>CM075691.1:63006047-63416047 GCA_037954015.1 Psophocarpus tetragonolobus | reverse complement strand
TGTTAGTGAATTTTTATTTATTTTTTTTTGTGATTTGAGGTACTTTGAAATATAAATGATATGTTGAATCTATGAATGTTTTGAGATGGGTTATTGATTAACATGATGATTAATGACGTGTGTTGTGAAATATTATAAGTAAGTAACAGGGTATTGATTATGGTACATTGAATTGTGTATACACAATGAACATTGTGATCCCAGTATTAAAGTCGAGTAAGGATAAGAAAATACCAGTACTAAGGTCAAGTCAGGACAAGCGTGTACCTAAAGGATGTATTCAGATAACGAATATTGTCAGATTGGGCCAAGAGGACGCCAAACAACAATTTGGTATCGGACGAGTATGCCTAAACTTCAACTGATTATCATAATGAATCAAGTAGATGCTAGATATTAGTGCACAGGGAAGTCAGATGGGTCGCCTAGTATCTGAATTCAATGAGTTTTCTTAAAAATGTCAAGTGTTATTATTAGATTAATTTTGATTGCTTTTCTTTAGGGGAACATAAGTGTGATTGTCTGTTTAGTGATATTATATTAATTGTATATGAATGTTAATTGATGGTATTTACATATTTATGTGGATTCTTTGATTTTATGAGGTTACCCTTTGCATTGTGTATGTTTTCTGTATGACTAGAATGATCGTGCTTTGTGCGGAGTATATATCAGTGATGAGGATGAAGGACAAGGCCATCAGGACTAAAGATGGTGGTTTGACTCTAATAAGGACCTTTGTTTGTAATAAGACAGGATGTGTAAATCATGGTTTGTCAATGTAACATAATTAAACTTATGGAATTGGATGTTTACGATATGTATTATTATGTATATATGTGTGTCTTTCTTTCTCTCTCTCTCTCTCTCTCTATATATATATATATATATATATATATATATATATATATATTAAATTATAGCATCATAGTATACTTGGACAATATATAGTGTAATGTAAGTGGTATGAAAAAATTTTATCTGTGAAACTTGTTTCTGAATTGGTTAAGTTTGCAAAGATTATGTAGTAGATGTTCTGAAATATTGCAGAGCCTTTTTAGGCAACATGTCTCGCTTATTGAGAAATTGTTACTATTAGCCAATTCTTTGGCTTTGCACCTAACAACATGGCTCGCTTAGCGCAAAACACACTCAGCCAAGTTTTTCGTGAGGCTTTTCCCTTAGTGACATATTTCTTTGAGCAAGGTCCCTTAACTAGAACTTCATAGCTGAGACCTCTCGCTGGACCACACCTACTACTGGCGAGGTGCCTCAGTTTCTCACTGGACAACATATCCCATTGGACAAGCTTTCAGTATATGATATTTGATATTATTTGTAAACTTTTATATTTTGAGTATAATTTTATAGGTAAAAATATGTATTAGGTCTGTAAATAATATTAATTGTATTATAATTTATTGGGTTGTTACACTTATGGTATCAAAGTAGCCCGTCTCCTACACACAAACTTTTGGAAAATAGGTTTGCTATGCTTGTGGTTGTGTATTTTAGTTTGTGGATGTGGTATTGGATTCTAGTGTTATTCTCTAACTATAATGCAATTATCTTATAGGATGACACCTAGACCACCTACACCTACTACTCAGTAATCATCTAATCTAGCTCAGGTGACCCATGCTATAGAAGTGATGGTAGTTATGATTCAATAGCAGAATGTCATGATGACACACCAATTTCAAACATTAGAGGCTACATGTAACGTTACACCACCAAAATATCAAAGGTTGACTGAATTTATGAAGAATAATTCGTCTAAATTTCAAGACAATTCCGGTCTTGATTAACAAATAAGTGGATCAGGGAAATGAAAAAGATTTTTAGGGCCATGGTTTGCCCTAAGGAAAAGAAAGTAAATTATGTCACCTTTCTATTGTCGAAGGAGCTGAATTCTTGTGGCATGGAACTTAGCTGTTGAAGTTGGCCATGGGAGAGCAATTAACCCAGAAACTTAAATGAAAGATATCTGGAGAAGTATTTCCCAGACAGTGCGAGATATGCAAAGGATGTGGAGTTCACGAAGTTAGAGTAGGGCAATATGTCAGTCCATGAATATGCAATGGGGTTTAAACACCTAGCCCATTTTTATTCTCAAGCAATATCTGAAGCATGGAGATGTAGGAAGTTTGAAGAATGTCTTAAGCGTGAAATTAAGCATATGGTTGCCTCTATTCATGAATATGCTTTGTTGGCAGAGAAAGCAAAAATTATGGGGAGACTAGAATAGGGGGCAAGATTGTGAAAACACAGGGAGAAGGATATTAAAGAAACAAGGGTTTTAGGATATTCACAACAATAGAAGGTGCCTAATGTCCAGTGTTATAGTGTAGGCACTCACATTTCACAAATAAGTATGCTCGTTGAGTATTGTGTTTTGTATGTCAAAAGTTGGGGCATATAGCTAAAAAATGTTCTGTGAAGTTGACATCTACATTGAGATGAAGTAGTCAACCTAGAGTAGCAGGAAGAGTTTTTGCTTTGAGTGGAGTTGAAGTAGCAAAATTAGATAGTTTAATCCAACCTTAAGTGTGTTATAATTAGTAGATTGGTTCATGTTTGATTCTAAAGTGACACACTCTTTTGTGTCACTTGATTATGTGGGAGAGTTAAAATTACATGTTTGTGATTTATCATGTGATCTGCTTAGTGTTCACTCCAATTGACAAGTTTGTGTTAACCACAACGATTTGTGTGGGATGTTCGTTAGTGATTAAGGAACGTGACTTCAAGGTGGATCTGATTTGTTTACCTTTACAAGATATGGATATAATCTTAGGAATGAATTGGTTATCTATCAATCATATTATGATTGATTATGCTTGTAAGGATTTGATTTTTCCTAGTGAATGAGAGGTAGAGTTGATATCCACTAAGGAGGTGAAGAAGTCTCTAGAGGAAGGTGTTTAGTGTTTTGTAACATTATTTAATCTGGTAGTTGAAAAGGAAATGGATGTGTCATTCTTCTTCTTTCTCTCAATCTCCATTCTTACAACATTGTTGCTTGTGCTCCTGTAGTACTATGTACAAACATAAAATTTATTGTATTAATACAAATGTTCTTGTCCTGAAAGGAGATTGGAGCACTTGGTGCCTTTTCTTGATTGTTTCCACCCTTATCATGTAGTTCCATAGGAATCACTAATATCGCCATAGACGCAGAAAACGTGAAACCCTTCATTACTTTATTAACTTAGAAATGAAATACAAAGTGAAAACTAATTTTTATTTTATTTTGAGAAAATAACTCATGGACTTTAAGTGTAAAAAATTTGACACTAACATTTAATTACAACCTTTTATATATGGTAAGTTTATTGACTTTACCAATTAATAATTTAAAAGTCATATAAATAAAATGTTGTGATTGAAAGTCAGTGTAAAATTCTTTTACACAGTTAGTGCATGAAAATTAAACTCATTTAATTTTTAATATATACAAAATAAAAGTTTGTTTCCATCATATATGTGTAGTACTTAATGAAAGTGAGCTTCTTATGAGGTTTTTTTTTTTTTTTGTGATATGAGGCCTACGACAAACCACATATACAAGTGGTTCAATGACCAATATTTTGTTACCATTAGATTCATCTAAGTTTTATGTATTATCTTACAATTTTCATATGTGACTATCCTCTAACCACCTCCTCCTATAAACACACTTGCAGTCCATACCTAACAACCCACGAACCACCATGATTACCAAGCTTACATCTACCTGCCACCCAACACTACCAACCACAAGTATCTCACCAACCAACCGCCCATATCCAACACACTTTTATCATTGTGTGACTCCAAATGGTGAAACTCAACCATCATTGTAACTACACGCCATCACCAAAACCCACTAAGAAAACCATTGTGTGTCTTGACCAAAACCTATTCATAATCTCTTTCCTCCTCTCTAATGACCACCACCATTAACCACCATGAGTTTACATCTCTCATAGTTCACCCTTTACAAATATACTAACAAAATATCTAATACCAACAACATTATGTCTAAAAATTTAAATCTCTTATCAATAAAATCACTACTAATAACCACATACTAGGGAACCTTTTCAAGGAGGTAGTGAGTGACAACAATAAAGATATTTTTGACCTTATTGTGGTGGAGTAAATTCCCTTTAATGTTGTAGTCAAGGTTTTTAATAGAGATAACGTGATTGAAAATTGAAATAATTGTTGGTGACAGAGAACAAAGGATGCATTTAGGTTACTCTTGGCATCGAGATAATGGTTGTGGGTGTTAACATTAAGGCCAACATGTAAAAGTTTTTCAATGTTATTCATCATAAATAGAACATTCTTTTGATATCATTGGCAAACTAACACAACAAAAAAACAAAATTACAGAGGAATGAGATAGAGGAAAAAAATTGCCGCTAAAAATCACCTCTAATGACGACTTATGGTGACTTTGAAAAGAGATTGTGAATCTACAATTGTCAGAGTAGGTCGAAATTCATGGGGCACCCAACCCGCCACAGGGTCTGGGCTAGTTTGAAAACATAGAAAATCAACTATCTATATTGCAAATACTAGTTGTCCCATTTATAATTTGACATTCTCAGGTTGGCCAACCAACTAAGGATGAAAGATAAACTTGCACCCATGGATAATTCATGAGCTCGACTCGAAATTGACGAAAAATCTCTGATTTAACCGAGCATAGGTACGAGTATGAGAAATGTCTAATTTGTTAAGTTAGGGATAGGGATGGAGATGAGGATATACATATCTATCCCGTCTCCACTCCCATACCTGCTTCTGTCCTCATTTTAATTATTAAAATAGTTTCAACTCTTACACATGATTTATTGGACTTAATTTTCAAATCAAATGATCCTTAAATTCATGTTTTTTGACAAATTACAATCTTGGAATGTGAAGAAAGGGCTGACATTTAGGGTTTGATATTTGCCTTTTAAAAAATAAAATTTTCACATTTAATTTACAAATTATAAAATTTGTGTTTATTAAATAAATTTTTAATTAATATTAGAGAAATGTTAGTAACACACTCTTCCTAATACACTCTCCATAATTAATTGAAATTTATTGAAAATAACAAATCATGTGGTTCCATTTCTCATTAAATAAACATCTCTCATAATTTTATAGTTTTTGAAAAATTTCAACCAATAATAGAGAATGTGTTAAAAAGTGTATTGCTAGTACTCTTCTTAATATTGTTGTATTCAAACAATTTACTTTTTATTGCAAAATCATTATAAATTTTTTTACGGGTATGAAACCAATAAGTAATATACTTAGATACCCCATGAGAACAGGAATATGATATAAATTTCATACCTATTGGTTATGGGAACAAGGATGAATATGAGTTTCAGGAGCGAGGATAAGGAAGAGAATCCGAATGTAATATTTGTCATTACCCCGCTCATACCTACCATCAATCTATCTAAATTTTGTTATGAATTAAATAATATTCTATATTTTGAAACAAATATTTAACAAGTTTTAAATTAGTAGAAAATATAATTTAACTAATATTTATAATTTGTAGAAAATATCATTTAACTAATATTTATAATTTATAAAATTTAAAAATAATATTATCATTGGTTATTTAAATTTAAATTTATTTAGAAAATATCATTTAACTAATATTTATAATTTATAAAATTTAAAAATAATATTATCATTGGTTATTTAAATTTAAATTTATTTAGAAAATATCATTTAACTAATATTTATAATTTATAAAATTTAATTTTTTTTTTATAGAAAGACGGCCTTGAAATGAAAATACAAAAAACTAATGGGTAGCAGCGAATGGGAAAGTGGAAGGTCCCGAATCCGCAGTCCGATGAAAAAGTAACGCGAAATCAGAACTGTGAATAAAAGTATCCGCAATAAACGATATCGAGCACGCCACGTCATCGATCCTGGTGATGCATTCGGCTCCAATGAGAACCTTTCTGCCTTTCCTATATATATGCAGTTTGTTGTGTGGAATCTTCACCCCGCACTAACATCTCTCTCTGAGAAGAAGAAGAAACCCTTTCCCCTCTTGATTAGGTCATGGCTCCCACGAAGGCTGAGAAGAAGCCAGCTGAGAAGAAGCCTGCAGAGAAGGCACCAGCGGAGAAGAAGCCGAAGGCGGAGAAGAAGATATCGAAGGAGGGTGGAAGCGACAAGAAGAAGAAGCGTGTGAAGAAGAGCGTTGAGACCTACAAGATTTACATCTTCAAGGTCCTTAAGCAGGTCCACCCCGACATCGGCATTTCCAGCAAGGCTATGGGAATCATGAACAGTTTCATAAACGACATCTTCGAGAAGCTCGCGCAGGAATCCTCCCGTTTGGCCAGGTACAACAAGAAGCCCACCATTACCTCTCGGGAGATCCAAACGGCCGTGCGTTTGGTCCTTCCCGGTGAGTTGGCCAAGCACGCCGTTTCTGAAGGCACCAAGGCCGTCACCAAATTCACCAGTTCTTGATTTCTTCTGTCTTTCTATTAGGGTTTTCTTTCCACCCCATCCTCACCCACATTTATTCGCCCTTTCTTTCTACCTTCTTGTTTGTAGATGTATAATTCAACTTATTTTATATGAATGATTCATGAGCTTCTCTCTATTTTTTGCTCCCTTGGGTTCTCTCTTCTTGCGATTCAATTGCCTCTGTCCATTAAGGGCTATAGATTTTACAAGTCTTTCAACTGTCATGCTATTAATCTAGAGGACTGCATTGATATATGAACAATGTTATTCAATTTTGCTTCATCATTGCTGCTTCTGGTTATACCTTTTTGTTTTTTTTTTTTTTTCCCCCTTCGCAGTTGGCTCTATAATTTTAACCTACCTATGCGGTAACAAAAAATTCATATTTAATTTTTGGTCGGGTAGTATTCCTTGTTTGTTGCAGTATCAGTTTTTCATTAGAATATAAAGGATTTATCATTTGTAAATAAAGTTACTTGATTTGTTATTAGAATTTTATTCATCTCAAGTATGAGAGTTAGTGTTTATCCTGAATCTTGGTGAAGTCGTGGTTCTTTGTTTTTGTTGAGAACTTTTAGTCTTGTCTCCCTTCAGTGTTTGTAATGTCATTTTTAAAATTTGGATAATTGGTAACTCAGCATTGTGCCTCCTCAAGATTTAATTGCTCTATTCTCTCTGCACATTTCTTCACTGTACCCCAAATTTCAAAGTGGTACTTTTGGTAGCATAACATAAGAAAAAGGAAACATATGGTCAGGTTTTGATCTTTGGTTTGTTGGATATATATATATATATATATATATATATATATATATATATATATATATATATATATATATATATCTTAGGTATTAATCAATGTGCTTGCAAGTGATAGGGTTATGTTCCTGATAACAGGATGAAGTGTGCTCCTTTAAAACAATTGCATCTGTTGTGCTTACAAACCAATGGAATAACACTTCAAAGTTTTGTAGAAAAGTTGAAAGAGAAGTTAGTTTGTGAAGTTGATATAGTGGAAAATTATTTGGAAAAATATTTTATTTTTAAATAAAATATTATATTTTTATACTAATATTAATATTAAAATTAATTATAATTTTGTGAAATCACTATTCTCTTCCATTTATTTATTAGGTTTTCTTGATTTATATAGATATAGTACAATAATGTATTCTAGACACAAATATGTCCTTATACATGTAAAAATACAGTTATTGGATTCGTCTTTGTCATTATATATTTTTAATTTGACTCTTATGCATACGGATGAAATTTTATATATATATATATATATATATATATATATGTGTGTGTGTGTGTGGGTATCAGAATTAAATTAGGAATTTATGAGATCAAATTAAGAAGGCATAAAGGATTAACAATGGTAAAGAAAAATTGCGGATTTTAGACATTATCATTTAATATATTTTTATGTATAAGGACCAAATTCAAAATCGACTGAATGGATAGGAACTAAACTATATATTTATTTATGAGAAAAATCTACTTATTTTAGGAATAAATAACTTATTCTTAATCTTTAAGATTCTTTTTCATATATATATATATATATAGATTTATATTTTAAAAGTTTTCTTTAATTCTCAATATATATATCAAACTTTTCCGTATCACATCTTTTGTCACATGTGAAGCTTGGACGGGGATACACATTTTACTCTTTAATTTATTTATTTTTTGTCTTTTATTTTCTTATCTAATTTATTTAATATCAATCAAAGTAGAACGAGTTATTTACTGTAACAATAAAATATGACTGAATAAAAAAAACAACACTGCAAATGGCCTACGATACATCCATACCATAGGGGAAATTCTTGTTACCTACTATATATTCTTTTGTCACCTACGATGATGGTTAAATTTTCAAAATGTTTATTTTTGCAACTTTATAGATTAACTATTGTGTAGATTTAAAAAAATTATTCACCTATGAATAGTTGGTCTGTAAGTTTTAAACAATTATATACATATGGACCAACTAGTTTATAAACTTAAAAAATTTACACATTTGTAGACTACCTATTTTGTAGTAGGTATACTTAAAAAATTTACACATCTACAAATTATTTAATTTGTAGGTTTTAAAAAAATTATACACAATGGACAACTAATTTGTAAATATGTAAATAGACTTAAAAAAGATTATATACCTATATAACAGTTGGTTCGTATTTGACCTAGTAAACTTAGAATAAATTACTTATGGACAATTTGGTCTATATCAATAAAAAAATAACTTATGAGTCACTTGGTTTGTAATCATAATTTTTGTCACAGTTACAAAATATTTGTTAAAACTTTATGTTTAGAGTTAAAGAGAAAGTGATCAATGAATTTAAATTTTTGTTTATTTTAGAGAAATTATCTTTTGTAATTTTATAATTTGTATTTTAAAATTTGATTTTAATTTTTTAATATATTTTATATTTTAAAATTATAATATATTTTATTTATAATATAGTATTATAAATTTATATTTAAAAAAATATTATTAATAAAAATTTAAAATATTATATTAAAAACAAATCATATTATTAAAATATAAATTTTTTAGTAGAGAAGAGAGTAGAATTAAATTAAAAAATACTAGGTTAATTTGAATATTTTAAAATTTATTTTTAAATGATAGGTAGATAAAGAAATGGAAATAGGTGTTAAAAGAATTTTCCTAAAAAAAAAATAATACAAGGTTTTGATGTAATATATATGACCACAGAGAATTGAAAAAACAATAAAATGGGCCGTAGATGATGGTATTGGGCCTATGGTAGCACCAATGGGCTACTATTGATAGGTGTTAGACTATGTCAAAAATATCTAAGATGAGCGCGATGATTGAAACGTGTACGTTGGAGATTGGGTCTTGTTGACAGACAGCAATTTCGAACAGGATCCTTGACCTTCTAGATTCTCCTCTTATAAAACCATTTTTCTCTTCTATCCCAACAACCTAATCCATTTTCGTTCTTCGTACGACACACTCCGATCCCCCTATTTCTCTCCATTCTCCTTGTCTCGATTTTTGTCACTCAAAGCAAGATACATACATAGATTCTCTCTATGGGTTAAAGTGAAACCCAATCCGATCTATCCATTTTCATTTTAGGTCTTTCGATTTGTATTTGGGGACTTAAAATATTTTCCTTCGTTTCGTTCTTCAATCCTGCGCGTTTGTGTTTAGGTTTCGTTTTGTTGGGTGTTTGAGTCTTTGGGGGTTTCGAAGAGCATAGAATAATGCCTTCGGTGCCCGTTGCTCTCCATCTCGTTCCTTCTTTGACCATTTTCCATGGTGGATCCTCCTTTCATCGTCTGAAAAATCTTGAAAAAAGTGATCGGCGTGGTAATCTTAGTTAACACTACCACTTTCGTTTTCTCCTCTTCTCTTTCCTTCATCTCTCTTTTTCTCCTTGTTATTGGTTTTTTGCTCTGAACCAACTGTGATTAGTCTGTCAACTGATCGGGGATTTAGGGATCCATTTTGCTGTTCTTTCTGTGATTGCTGTTCTCATTTCTATTTTCATAGTGTTGTCGTTGCATCTCCGAACGTCGTTTTAAGGTATTTTTGTGTAACCTTGTTCTACTTTCAAGTTTTGGGAAGACTTGCCTCGGGATATAATAATTGATAGCTTAGGTCTCTTATGCTTTAGGGTATGAGTTTGTAATGTACGAAGTGATTGCTATCGTGTTTGAATTTAACGAGCTTTGCTTTTGTTATATATCTAAAATGTGATCCTAGTTAATAACTGTGTGACTTGTTTGTTTGTATTTAAATTATTTTTAGCGTATCAAGTATTGGATTTGCTACTTTTTATTATTGTAATTGAAAGCTTTGTAGACAGTATATCAAAATCAAACTCTATTTCCTATATATTCTCAGAATTTTGAAACAGTCGAGAGACACTGCTCATTTTGCCATTTTTGGCGAGAAGGGTGGGATCTATTGGCATTTATCAGCTAGTACATCTTTGCTTCATCACCTGTCTTTGAATTTTAAATTTTAATTCTTATTATGTAGATAGTGATAATTGTGTTTTTATTATTCATCTGATATGTTGTCTTTCTTTTAGTTGTCTCTTAGTAACTGATACAATTGATGGACACGTGCTCTAATACTAATGCTGTTCACGAGGATAACTTCATATGTAATCTTGGAAGGACCTTTACTGAGTCATTACATATTCAAGATGCTCCAAAATCTATACATGCTTCAAGGGTGGATGATATCTGTAGTGTGGGTGAGGAAAATTTGTGTGGAGCAGTTAAAGAGCAAGGGACAAAAGTAAATATGACATGCTTGAAAAAATCTGCAACCTTTCCAATTCCTAAAACTGCATTGCCTTCAAGCTTGTCATCTGAAAAGGAGGCTGATACTTCAGTCACTGAATCAGAATCACTCTCTGAGCATTCGGCTCACCAAACTTACTCACGCTCTATATCTCTTCCTGTAAGTTTTCCGATTTATGTTAGCAGACTGTTAGTAGCGTTTTAATGTGTAGTTTGTAAGCAATGTATGCTTTGCATGATGAGGAAATACTGAAAGAATTAGAAAGGATTGTTTGATGTGTTTCTTTAAAATATCAAATTGCTTTCATACTTCCTGAGTCCCTGTTGGGTATTGGTTTGTTAGTATATTGAATTTTGGGTTTATTCTACCATTTCTAGTTTCTAGTTGTGTTAAGAGTGACCTGGTTCTTGAGCTTCCCACCTAGTGGGATTTACAAAAGATATTAAGATATATGTATCACATAAACTATAATGCAGACTTATCCTGGTAAGCAAAGAGGCTATTTTGACCTAGGTCACAATCACAAAGCAGAAACCATATGTTGAAGGTTTGCACTCAAGTGTTTATAGTTGTGTAAACCATTGAAAATTCTATTTATGTAGTTAACCAATGTTCATGAATAACCACCGCCCTTCCCCAGCATGGATTTTCCCGATGCAACAGAAGGATTGTTGTAGTGTTGCCATTATTTATTCTACACAATTTTAGCTTCCCTACAACTTATATTTCCTACCATAATCAAAACCCCAAAACATATTTTAACACTTCAATTTTTGTGTTTTCTTGCTCATGTCAATGTTGCTAATTACTATGTTTTGAGAGTATCATGGTTCAATTTATATTTTGTATTTGGTCATGTTTTTGTTAGGTTTTTGAGTTTCTATTTACAATGGGATAAGTATATCTTGTAAGGTTAGTATTGCAACTTTGTCTCTCTAGCATTTCGCTTTCTATTTGGCTCCTTCAGATAGAAGTGAACTTTAAAGGGATTAGAAAATTTTCACCTTTACTACATATGCATTCAAGACAGGTGATAGAATCACATTCTGTATAGTTTTTGGCTCATCATTACAGACTAATATCTATCTTAGCATGTGCCGTTTCTTGTTTAATGGCTTCCCTTTTTTCTGTATTTTATACCACAGGCTCCTCTGAAGCTTATATCTGCATTGAAAGGTAGCCGTGAGAAACATGGGGTCTCACAGATGAAATTGAATGTTAAATGGGCACCTGATGTGTATGATCCGGTCCCTACATTGTTATCACACACTGTCCGAAGCAACAAGAAGCAGCAGCAGAGATCCAGGAAGAAGAAGCCTGAAAAAAAGAATGGAAAGAAGGGTCAAAAGGGAAATTCATCTCGAGGGGGAAGCAGCAAAGATAAGCAGTTTCGCAAGCTAGGTGGGGCTTCTGGTTTGTGCTACAAGTCAATGGATTCATGTGACGAAGTGCTTGGAGCTTCTACTGAAATAGATGCTCTTGATGTTCGTAGCCAGGATTCGTACTGTGGAACTAGCTTCTTGAAAAAATCAATGACAGAAGTGCACTACTCGGTTGCAGAAGCGTTATGAGTTAAATACTTTGATTGATTTATCCTTATTTCCTTCAATGTACATATAAATAAGTAATATTTTGTTGTTGTCTTGTCTGGTGAAAAGACATGGGATTGTGTGGTGAAAGCTGTTTGATACTCTTAACAGAGCACAGGCAGTGAAGATTAACATTTTCATTTGTTTGTGGGACAAGTTTTGGTACGAGATCATGTTTATGCTTCTGGCTATTAAGACATTAATTCTAATGTGGGATCTCCTAGTGGTTTTTTGTTAATAACCTCGGATTACTTTTTCCAACCATTGGTGGATTTGTGCTTCCATTAGGTTGTTGATGATCAATGGTGCTTGCTAAAATTAGACTCGTATTAGACGAAAACGATAAAGGAAATTTAGATTAATATTACATGTTGTGAAGAGGCATGGAACAACTATAATTTATTATTAGATAATGGTGTAAAATATAATTGATTATGTGAATAAACCAATAAAAAGTTTTCAGCTTAATTAAAATTTGAGTTCAAGTATTGAATGTGCAGTTGTTTTAGTATATAATCATTAAACTTCAAATGATTTAATTCCAATGATTGTAAAAAACTAAAAAGGCTGCAAGCTTAAATTTTTAGATGTGATTTACAAAATATTTTAGAATTAAATTTTCAAAAACACATTCAACTATTTCAAAACGTGTTCCAAAAAATAATATTGCAGAAATTACTTGACAAATTTTCTTAAGCGTTTATAAAATATTTGGGTTACTGTATAAAAGATTTTGAAACCACCCAAATGCATGTTTGAAGAGAAAAATACTAAGAATCTTCTTCTTATTAGTTCTTAGCCTTTCTACTATATATAAAATCACATTTTTGAAATAATTAATTTTAAATATAAAGATTCTAACAAAAATCTAAACAGGTCAAATTTTGATCCTTTTATTTTAGAATGCTGCCTAAAATATATGCCCAATCTAACTCAAATTATTATTTCTACTACTATTTTATATTTATCAAATAAAAATTATAAAAAGTATATTCAATTTGTACATCGCTTATCATGTAAAATAGAGGATTTATTCTCGTTGATATTGAAAATACTACTGCAAAGAAAATTCTAAAAAGCCAGTTCCTAATTTGATATCACTGATTTTAAAATTCACATTTTATTAGTAGTAATGAAAAATAAATAATTCACAAGTTTATATTTAAATTAATTCGATTACCATGAAGTGATCCAAATGTAATTAGATAAAGTTTGATCTAATTTTGTCAAATTTGAATTTAGTTGAATCGATTTACAAATTTGAATTTTGCAAATCTAATATCCGTAAATGAATCAAATTTATTTAATGTTTATTATTTTTATAATCAAATTTATTTAATCTTTATTATTTTTATTTTATGTATATAGGACGTGTTTTACTGAACGTTAATAAAATTAATTTTGAATAGAATTGATTTTACAAAAATTGATTATGAATTAAAATTAGATTTGAGATTATATGATTTATATTTGCATGTTTTTATTATAGAAGTAAGTCAAGAGTAAAATTTAGTGTAAAATCTTTTATCCAACACAAAAGCTAAGTTACTTAAGTCAAAATCAATTTTAAACTTAATCAATTCTTAATTTTTCTCCGATACAAATCAAATATATCAAAATTTATTTACATTCAATCTTTTGTACAGAATCAATCGGCTGATTGACCCAAGTGGGTTTGTTTTTTAAAAAAATTACCGGTATGGGTCTCTTTTGAAAGATATTACCAGCGTGGGTCTGTTTTCGGGGTTGACTCGGTCAAACCGCAACTACGAATTGCGGTTTCATTGCCCCGTCAGCAACGTCATTACGTGGAAGCCAGCGTGGAAAAACGCCCCAGTAAAACCGCAAGTCGGAATTGCGGTTTGACTGGTCTTTGACCAGCACCGTCTTGTTATCCAATGGGTAAAAAGCAACAGAAAATGATGCACCTAAAACCGCAAGTCAGACTTGCGGTTTGACTGGGGTTTAACCGGCCCCCCTTTACCCAGCGGTTGCAACGAACGGGTGCGGATATTGAGGAACAGGCGCGGTTTTTTACGCACATAAAACCGCAGATGCAATTTGCGGTTTGAATTAAATAATATTTTTCGTCGTAAAACCGCAAGTCAGACTTGCGGTTTTACGGGGGTTTAACCGGCCCCCCTTTACCCAGCGGTTGCAAAAACGACCCGTGTTTGTGCTGACATAAAACCGCAGATGCGACTTGCGGTTTGAATTAAATAATATTTTTCCGTTAAACCGCAAGTGCGAACTGCGGTTTACGTGCAGTTGCTATTTAATCGCTCGTCGCCCCACAGAACCGCACAGCCGTTCGACGCAGAGAACCGCCGACGTAGTTGCACCCGACATAAAACAAAGGTTTACGTTACAGTCCAATTGTTCAGGTGAAAAACGTAATGTGTAAATTTTGTGTGTTTTTAAATATTTTTAAAAACAAATTGCTTTTATAACTCTATTTTTTATGTTTAAATTTAGTTTATTATTTATTTGTAGGTACATTTATGAATATTATGTCTGCTCCAATTGTGACCTTCATTTATAGTGATGGAAGAATGTACGAAGGAGACGAAGGTGTTATTTTTGAAGGGAGTAGAAGAGCAATTAGAATTACGCGTCATATCAGTTTTACTTTGTTGAAAAACAAAATTAAGGAAAAGTTAAAAATGCCATTAAATGAATTTATATCATCTCTAACTTGTAGATTTTTATTTTCTGGAAAATATGTGCCACTACAAATTGTTGATGATGAAGATATTGAAATTATGTTTAATGCATTTAAACAACAAAATAATGTTGATATAATATAATTGTATGTTCATAAATCATCAGCTGGTAGTAGTTTAGGCACTGCAGTAGACACTGGTATAATGAGTTCTGACATAGTTGAAGTAGATGATGATGATGTTGTTGGTGAATCATGTGGTGAGCAAACATCTGATGAAGAAAATGACGTTTCAATTGATGGTAATTCATCTGATACTGATGACAATGAAACTCGTAACATGGAGTTATTGTCAGTAACAAATATGGAACAAGGTATGTTTAAAAAAAATAATTATTTTCTTTACGGTTTACTAGTTTAATTTGTTGAATAACAGACACATGAATAACAATACTGTTACAGTTGCAGGGCAACGTCCACCTTGGACTGATGCAGCTCATTATACACACATTAATTGGTTGCATCCTGATGAAGAAGATATTTTAGGCGAAGAGTTGCATGAGTCATGGAATATTGGAGATGCATTGTACAAAGGTCTACAGTTTGACACAAAAGAAGATCTAAAAAATGCGCTGATACAATATTCAATGCGAACACATCAAACGTATCATGTTGTGGAGTCAAAAAGTTCGAAATACATTATCAAATGTCCCAACCATAAAGATGGGTGTCCATTTTATATGAGGGCAATTTTGTCTCGGAAAATAGTCAATTGGACGGTTACTCAATGGGGTGGAGATCATCAATGTCTCAATCCGGCAGTGACACAAGACCACAAAAAATTAAACTCAACTTTCATTAGTAACTTGATATCAGGTTTGGTTACTTGTCCATATGTAACGTAATATTTAAATTAATTTATTATCATTTGTTGTTAACTTTTTAATTTTTTTAGGAATGGTTGGTTCAAATCCATCTTTAAGAATTAATTTGATTCAGGAGAGAATTTGTAGTCAATATGGATACAAGATATCATACTGGAAAGCAAAACAAAAAGCAATTGTGCGTGTTTATGGGGACTGGGATGAATCATTCGCGACTCTTCCAACATTTTTGAAATTCATTGAAAGTAAATCGCCAGGTTTTTTCTATCAATTATGTCATGATGATCTTGTTGTTGGCAACCGAGGTTACCGTCAATACCAACAGTTTGAAAGAGTGTTTTGGACATTTAAGCAGTGTGCTGATGCCTTTAACTACTGTAAGCCGTTGATACAGGTTGATGGAACACATTTGTATGGAAAGTATCATGGAACGTTGTTAATCGCAACCACACAAGATGGAAATAGCAATGTATTACCTTTAGCTTTTGCTGTGGTTGAAAGTGAAAACTCGTCCTCGTGGTCTTGGTTCCTATCCCACATACGACTGCATGTGACACAAAAACAAGGAATCTGTCTAATTTTTTATCGGCATGCTGGGATTAAGTCTGCTGTGCAAAATGAGGCATTAGGATGGCAACCACCATATGCTTATCATAAGTATTGCATACGCCATATTGCAAGTAATTTCAACACCCGATTTAAAAATATGGCACAGAAAAAATTGTTGATAAAATTAGGTATGACTTCTTTTTATCCACATGACATTTTTTTTCAACTGTATTTTTTATTATTATAAACGAGTCATTGTATTGTGTTGTTTTGCAGCTTACACTCCATGCATGCATATATTTGACAGAAACTTTGAAAAATTTTGTCAGCAAAGCACTGAAGTAGGTAGTTGGATAAATGACATATCGAAGCAAAAATGGAGTATGGCATACGATACAAAAGGTTACAGGTATGGACACATGACAACTAATTTGTCTGAGTGCGTTAACAAAGTGTTCAAGGATTGTAGGAATATTCCTATCAGTGCTTTGGTAAGGTCAACATATAGTAAATGTGTTGCATATTTTGTCGAAAGAGGATCCCATGGTAGGTCCCAATTGGAAGCTGGAAAGGTCTATT
This sequence comes from Psophocarpus tetragonolobus, assembly GCA_037954015.1. Lineage (NCBI taxonomy): Eukaryota > Viridiplantae > Streptophyta > Magnoliopsida > Fabales > Fabaceae > Psophocarpus > Psophocarpus tetragonolobus. The sequence continues at coordinate 63,398,986 of CM075691.1, read as the reverse complement.
GCGATAAATTGATGCAAGCATTGCGTAAAAACCAACAAGACGCTTGTTCCCATATAGTCCGTCAGTACAATATCGAAACGACTAGATTCGAAGTCGAAGACGCCTTGAATCCACTGACTCAACGTGGAGGACAAAAATGGGTTGTTAACTTGAACGACAAATACTGCCAATGTGGGCGATTCCAAGCTTTCCATTACCCTTATTCACATGTAATTGTTGTGTGTGGTGCAATTAGTTTAGACTATTATCAATTTGTTGATGAAGTTTACACGAATGACTTCATTATGCGTGCATACTCTGGTCAATGGTTTCCTCTTGGGAATGACGATTTGATCCCTCAAAATGAAGAAAGTTGGACTCTTATCCCAAACCATTCTGCTGTTCGAGGAAAAGGACGTCCAAAGTCAACGAGGATAAAAAATGAAATGGATTTTACTGAGTCACAAACACAGAAAAAAAATAAATGTCGCCGATGTGGACAAGAGGGTCATAATCGAAGAAGTTGCTCTTTACATGCTGATGTAGGATGCTCTCAACCAACCGATGGTGATATGTAATTACCTTAAATGTTATTTTGTTTTTCAACGTTGTTATATGTTATAATTTATTATTATCTATTTCGGACATTTGCAACGTTGTCATATTTTATAATTTGTTACCATTTATTTTCGTAAACATTACAATAATAACTTTAAAAAACAATATAAAAAACTGAAGTCAAAATAAAAAAATAATTCATTGAGCATCATCATCATCGTTTACATTTTGGCATGAGTTTGGATCAAATTGTCCACCTAATCCTAGACTTGCGGCAGCATAGGGAGAATCCCAAGGTATATCGAATTGCGGTTCGGCGATAGCTGCTGTCGTTGCGGGTTGTTGGTGTCCTGGCATCTCCGGTGTGCGAAGTGATCCAAATATTTGTTGAAAAATATGGCTTTGGGGCATGCCACCACCGTACGGTATACGACCTTGGTAAGATGATCCTACGTCTGTCTGAGACGGATAATAGTAAGTAGAAGGCATATTTCCAGTTAGTTGTGGCGGTGTATAATATATGCCTTCTTGACGTTCAGGAAAATTAGGAACAGGATAAACTTTTGCCTGAATGACGTCCCTCCGTCTAGTTAGACCACGACTTTCACGATATGACTCTTTAACGTGAAAATCTGGAACATTCACCTCAGGCATACTTTCGGGTGCTGGCACTGCCGCTCGTGTGATTCGATCTTCATCTTCCAACAAGACCATTATTTTATCAACATATGGGACTAAATCGTCCACTGACCACTTGTTTCTTCCCTCTGGCGACGCCATATACGATAATGTCTCTCCAACTTCACCCTACAATAAAAACAGAATGGAAAACATTAAAACCATAAAAATATTATTGAAAAAAATAAAAAACAAATTGGATAACTATGACAAATTTTACCAACAACGATGCTCTTGCATTTCTTGGGTCGATAAACATTTTCGTTTTGGCACGATACCAAACCATGTACTCAGAGTTGAATGTCAGTTCTCCAACCTGACTTCCAGTTTCTTCGACCCTAAATTGGTCTATGTTGTTCCATATTGCAATGGCTGGTTGCAACAACATAAGCCAATTTTCAGAACCTTTTCCTCGCATAGTCAACCCATGTAATTTTTTTGGCTGCAAAGGAGGACGGGGTATGGGTTGGCGCATGCCAAACTGCCGCATTACTCTATCTGGTTGATGCCATTCACAAATATTAAAACAAAGCAATGGCACAACAGATTTCCACGTGTTAACCCCTTCTAAGCATATCGGGGGTAACTGTGCCAGAACTTCGTTTGGATATGGCATCCAGATGACCTATATAAAATAACAACTAGTTAGTACATACACAAAATTAACAAACCATAACATACATTTTCTTACATCATTTTGTTTCATTGTATCCAGCAAACGACGATGATGTTTTAAATCATCGGTGGCTCCAATGTGTCGGTTTCCCCGTCGTAGCCACCTACGAAAATTATATGAATAATATTAAATCTTATATAACTAACTACCAAATAATATTTTCAAATCTAACTAACATTATAGTCAATAAAAAAATTACCTTGATCCAACGGGTTTGTTTGGTTTGTATGGGGGTAATACAATGGGTGCAACTTTTGGGAATCTTTCCCATGCCCATATCTGTATCAATAGGCATAAACCACCCATGGATTTTATTTTGTAGTTTGTTGCGACACATAGTTCTCTATACAAAAAACCAAGTACAGCAGCACCCCATGCATATGCACTGCACTCAGCAAAATCTCGCAACAATAACAAATACCTTAAAGATACTTTACTACTAGATTTATCTACAAACAGAGCACCACCAATGAGGCGTAAAATATATGCCCTAGTAAACCTCTGTAAATTTTCTTCATTATTTTCAAAATTTGCGATATCACCAAAATGATGAGTTAGCCAACTAACTCGAATAGAGCTACCATCAATTTCATCGTTATTTGGTGAAACGCCAAGCAGTTCTTGACATAGTTCAACCCAATTAACATTGGTTGAAACTATGACAGGAATGCCAGTTACTCGTAAACCCAACAAAATTGCAACATCTTGAAGGGTGATAGTGCATTCTCCACATCTCATGTGGAAAGTATGAGTTTCCGGCCTCCACCGCTCAACAAATGCATTAATTAAACCTGCATTAATACGAAGAAAACTCATCTGTGCGACCGTGTAAAATCCCGTTTGTCGCAAATATCGTACAATTTGAGGAGGAATTGACTCTTCCCCATTATACGTGGGAACTGCACGTCTGATTTACAAATTAATACAAAACATTATGTTAATATAATACCCAAAATAATATATATTAAAATACAAAATTAATAAATAACACACAAATATTATATACGAAAACTAACCTCAATATTTCTAAATAATTTTCACAAAACAAAAGCTTTCTTCGATTATCCCTATGTAGTTTCCAACTACGTCTGCGATTATATGCGGCGGCAAGGTGTGCAGTTTTGTGGGGTTGGGGGGGGAGATTTATAGGAGGCGAAGTCCACATAAACCGCAACTCGCATCTGCGGTTTATGATTTTTTTATTAAAACCGCAGTTCGCACTTGCGGTTTGTGTGCGTCAAAAATCGCGCCCGTTCGTCTGCAACCGTTGGATAAAGGGGGGGCCGGTTAAACCCCCGTAAAACCGCAAGTCTGACTTGCGGTTTTACGACGAAAAATATTATTTAATTCAAACCACAAATCGCATCTGCGGTTTTATGTGCGTAAAAAACCACGCCTGTTCCTCAATATCCGCACCCGTTCGTTGCAACCGCTGGGTAAAGGGGGGGCCGGTTAAACCCCAGTCAAACCGCAAGTCTGACTTGCGGTTTTAGGTGCATCGTTTTCTGTTGCTTTTTACCCATTGGATAACAAGACGGTGCTGGTCAAAGACCAGTCAAACCGCAATTCCGACTTGCGGTTTTACTGGGGCGTTTTTCCACGCTGGCTTCCACGTAATGACGTTGCTGACGGGGCAATGAAACCGCAATTCGTAGTTGCGGTTTGACCGAGTCAACCCCGAAAACAGACCCACGCTGGTAATATCTTTCAAAAGAGACCCATACCGGTAATTTTTTAAAAAAACAAACCCACTTGGATCAATGAGCCGAATCAATTTTGAAACGTGATACTAATAAAGTATAGATAACAATAAATGCTTAAAGTATGAAAGTCATGAATAATTTAACAATTTCAATTTTTAGACAAATTTTGTAAATATTTTTTAGCATTTAGTTTTATTTAATATATTATTTACAAGTTAAAAATAAGTTAAAAAAATACTTTTTAAGTATTAAAATTACAGTTATGAAAACTACTTAAGATTTACTTTTTATTTTTTATAAACTACTTAACATATTTTTATTTTTTATTTTGGAAAATCAATGTATGTAAAATGTTTTATTAGAAACTTTTTTGCTTAATTATTTATTTTCTATATTTTATAATAAAATAAATTTAATTTTCTTTCTTTTTAATATGTGAATCGGATTCAATCTTAATTGGGTTAAATCGCTGGGTTTTTTTTTTCTTTTACAAATCCAATTTAATTAAAATTGATTTAATCAGACTTCTTTTAACCCCGATTCGAAGACGTGTGATATATCTACAATTATTTACCCAAACAAAAGCCTGACAACAAAACAGCGTCGTTTTCGTTTCTATTTTTTAAATAAAACCCAAAAACGACGTTGTAGCCTTCATCTCCAGTGCCGGAGCAGCATCACCTTTCTCCAAAACTATAGTATGAATGAAAACCCCAAATACTTAATCACATGCTACATATATTCGACAAGATTCCAATATAAATGTGGAGAAAGTTTAGGTACAAGGTTATTAGCTCTAAAAGAAGTTGGACGAATATCACATCGCATCAGCAAAGGAAAGATCAATTTCCAATAGACGTCAAAATTAGCATAAATAGTAATGCTTGTCGTCAATTTCAATAATCAATTATGACTGGATGATATGAATATTTCTCAACAAATTGCAGTATAATTGGCTGATTTGAATTATAGTCTTTAAAAACTCATCCAAATATGTTGAGTATAATATAAGTTTCTTTAGTGATCAACCACACCACCCAACCGTTTTGTTAACAGTGAAACCAGCTTCAGAGGTCTGAGACTGTGATTGCTGAGGAGGTCTGGGCTCTCTTGGCTTGGCAGGATCAACAAATATAACCCATCCGTCCAAAAATTTAGCATTCATTCCTTCTCTAGCCTTTTCAGCTTCTTCTATTGTTGTATAAGTTACAAAAGCAAATCCCTTCGATCTTCCAGAGGCTCTATCAGTTATCACCTTAGCTGTAAAATAAAAAATTCAAAATGACTGAAGGTCAAGGGAAAGGTACTTCAAACTAAATAAATAAATAAATAAAAAAAGACGCTCATTATTACCTTCAACCAACCGGCCAAAAGAAGAAAATGCTTCCTTAAGCTTTTCATCTGTTGTCAGTCTAGAAAGACCTGTTCCAATGCACAATATTCACATTTATACACAGAATCATATAATTTACAAATGCTAGATTATATTTCAATCTTTAAACCAGCAAATGGATTTTAAAATAATTTATTTGCATGTATCGATTGTTGTCATAGACAATGACAGTCGTCATTATACACTTCGTGATTTCATACAGTTAATGGTGTGAAATGTAGCATATAACTTTCTTGAGATTCACACCAAATAGACCATAAAACCAGTCCCTTCAAAGATCACATAAGTGAAGATGAGCCAGAAATATGAGGGTAACCTTTATACAGAAATTCTTTATCACAGAAATTAAACAAGGCATTTAAAGAAATCCTACTTGATATCAGCCATAATTAGTTTTTTTCCCCCTTAAAACCGCTTTGGCAGGAAGAGAAATTTACGGCACAACCAAGTGCAAGATATAATTAAACTAAATTAGATATGCAGATATGATCTAACAAGCTCCATACATTTTTTCTTCTTTTCGATTTTGACTAATATTTTCAGTTTTAATGTTTTACAATGTCTTGTCAAGCTAACATGTTTTCTAGAATTTCTAAATTCTTCTACTCCACATTCATGATTATATTACCACTGCCTTTATTGAATAAAAAATGGAACTTCATTAGAAGGCAAGAATGAGCACACACACAAAGATAATATAATAAACAATACTTTAGTTAGACAAAAAGGCAAATAGAAGCAAACACAGGAGAGCTCTATAGAACTTGAATTTCTACTGAGGAGATACCTAGCAAAGATGCATGTTGAAAAGCAAAGAGATGCTACCATGAAATTAACAGTAGTGCCAAAAGTTTTCCTTAGATTGAAAGACTAAGGAACACATAGTCATAACTAGTTTGTGGGCGCCCACTTAGTATAAACGGCCACACCAGATCGGGGCTAGTTTCTGGCAATGTTTCAAAAAATGTTTGGTGAGTTTAGGCCTAATACATTAAGCCTATATTCAAAAGTTTTCTTAGAACCACAGGTGTGAATCATGTCATTATTAGTCTATCAAGAACCAGTGTCCAAATGGATGACTTGACCTTAGAGATGATTTTAAGAATGAAAGGGGTATTTGTACAAGAAAACTCATTGAACAAATATGTTTGAAGACAATTGCTTCATGGCAGAGAAGCAAGAGAAAACACCCTCAAATGCAAAATGTTGTGCAAAATTGTGAAGGGGGATGATTTTGTAACCCCCTTAAGTGAAAAAGGGAAGTTGACAAGTAAAAGTGTTGGATTTGAAATGTTAGGGGAAGAAATGAAGGTTTGAAGACAAGGCTGGTATGAATAGCAACAGAACAATGGTATATATAAATAAAAAGAATGAACGCTCACCGCTGACAAAGAGTTTGGAGGAAGTGAGAGTGGAACTGAAACGAATGGAAGCAAATTGGGAATGAAGAAGACGGTGAGCTCCAGACAGAAAAAAAGCCATCTTTCCAGGCAAGGCAAGAGCTTTCTGGATTTCGATTTCGACTAAACCCTCAACAACACTTCCCCCAAACTTGTACTTCTTTTAAACCCTAAATAAACGCCACCCGCTTACGTACCATTATTATGACCACGGTCAAAAAAAGGGTACTATGTACCTATGTAAAATTTAAAATTAATTAATTATATTAGTTTTGAAAAATAATTTAAGTTTTTAAAAAATAAATATACAAACTATTTTTTTACAAATTCTTGAAGAATAAATAAAATTATATGAACGTAAAAATAACATTAAAATAGATTATTCTTTTTATAACACTTCTAGATTTTATGCAGTTTTAAATTTTAAATACGGTCAACCAAACTAAAAACTTAATTGTGGTATCATTTGATTCGATTTAAATTATTAATTATAAAATTTTAATTAATTATAAAATTTTAATTAAATCAAATTAATTTTTAGAATTTTTATTTTATTAATTTTTTATATATTAAATATTGAAAGGATATTTTTAAAAGTTTGTTACAAGTAAAAAATATTTAAACTTTAAAATAGTACACAATTTTTGTCTCTTTACATAATTTTTACACAAAAACTTCAATAAAACTTTATAATAGCACAAACTTTAATAAAATTTCATAAACTGTAAAAAAATGACACTAAACTAAACAGAAGAAAAAAAAATATTTGCAGAATTACACAATATAACAAATCTATTAAAGCATTCATGAAAGAAAAGTTTGTTGTTTAAAAAAAATAAATGAAAGAAAATTTCAATAAAAAGTTTGTTAAGAACCACATCTAATCCTATAAATTATTATTTAATTTATTTTTATAATATGTATAACGAGTTATTTACTTATAAAATAAATAGTTAAGAAAATAACTAAAGTAGTTTTTATTTTATAATATTTTTAGGATTTTTTATAAATAGTTATAGTTGAGAGACAAAAGAGTAGATAATAAACTTAATATGGGAAATGATAATGTATGTTCTAAAAAGGTCTGTAAAGGATTGTATGTCTTTTTTTTTTCATTTTTCTTATTCTTTTGATGAGAAGACATTGTTGAGTGTAATGTCCCAAATTTATATACACTGTTTATATAATAAATTTTTTTAATAATATTTAAATTACTATTATCTATAATTTTTATTATATAATACTCAATATTAAACCATATATTACAATACTTTCAAAATAAAACATAACATGATACGCACAATCTCAATTCGCACAACAAACCTCATCGTCCGGCGAGACCCAGGGTAGACAATAAAACCTCAGCTGCCAAAACCAACCAACTTATTAACATATAACTCTACATTCTTGTAACATGGATATCATAGTTTATCTATCTTTTTATATCATGGTCACACAGCTTCTATATAAAACATAACGATCACATAAACTTAACAACGATGTTTCTAAATTCAAATAACAATGTTTCTACACAATTATCTTATATACATATTTAATAATAAAATAACATCTTTTAAGACTTCTAGTCACAATTTGACATACTTTACTCCAAAACATCCTACCTCTCAGCATTATTATATGTTCCCGTGCGAAGCACGATTATCACAGTTATACAGAAAACACAAGCATTGCAAGGGTAAGCTTACATAATATGCAATATACCATTACATTAATCATAAAACATGAAAGTTTCATAACATTTATATTTAGTACTATCAACACATATTCACCAATAGTAAACAATCAATCAATCATTCTTATGTTTCACCTGAATATAAACACTCACAACAAATCAATAATACTTATGTTTCACCTGAACTTAAACACTCGCACCTTTCAATTACATTTATACTCTACCTGAACATAAGCATTCACAACATTCAACTGATACTTTTCGGAAAGACTCACTACATTGAATTCGGATACCAAGGTAGCGACTCATCTGACTTCCCCTACGTTGGTATCTAGTATCTATCTGACGCATCCGATAACTAGTTAAAGTTTGAGCAAACTCACTGAATAACCAACTAATGTCTAGTGTATCATCTCCCGAAACAAGGTCTAGCATTGCATCACGTTGTTATCCGAGTATATCCTATGGTCTATCATCACCCGACACAAGGCCCTAACATTATATCATCACCCGAAACAGGGCCTTTGCACCAGGATCACTTAAACATATCCACCTCCCTAATTCAATGTACCACCTCGATGTTGGAGTTTCTCTCAAAGCTACAATGAAGACAAACAAGCATTGTAATAGTTTAGATTTTCATGATGAATGCCATAAAGTTAGTAGCTTGTTTGTGCATAAGTAAGTTCATGCATTCATATACTTAATATCTAGCTAGGTTCATAATCTCAATTAATCATTGATCTTAAACCTTGATCAAGCATCATTTAAGTCAATCATGAGTGAGATTGATGGTCCTTAAAAAACTTTAAAACCTGACCAAATCTCATAGATGATTTAAAGTGAAGTAAGTAATTGAGCTATGAAGTTATTTAATTGATAAAACAAATTTTGTCACTGTTTTAAACGATTAAAGAACTTCATAATCGATTATCTATTTGATTTAATAGATTAAATGGTAGCTTAATCGATTAAATTGATCATGATGGCTTAAGTTCTTAATGAAGAACAAGTTAATCAATTACGCATTTATATTAATCGATTAAATTGCTCATAGTTTTTCTAGACTTGTGCGTAGAACATATTGATCAATTAAAACTCAATTTAATCGATTAAACAAAGGCAAATGCTTTTCATATAAAAAAAAGAAACTCAATATTTTCAAAGTACAACAAACAATAACATAAATAATTTGAAAAGTGAAAATTTGAGTTTTCTGGACAAAAGAAAAAACCATTTACACCTCATCAACATCAAGTTCCAAGAAATTGATCAAAGATTCAACAATAATTATTGAGTAGCAGAGATTTGAGCTTAGAATTGCTATTGTAACCTCTTTTATTGTATTCAAAGCTAAATTGTTTAAGTGATACTATTTTTAATTTGTCTTTTTCTTATTTTTCATATTTAGGTAGGTTTCATAGGTGGGATATGATCATGCATGGGTTTTTGCATGAGTAGAAACAATTGTCTTAAATAGGTTTTTCAAGGAAGCATTTATGGGTTGCATGTGCATTTGAGTTTTGTGGACTCATTGTTGCTAGTGCTTTGTTCTATTCAAGGTAGGTTTCCTTAAATTAGGACAATTAGATGTAGCTCATATTCACGATGAACCAGTATAAATCTTGTTGTGTGATTATCTCTTTATCTTCACTTTTGTTAGAATTCTTTAATAGTTTCTATGTGCATTAAAATAATATGATTAAAGCTTGTTTAGAATCTCATATTAATTAGCTATATATTGGTATAATATCATAATTCTAATTAAGTAATCAGTGCATAATCTCAGCTACAAATTAAATCCGCTTATAACCTTATTTCAATAAAATATCTTAGCCAAAACCTTTTGAAAATAAGTTTTCATAATTAGTTTTTGAAAAGAAATCAGAAAAAGTTTTTGATATTCAAATCACCCCCCCCCTCTCTTAATATTGTTTGAAGTCATTTAAACATTTTTTACTCAAGAGCTTTATTACCTCCTCAGTCCACAATGCAATTCGTTAATACTTCTTATTAATGAATTACAATCTCTAATCATCCACAAACACAATTTCAACAACTCATCATTCACATACAATACATTAGTTCACATATTACTCAAACATGCATTAACTCAACACATTATCATTATATATTTATAATTGACATACACGTTATCTCAAATAACTCATTCATACCATCAAAATATATGCTTACACACATAGCTCAATAATATAATTAACATGCACGTTATCTCAAATGGCTTAACTATAAAATCCAAATATATGTTATCTCAAATAGCTCAAAACACAATCAACAAACATACTAACTCAGTTTACTCACATCACAGTGAACAAATACGTTAACTCAATTAACTCAAATCAAAATCAAATACATATTATCTTAAATAGTACAAAACACAATTAAAATAAATGTTATCTTAAATATGTCAAAATACTCGTTATCTCAAATAGCTTAAACCTCTCAACTACTAAAACATTGTTCCATTAACAAAAATAAAAAAAAGAGTTTCCCTTACCTATTTTTCCATCTAAAAGTCGATTAAAACATAAGGGGAAGAATCAATCCAAATAAATTACACAGGAACCTAACAAGAATCTCAATTTCAACAAGAACCAGAGAAAATTGAAATTTCCAAAGGAATCCCTTTTTAACGAAAATGAAAGGATTGAAAACAACCAGAAAAAAGGTTTAGAACACTATAATCAAACATACCTATACTGATCATCTCTCAAAATCAGAAGCTATGGAAGAGACCGCGTCGGATTCTGTCGGCTAAAAGGCCACTATGCAAGCAAGAAAAGAATCTAAGTGCAGGAAAAGATAAGTCACAACCAAAGAAGAATAAAATGAAGGATTGAAAGAAAAAGTGAAGAAAGAAAGATTATATATATCAGGGGGTGTATTTAGTATTACTAAATGCAACCCGTTTCCAATAACAGACTTTCTGAAAACTTTTCGAAACTCAACTAAAATCTTTTGAAACAAAAAAAATAAGTATTTCTCACATTTTCACCTTTCTACTATCAATCGAATATCACCACAAAGCATTAACATCAATAATAAACCCATCACACATCAATTCAATTAATAATTTAAGTAGAAACTTAAATTTAATCCCTTTGATATTTATTTCCTTTTCACTAATAATCTATTAATTAACTCATTCCTTACATCTAGAACTTTTAGTAGTGGGGAAGGTGGCAAATATCTTCATTGGAAGACACAGGAGGAAGGATGAGGCTTGTTTTGGGTTCGTTCGATTTTATGATGTGAAGAATCTGATTGTATACATCTTTCATATGAAATTGAAGCCAGTTATATCCTCCACACTCATGAATGACTTTCCCGAAAGTCTGCAGCGTTCCAATGCCTATCTCTCTCATGTTGTTCAACTGCCTTATATCCATATCACTCAACGATTTGTTACTCGAAAGTATCTTGCAATGCATATCTTCCAATAACTTGTGATTATAATCATCCAGAAAATATGTTATGTACCATATCTTAGAGTTGGTATCGACATGCACTCAAAACATGACTTCACATCCATGCCTTGTCTCTCGGCTTGATGTACCTCTTCTTATTTTCCATTGTCAAATTACAAGTCTTTCTAACTCTTCTCTATAACAGACAAAAGTTTGTTGTACTATTTCACCTCTACAGTTTTTCAGCATTTTGCTTCTTCTCGCCCCAAATCCTTTTGACCTTGCGTACCAATGATAAAACTAGTAAGCAATGTTAAGGCTTACAAATGCATATTACTTGCTTCATCAGAAGTTAAGTTTCTCAAATCCATACTAACAACGTCATCAACATTGTTGATGACAATCTTCTCAAAATCGTTAATGACAGTCTTCTCAACACTGTCTCCTTCTTTTGCAAAGTTATGTTCACTAACGTCTTCATATTTAACTACATAGTCCATATTCAATTAACCATCATCTTCCTCACTTTCATTTAAACCATCAAATTGGACATCAGATTTGGTTAAAGAACTTTCTTAAATTCTATTTTGAGATTCAATTACATCTTCATCTTCAATTAATTCTTTTATTTCTGTGTCTACAACATAGTAATATTTCTCATTTGCATAAATGTGTCCCATTTCCATGTCCATTGATAAATCCCCCATCTCACACACACCCTTCAAATAAAATTTTCAAGTTACCCATTTTTGTAAAAACATTTACACCATTTAAATAAACTTTCCACTAATAACTCTAAAATGTAATGTACCAAAACAACCCATGTAATGTCTTTAAAATCATAATAATAAGACAAAACAATAGAAATAACTCAACAGTTTCGTGCATTATCGATATTGTCAAATTGTCCAACTTGCAGTGTCGTCAAACCTCCTATTTCAATATGAAAACTTAAAAGTCAACGAAAAACATAAACATAAACATCTTATCAAAGTTAACTGTACATCGTTATTATGATTACACATTTTTAATCATCTCAAATCCAACATTGACTAAAAGAATAGGATGTTAATTTAATATTTCTGGTAAATAAGAAATTTTATTTCTCTCAATGAAGTACCGTACACCATATATAATTTTTTACTAGAGTATTGTACATCGTATGTTATTTTTATTACTCGACAGAAATCCACTTTGGCTTATGGTGCACCCTAGAACTCACCTTTGTCCATGTAGTAATTTTACTTCTTCTTTTCTCATCTCTCTTATGAAAATAGGAACGGATAGAATATGCTGTGCTCAATTATTTTACTTAGTTCCAACACTTAAACAAGAATAATGTGCAGTAGGAAATAGTAACATTTGTTCATTGATGCTGTAAAATATATAATTTCCGATTAATTTAATTTAAAATAAAATTTGATTATATTCTTCAAAACATAAATATAAATATCACATGCAAAATTTTATGAGACTAAAATAATGATAATTTTTTGAAGATACAATATGGCGATAAAATAATTTTTTAATGATCTAGAACAAAAAAAGTCATAGTTGTTTTTATCTCTAATTACTTTTGAGTTTAAGAGATATATACTGTTCTGTGTAAATGATTTAAAGTAGTAATGAGTAAAGTCAACAAATCTACCATCAATGAAGAGTTGTGATTGAATGTCAGTATAACAATCTGTATACCAATTAAACTCATTACTTTTGTAGTGTATATGAAACAATCATGTTTAAACAATGTGAGATCATTATATATATTAAATTATCTCTCTTATGAGTATTTAATGAAATTGCATATTTAAAATAATATCGTACCTATAATTTGATTCTTGCATTAGGTGGTAAATTCATAGTTGTTTGAAGATATTATTAAGACATTAATTATCTAAAAATTGATAATTAAATTGACTTTTTAAAAAATAATTGTTTTATTATTTTTAAGATTTCTTATTTTAATTTCATAAAATATTTGTTATGATGTTAAATTCACAAAATATTATCATTCTTTTAAGCTTCATAAATTTTCTTATCATAATCATATCCTGGAAGAAAAAATTAGTAATAAATATTTAAAAAGAATTGTTTCAATGAACAATTTAAAATATAATAATTCATATATTTAAGCAAATGATTGATAAATAAAAAAGTTAAAAATCCAATACAATAATACTTTAATCAAACATGAGAGAAACAATTGCAAATGTGCAGGTTAAAAATTAAAAAAATAATATTTTCAGAAATATTTGTTTCTTTTTATCCCTTTTTCTCTTTTAAATAAATATGATGAAAATGTATAATTCTTTTATCTAAATACACCATCAAATTGATGCTGAGCAAATTTTCTTCTACAAATAAATACATGTTTTTTTACTACAACATTTTTCTGTTTCTATTTCTATTATAAAAAATATAAAAAACACATATGCTAAGGTGTTTATGTATTCCCATTTTTACTATGTTATAACATTTTATTATGTTAAAATTTTACATATTTTTATAATTTGTTTTATTCAACTAGTATGTAAGATATTTATAGGTTAATCTATGAGAGTAAAACCTATAATAGAGTTTAGCAAGAAAAATATATGTATAATTTTAAAAGAAAAATAAAAATATAACTTAAAGGCATGAGTAATTAAAAATTAGGATAAAAAAAAAAATTTTAAGTTAAGGAGTTGTTGGAGCAAATTGAAGTGAAGTCTCACATTTATTAAAAAATAGCAAATTAAGCGTGAGGGGATGTCCAAATCTATTGTGTATTACTTTGACATGGAAGTCACCATATATGAAATTTATAATTCTGACAGAAAGTTAATTAATACTAACTTCAATATTTTATAAAAATGCAAATTTAACTGTTGAATTATCATTTTAATAATATAAAAAAATAAATTTAGTTCTTAAATAAGGCGGAATATTGTAAATATATTTATGTAGGAAGGTAGTAGCATAAACTTATATTTAGAGTTTAATTGTATATATTGTTAGTATAAATCTTTTTACAATAATATTTAATTATAATACTTTATTTATTATAGATCTGTTGATTTTATTTATTATTATTTTAAAAATCACTTAAATATCATCATGATTGAGTGTCAGAGTGAGTAAAGATTCTTAGACTCACAAGGTGTATATCATTAAACTTATATTTATAGTAACTGTAATTAAATAATGGTTTATGAAAATATGTGATTTGAACAGTTTGTTGAATGGTTGCGTCGAGGTGGGCACTGGCATACACGAATGCGCAAGCAAGCGTTTTGAATTAAAAAATGAATTATAAAATATAAAAATGGGTCGCGTTGGATTGACGCGGGCAGAGAATCTGAAGGGACTCAAATCTATCTAAGTGGCATTTTCATTCCATAAGCTCATTCATCATGTTCTTGCTTTGCATCAAATATCCATATTATTCACATTTTACGTAAATGTCAACGATGCCACCAATTATCTCTCTCTTTGCACTTTGCATTTTGCACTATACGCCAGCCGAATGCTGAGCCAGCCACCCAGTCTTAATTCTGAAAATAGGAATTATTTGTCTTTTCATCATCTTGAAAATTAAATTACCATCATTTCTTACCTAATAAATTAATCCTTTCAGTTGTTTTATTTTATTTTTTGTGAGAATGTTGTTAACAAAATAAATGCAGTTTTTGTTGATCAACTTGAAAAGTGTTTCATATTTAATTCTTCATTGTCAACCATTTCCATATATTTGATTAGACATCTACACAAATGTTATATAATTTATGTTTCTATTTCACCTACAAAATTAATAAGATTTTATACTTTCAATCATTTGGCAACTCGATCCATAAGACACAATTTGAATTAATTGATCGTGAAGTATCCTATCTCAAATCCATGCTTGTTGAGAAATTATTTTTCAATATAGGTGACTTTGGAGGATTTTGATAATTTATGTTTGCTAATTGAGAAAAAATATTATGTAACGGGACGGTACTTTTGATCGAATATGGTTTAGAATCGATTGTATTTCTGCATAATCGATTATATGCATGTTATTAACTAAAAAAGAAATCTACACAATCGCAAAATAGGAACTTTTATTCTTTTTAATTATTTAAATTTGAAATTTTTAATAAATAATATTTTAAAAAGTATTTACTATTTTTATACTTAAATTGAAATTATTTTTTATTTTAAGTGGCAAACCTTAATTGTTATCCTAATAACAAAAAACATACAACTAGTTTTACATTAGTTATCATCTCAACTATTGCAATAATAACATCATAGCTAATTTTACACTTATTAATATTGACAACCATTATAATAACATCATACACAATTAATTGCACACAATTTAATTTAAAAATAATATTTTACACATATTAGAGATATACATTTGAGTTTAGGTCTCTAAAGTGTGAGTCCTAAAACTTTGGTTTGGACTCATTTAGATATATGGAATTTTAGTTTCAACCTACAACACTTGCGACTTAACCTGTGAGCTTTTGCATAATTAATTTATGAATAAAAATAATATTACTTATAAAAATGGGATGTCATAAGTAAAAGGAAAAAATGTCAATACTTTTATAATGACACTTAAGAACATAAAATTGAAATTTTATATTTGAGTGCATTTATATTTTGTTTGTGTGTATTTAAATTTGAACTATTTAAATTTATATTTGAGAATTGATTTTATATTAGTGATAGCATTTCAAAATTTAACCAGTGTTGTGAAATCAGTTTGGTCACTAAATCGTTAAGGCAATTGGTAAATGGGTTAGTGGTCAGACTAATCAATCTAGATTAACTTCGTCTATATCTAAAAAATAAAAAAATATATATATAAATTTAATATCGCAATTCTTACTTCTTACATTCTCAAGTTGCATAAAAAATAAAAAGAAAATAAGAAAAAGAAACGACGCCATTTCATTTTTTTTTAAAATAATAGCCCAAACTTAACCTGGTCCAGTCACAGTTTTCTGCTTGAACTGACCGATTCTAACTAGTTTAAAATGGGTCAATTGCATGCCCAATCTGTTGGGAAAACCAACCCAGTTATGTGACCAGTCTCCATCTAATCGATCTAACCGACCGGTTCAAACCGGCTTTCACAACTGTAAATTTAACTATTAAGTAATAAATATTTTTACTTTCCTTAATTATTCTTTTGTAGCTCATTATATGTTGGCTTTATATATATATATATATATATATATATATATATATATATATGCCTACAAAAAAAAAATATAGAGAAAAAGATTCACTTACTCAAAAAATAAGTTTAAGAGTGTTACTCTTCATCCTAACTATTCATTTTTTTTAATCTAATAGTTAAGATTAATTACTTATGACAACCATTAGATTTTAAACAAGTAGATGATAAAGATGAAATCTAACTCCCTTAAACTCACTCTAACTAAGTGAATTCCTCCTTTTTATATATATATATATATATTTATTTATTTTTTCTTTTTTTGAAGTTTTATAAGAATTTGTGTGTCTAAGTATAAAGATGAATCGGAGGTTTTCATTGTTTATGTACTGGGGGTTTGTGTTATTGGTGGAAGTGGATTTTCTCTCATCTGTTAAAATGGGAGAGTATCTTGTTTATATAATTTGCAGCGCAATTAAAATATTGTAGACCAATGGCTCACAATAATCCACACAACAATTAATAAAACTCATTGTTTCATATATGCTCATACCTTCAAATTCTATTTGAAACATAAAAGCTCAAAGCTCTCACCACTATTCATTCACCGATTGAACTAAGTGGATTTTTTTTTTAAATTCTTATCTAAATAGGTTTATTTTTAAAAAAATTATTAAGGTGGGTTTGTTTTGTGGTTTAACTTTGTAAAACCATAACTTGCAATTGTGATTTATGTGTACGTCAACTATGTCCTTATGTGGCGTTCAAGGTGGCAAAAATGCAAGAATAAATTTCAATTGCAACTTGGGATTTGATTTTTTTTTTTGCGGACTGATTAGTCAATGTATGTGTAGTGCAGTTTAACCTAAGCTATATTACTACACAATTTATAATAAACTAAATCACTAAATATTTTTAATATTAAAAATGTAAAAAATATTACAATTCACAACAAAAAAATCACACCATTAATATAAACTATTAATCCGACTAACAAATTTGTTCATTTAAACGGATTACGTGTTAAACATATACAATTATACTTACTTGAAAAAAATTATCCAAAACCCACACAAATTTAAAAGGATTGAGGACCAATTTCATTAACCACTCCTAAGATACATTTACCCACCCCTAAGTTAAGAGATTAAACATTTTTTATCCTAAAAAATATTTAATTACGCAGAAAACTTTTTTTTTATGTAGTCTTAGGAAAGGAAAATAAAAAGAAAACTGAAATGATATTTTCTACTAGTTAAAACTAGCTTACATCTAAGTTAAAAATAACAAGTTAAAACTAGCTTACATCTAAGTTAAAAATAAACTTTTAGATAAACAAATGTGATAGATATTCTATATATTAATTAATGTATAAACTAATTTTAAACTATAAAAAATTATTTATTTATTATTGTCTTATAAATTATTTAGGAAAAGTCTATCCAAATAAAATCATAAATTTGTCTACATTAAATTACAATAAATATTATTGGAGAAATGCTACTAACACATAAGTAACAATTTTTTTATTAATTAGCATTTATTGAAACTAAAAATAGGTTTAACATCTTATTTAATAGTTATTTGTTGTGATGTTGTAAATATCAATAAATTTTAACGAATAAACAAGAACACGTCAGAAAGAGTGTATTTTGCTTTATATTAATTATTAAATTTAAACTAAACCAAATTAATGAATAATAATTTTTCTAACATGTGATCTAGGATACATATTAAAAAAACCGTGTAACGAATTGATTTGTGTGTCTCACAATTTTTATTATTAAGTAGTTTAAAAATACTTAGAAAAAGTATGTTGTACTATACCTATAAAATATTTAAACCTTTAAATGGTACTCAACTCTCATTTTTTTTGCACAATTTTACGTGGAAACTTGTTACGAATAAGCCACCAGGAAAATATTTTTACATGCTTAAAAAATAAACTCACACTATGTAATTTTCTCTTAATTTATACTTAATAAATTTTCATAAAACTATAAAAAAACTAAATGCAAGAAAAAAAATATTTGTAGAAATTAGACAATAAAACAAATTTATGGAATCATTCAAGAAAAAGTTCATGGATAAAAAATGTGTCTATCACAAGTCTGGAGATATTGTTAGGGTCACCACGTCCGAGATATTGTTTGTTTTGAAGGTCGTCATTCTGTCACAGTTTTGTCCTGAAAAAGGTGATTCGAGAAGCTAAAGGATGTGAGTGTTGATAAACTACTCTTGAGTGCTGTGGGACTTCGGTTGTACAGAACAAGTCTCTAATCGTGGCTAAGGCGCCAAAGTTCCTACCGTCAATCCTGGGACATATTGTTATACCTTGATGTTAGGATTTGTGGTATAAATATTGACATCGTCTGTAGGAAGCGTGTCATGCTCTCACGTTCCTTAGTCACGACTAGGAGGCTTGTTCTAGCACACATCTGAAGTCAATGGTCGTTTATAAACATTTTCCTCTCTTAACCCATCGAAACACAGTTTCAGGACAAAATTGACGGAACTGACGATGTCTCGGGACTGACGGTAGAAATAGAAAATAAACAAAAGAAAAAGTTCAACAAAAATTTTATCAATAAAACAATTTTGACATTTCAAAATTATTATTTAATTTATTTTTAACCTAATAACAAATTTAAGCAATTTTTTTCTAAATAAATATGTATAGCGAATTATTTATCTATGGAAGAAGTAGTTAAGAAAATAATGAAAGTCGTTTTTATTTTATAATATTTTTTAGATTTCCTATAATAATCAAGAGTGTATAATTTAATTTGGTTTCAATACGTTAAATCCAATTTAACTTTTTTTTTATCTTCTAATAGGAAATTTAACTGAAGTTGCATAATTTAGAAAATAAGAAAATCAAACCACTTTAAATTAAATAGGATTTTTTGCGACTTTTTTTTTATTTTCAGTTTGGTGTAAAACACTCTTCTTATATAAAAAAATTGTGTCATCCAAAATATATTTTCCAATTAATAATAGTTGTAGTTTAATTTTTTTTAACACATACAAATTAACAAAAACAAATTTTATATCTATCAATAAAGTCTTTTTTTCTAATAGTTTCACCAAAAATTATTTTTGATACTTGAAATTTGAAAAAAATATTTTTTTAATTCATAAAATTAATTTATTTTTTTATTAACATTGTCCTTTTTTGATTGTAGTAAATAATATGAAATTATAGATTAAAAAAAGTTAGAGTTGATTTTAAAGTAGGAAGAAATACTCTATGTCAACAATTTTATATCGGATAAGAAAAAATGAATCAGAGAAAAAAAACAACTTATGTTATGCCTTGCACTATTTATAAATTAAGTTGGATGTCCTTGGTATCCTATAAGTGTTTATATAATACATTTTGAAGAATATATTTATATATATATATATATTATTTATCTTAAATAGAAAGAAATATATTATCATGGTTATGAGTTGCATTGTAAAGAAACGGGGCCGAAATGCTGACAGGAGCGAGTGAGTAGCCGAGTGAAGCCGCAGCAAATCGAAGAACAGAAGCCAACAGGCAGAGTACATATCCATTCTGTACTTGTACTCGTATTTTATACGACAGGTGAGGTGGCACCGTCCATTGGTCCGTTCTCATATTAATCTGCGCAGAGAGCCATAGCGTTAACCATTTTTCATTCTCACAACCCTCCTTCCCCCTCTCTCTCTTCCCAAACACCAGCAACATGGTTAGTTCTCTCTAATCTCTTCCCTTTCGCTTTTCCTCTGTAACTCACAAAACCATCACTGGATTTTCCTCTTCCCAAATCGGCGCATAGTTTTAAGTTTTCTTCCTAATTTTACCGGAGTATAAGAATATTTCTTCCCGGCGCTTCACTTCTTTTCCGTTTTCGCCGCCGGATACTCATTTTTCTATTTTTTATGTCGACTTTCAGTTCCGTTTTCTTGTCGATCTGGTTATCGACACTATGAGCTGGAACGACTGTGCATGCTTTTTATGTTCCCCCGACCTTGTATTCGCGTGCCATTTGCTCCTAGATCTGTTCTTTTCTATACCAATTTCAGTGCTTAGTGTAGAATGGCCTTACACCGTTGCGATTGCCCCAATCTAATTTCGATAGTTGATCTTTTAATTTTTTTTTATGGTATTGATTGATTGATTGGAAATGCTACGGATCTACCACTGTTTTTGGACTGTGGATTGTGTTGCACTGGCTTTGTGGTTCACCCGAGAGGTTGTTGTACAAGTTGATTTTATACTGTTTCAATGACAATTATGATTTACAATAGCACGTGGTATGTTTGATGTTTGGAGCTTTGTTTGTTAGGTCTTTTGTTGTAAATTATATGGATCCCTTTCATCATTTACTTATTACTGTTATTAGATTTAGACGCTGTGCGGATAAACATCTCCATGAGTGGAGAAGAAAATAAGAGGAAGAAATTTGTTAAGTTTTTCCATGGACTGTAGTTTTTGGGAAGTTAAATAATAATAATAAAAAAAAAGCTTTTATAAAGGTTATATACTTAAGTTGATTTTAAGTTTTTAACTTTTCGAGAAACTCAATTCATTTTCCTTTCATGTAAGTGTTTATGGAGAAGTTTATGCAAACAGGCTTAGTTTTAGAGAAAACACAATGGTGTTCGATTTATGCAGTCTGGAAAGGCTTTGGTTGATGTTATTTTATCTTATACTTAATTAGTTATTTTCCTTCTACTAATTAAACTATGAAAACATTAATCCTTCTATGTATAAATCATGAGTTTCAGCAATGCAATTCTGCTAGTGTACTGTACAGAGACATTACTTTGTATCAACTCTTAACTTCATTTTGATGTGCATAATGTGCATGCAAATTTACAGGCAAATGCAGCGTCTGGTATGGCTGTCCATGATGACTGCAAGTTAAAGTTTCTGGAACTCAAGGCTAAAAGGACTTACAGGTATATTGTGTTCAAGATCGAGGAGAAGCAGAAGCAAGTTGTTGTGGAGAAGCTTGGGGAGCCAGCAAATGGTTATGATGATTTCACTGCCTGTCTTCCTGCTGATGAGTGTCGATATGCTGTTTATGATTTTGATTTTGTCACCGAAGAGAATTGCCAGAAAAGCAGAATTTTCTTTATTGCTTGGTAATGCTAACTTTTTTTCTATTATATTTGGAAAAAAAAAAGTTGTGCAGAGTTTACCCATGTTTTTTTTTTATTGATTTTGTCCATATTTATTCTGTTGCATTTGTTTGAAGGTCCCCTGATACCTCCAGAGTTAGAAGCAAGATGATTTATGCAAGCTCCAAGGACAGATTCAAGAGAGAGCTCGATGGAATCCAAGTAGAGTTGCAAGCAACTGATCCTACTGAGATGGGTCTCGATGTGTTCAAAAGCCGTGCAAACTAAATGACTATGAGTATCAGGAGTTTGACGGGTAGTGTCCTTCAACCTTAGTTACTCATATGGAAATGTTTATAGTTTGTGGGATGGTCAACTTGGCTAATTACGGTCTCAGTGTTCCAAGTTTTGACATGAAGTCTATTGTTAAACCTTGAACAACCTTCTCCTGTCCAGTGTATCTCGTGGTTTGTGATTTTATACAACCTGTGTTTGAGTGGCAATTTAGTCCTATGCTTACCAGTTAAATTTGTCTCGTTTGTGTGATCAGACAAGAACCTGGGTTCAGTTATTTCTTAAATATTGACTGATCTTTTACCAACACTTACAACTGGCTTAAATACAAAATTAATTCTCCAAACATAAATTGTTGAATGAAATCTCTTCTGAACTTGGTTAACCCCATAGAAATTCGAGCGGGGTTAGTACCTTGGGTAGTACCATAAAAAGGCATATGTTCCTGAATAACATTTTTCTTGTGGCAGTCTTTTGCTATTAATCAAGAAAATGTAGAGTAAGAAATGAAAATACTAACTGGCTTGCCTGTAGCAATGAAAATACTAGATTGAATTTAAGCCTTTTAATAAGGTTCTCACAGTTAAAAACCAATCAGACCATTCGTCCAGTTCCCCTAGGAATTTCGAGTACTCAGCCACTGCATGACTGTTTTAAGGGTTGAACATCTTGTTTATAGTGTGGTGTGAATTGAAAATATGTTAATGCTTCACTTCAATGATGCATTTGTTGCCCTGTCCGCAACAGTTGGAGAGAACTATTGAACATCTCATCTTTAATCCAAAAGGATGAAAAATCTTGCAACGTGCTTCTTTGGGTAAGAGGGTGGAGATGGATCATGGGTCATCCTTTCCTGAAGAGATCCTGATTTGATTGATTACAATTACTATAATTTACTACGGCGCGGTAAGATGATATGTTTTTTTTTGGGAAGAAAAAGGGTAATGACTTTTCTTAAGGTACATCGACATAATATAGTGATACTCCTATTTTTCGGTTTCCAGAATCAGGTTTTCATATATTTGTAAAAAGTCTATGAGCTTATATTCTATATAATGACATCTTATTATCTTTTACATGCTATTATGGAGGTCTTCGAATCTGTTTCCCATCTCTGATAGAAGTATCTAAAACATCTTTTCCATATTACATGGACATATCTCATATCCCATATGAAAGTATCTCAAACAATTACCACATTGTTTCAACAATGTAAATTTATAAAAATCAAAATGTTATATATAGATGGAGTCACAAAGTCACAAAGCAAATATAAGTTCTTGTAGATACTACATTTGTCTAATATGACTTTGAATGATATTTACAATGAGCGATCCTACATTATAACAATGTGTCATCAACATTCTTATACGTTGAATAATAAATACAAACAAAAGCCTTCTTCCTTTGGTTTGTGAATTTAAAAATTAAATTTGATATACGGAGCTATTAAAACACAAATCACTTAAAGTTAAAGAAAATGTTTTACAGTCATTTGTATACCATGGAAGTTTTAAAAAATATTGTTTTACTCATGTCTTTAAAGCAAGATCCACACTTTAATTTTGTTCTCTTCTCTTCCTCTTTGAAACCCTCAATAATCAACTAATCTATAATTTTTTCTAAAAAAACTACTTAACCCTATATAATAGTTTAAGATTGATTTTGCCATCTTTGTCCTTTCTTTTTTATGAAAGATTAGTTTTATGGTTTAAATTCAATGAGAATAAATTTTTATTTATTTTATCTTACTTATATTTCAAAAGTAATGTTATGTGAAATCAATTTATTTTCACTTAAAATTCCAAATAGTTTAGTCTTTTAATTATTTGATTGATTCTCATCTAATTATTATGTTTTTTTTTATTTTATCTAAGGAAATTTAATATATTACTTTATCTTTATTTTTATTTTATTCTATTGAATATGATGTATAAAACTAAATAAAATATATCACCGTCTTATCTAAATTTCACATTATAGATATATTCAGATAAAATATGATAAATATTTATATCACTATTATGGATCACTCATTAAAATATAACAAAAAATATTTTATCTAAACTATAATAATCATCTCATAATTAAATGTATCATTAAATGAATTCTAATTTTAATACTCATTAGTGTATTTTTATTTTATTCAAAGAACAAAAATGTTTATTAATGTTATGCAATTTTAATTTATATTTTATTTTATGTATACCACAAAAATTTTTAAAAAATAAACATAAAATAATTTTGACATTATTTTACTATATTTTTATTTTAAGACTACAAAAAAAACATTTTTAGTTTATATTTTGATATTTTATTTTTTTATTTTTAATTTTTCAATACGTTAAAATAAAAAAGAAATAGTAAAACAATGTTAAAATTATTTTATTTTTAATTTTAATTTTTTATACATTAAGTAAAATATCAATTAAAATTATTGGTGAACATTTTTGTCTTTTAAATAAAGTAAAAATACATTAATAACTATTCAAATTAAAATTTATTTAATAAAACAATTAACAAAATTCAACGTCCATTAATAATCCTTAACTAGGGTCCTTATGAAACCGGTTAGCAACTTAACATTCTTTTTTTTTTTTTAAATTTATCAAGTAATCATATTATAAAAATAATAAAAGATATAAGTCAATTCTAACAAGGATTAATGCCAATGTAAATCCTATTTTAAGGTAATTTTGTTTTTTTTTTACTTTCTTTCTTAGGTTATTTTAAAACTAAAACTAAATTAGACATATATTATTATCGTTTAAGGTTTAAAAAAATTTACTTTATTTTTTTTTATTGCATAAACCTCTAAGATAGTATATAATTCTTTCATACTTTAGTACTTTATCTCGCCATATAGATCTCCTTTGGTTTTTTATGTAGTTATACATTTAAGTGGTAATGTAAAAAAGAGAAATGAGTCAAATCCTAAGCATTCAGGTCCCTGTCCCTCACTTTTTTTGTCATTTAGATGTTAATCACTATGTTACTAACATTGTTTAGTAAATGCACAGTTAAATGTTAAGTGTCACAGTAAGATGACCACTCTTTCATATGTGACATGTTAGTTACTTACGTGATATAATTTTTTCTTCATTTTAATTTTTTAATTAAAACATTTGCAGTGGTTTTAGCTGTCAGAAAAATTTAAAAAATAGAGAAAAAAAAAGAGTTTTCACAAATCACAAATATGAGTTTTCACAAAATTTGTTTCCTACATCCCCTCCATCTTCCTTTTACTCACAGTCTTCTCCCTTCATGCTTACATTCACTTTATTTGTCGAAGATTTTCTCATGATGCAAAGAAGACCAAAGTAACTTTATATTGTTTTAGTTTTGATGATGAACACTATAAATTTCCTAAAATAGATGTTAATAGCTTTATTGTTTGAGTGCTTGTGAAACATGCATGCATCCATATAGGTAGCTATTATCATGATTCAATTTAATTGAATATATATTTAATCATGATTAATTCTAAACTTGATTTAGTCATAAAAGCATGAATGAGATTATAACCCTTAAAAGCTTTGAAAATCAAGTTATATCTCATTGATGTTGCAAGATGCTTAAAATAGCATTGTGAAATAATTTAATAGGTTAAAGATGCAATGTTGCTCTTTTAATTTGTTAAAATTACCATAGTTAATTATCTACACTATTTAATCGATTAAGTACTGATTAAATTGATCTTACTAGCTTAATCTTGTGTGAAGAATGATTTAATTAATTATTCACTTGTTTTAATTGATTATATTGATTGTGGATCATCTGGAATTGAGCTTAGAATCTTTTAATCGATCAAATGCTTGATTTAATCTATTAAAGCAGAGTTGTGAACATTTTATATAGAAGGTAAAAACTCAAAACTTTCATAATGGATCCATATTTCGAAAAATTAAATCTAAGAGCGAGTTTTTGAGAGTCCAGAGCAGAGAAAAACCTTTTTAACTCTTCACAAAAAAGCTTAAACAAGATCTAACAAGAACGATCATGAATCAAAGATACATTTTACCTTCTTTGAACTTACTGTTGATACACTTATGCTGCATTATTTTGTTCAATTTGACTAGGTGATATTAATCTTTTTTTTGTTTTATTTTGTGTATTGGATTGTATTAAGGTAACCTATGTAGGTTTCCTAGGTTAATTCAATTCATCCATAGGTGTTGCATGATATAGAATCATTTCTTAATAAGTGTTCAAATCTTGCATTTGTAGTTCTCATGTGCATGTGAGTTTTTGGTGTAAAACTATATTGATTATAGTGATATTTTCAATTCAAGATGGGGAGTCTTGAGCATTGAAAAACTGGATGTAGCGCAGGTTGAGTGAACCACTATATTTGTGTCATGTTTTGTATTTCTCTTTATTATATCTCTTTTTAATTTTCAATGTTGCTTATGTATTCAATATGTTGATTTGGTTTAAAAAATAAATTTGTATCTTATATGATCCTAATTGTTATTATGCATTGCAAACAATCAAACATTTGTGAAATATGCTTCAATAAATAAATCACTTTTTTTCAATGGAGAAAATTATGTTTTTTGGAAAATGAGAATGAAAATATTTGTTGAATCTATTGAAAATGACATTTGGGATGATATAGAAATGGTGCCTTTATTTTTATTGTTATAATAAATCATAAAGAGATAGAAAAGGATTTTCATAGCTGGACAGAAGATGAACATAAGTGTGCACAATATGATATTAGAGCTAAAAATATATTGGTTTCTGCATTAACACTTGATGAGTTTTTTTTTGTTTCCTAATGCACCACTTCTAAAGAAATGTGGGAGGTATTGTAGGTGACTCATGAAGGAGCCATTGATGTGAAACGAACTAGGAATAACACCCTCATCCAAAAATACGAGATGTTCAAAATGTTTTTCAGAGAATCGATTTTGGATGTGCAGAAAAGATTCACACACATCGTGAACCATCTCATAGGACTTGGAAAAGTTTTTGAAAGAAAGGAACTCAATGTCAAAGTGCTGAAGAGTTTGAACAAAACTTGGTTTGCCAAGAGTATAACTATATTTGAATCAAATAATCTACCAGAAATGAATGTTGCTACTCGGTTTGGAAAGCTAATGGAGTATAGACTAAAGTTGAAAACACTTCAAGATAAAGAAGACTTTGACAAAAAGAAGAAAGGTGTTGCACTAAAGACCTCACAAAAAGAAGAGAGATATAAAGAGTTTAGGATCAATTTGATAGTGAAGTGCTAAATCTCGTAGTCAAATGATTCTCAAAATTCATGAATAAGAAACCAAAGGGTAATGCAAAAGTTAGAAAAAGGCGGCAAAGAAACTCAAGGTTATAACATTATTTGAAAATTCATATAAAGCTTATTAGAAAAATAGTTTATAATATCTACATGCTAGATCTAAAAAAGGCATCCAATAGTAAATTCATATGTTTAATCACTAAAAAATGACGATGCATGGCTTTGGCATAGGAGAGTTGCACATATAAGTATGATTTTTTTAAATAATCTTTGAGTCAAAGATCTTGTAATTGGACTTCCAAAGTTAAGGTTTAAGAAGGATAAGCTTTGTGACACAGGTCAAACAAAAAAACAAATCATAGTGTCATTCAAACACAAAGGAGTGATTTATACTTCAAAACCTCTGGAGTTGTTGCACTTGGATTTGTTTAGTCCCTCTAGAACCACGAGTTTGGGAGGCAATTACTATGCTTTAGTCATTATAGATGATTTCTCTAAGTTTACATGGACACTTTTTCTTTCCCATAAAAGTGAAGCTTTTAAGAAAATTAGCAAGATCATTCAATTTGAAAAGGATTTAAAATCAAAACTTTAAGAAGTGATCATGGTGGTGAATTCCAAAACGAGTTCTTTGAAATTTTGTGTGAAAAAAAAATGGTATTTCTGATAATTTTTCAGATCCTAGAACTCTATAGCAAGATGGAGTTGTAGAGAGGAAAAATAAGTCTCTTGAGGAACTTGCGAGAATCATGCTCAATGAGTCAAACCTACCTAACTATTTTTGGGCTCACGCAGTGAATACGACTTGTTATGTCCTTAATAGAGTGCTTATTATATGAAAGTTGAAAATTGCTCCTTATGAACACTATAAAGGAAGAAAACTAAACATATCACATTTAAGAGTTTTTGGATTAAACTGTTTTGTCTCAAGTAATGGAAAAGAAAATCTTGGTAATTTTGATTCTAAGATGGATGAAGCTATCTTTTTTTGTTATTCTCTAACTAGTAAAGCTTACAGAGTTTTCAATAAAAGAACTTTAACTATTGAATAATCAATTCATATTATTTTTTATCAACTAACTGACTATGAGAATACCACTCATAAGTCAAGAAAAGTTTTAAATTATTATCGAGACCAAAGTGAAGAATTTGAGATACACGATGAATCTAGCGAACCTCAAGTGTAAGAAAACTTAGAAAATACAAAACCACAGTCTCAGAAAGATCTGCTCAAGGAGTGGAGAACAACTGAAGGACTATTACTTGACAATATAATTAGTGACATAAACAAATGAGTGACCACTCACAACTCTTTAAATAACTTTAGCAACTATGTGTCTTTTGCATCAAAATTGGAACCGAAATCAATAGAAGATGTCCTACTTGATGAGCATTGGGTTGTGGTAATGCAAGATGAATTGCATCAATATTGAAGGAATTATGTGTGGGATCTTGTGCCAAAAGCCAAGGGTCAATAAGTTATTGGTACTAAGTGGTTTTTTTCAAAATAAATTTGATGAAAATGGTTTTATGACACAAAATAAAGTTCGTTTAGTAGCCAAAAGGTATAGCTAAGAAGAAAGTAATGATTTTGATTAAACTCATGCCCCGGTTGCAAAACTTGAGGCTATTAGACTTTTTCTAGCTTTTGCTTCTATAATTTATTTCAAGCTATACCAAATGGACATCAAACGTGTTTTTTTAAATGGCTTTATAAAAGATGATATTTATGTTTCTCAACCTCTTGGGTCTATGGATCATGAATTTCCTAATCATGTTTTTAAATTGAAAAAGGAACTTTATGGACTTAAGTAGACCCCTAGGTGTTAGTATAAACGTCCTTCGAATTTCCTTCTTGATCAAAAGTTTACTAGAGGCAAAGTAGATACCATTATTTTCATTAAGAAGTCTGAATCTCACATATTACTGGTGCAAATACATGTTGATGATATTATTTTCATGATTAGCTTTTTACTTCACTTAGCTGCTAGTAGGCCAGATATTGTGCATAGTACTTGTGTCTTTGCAAGATTTCAAGGTCAACTTAAGGAATCACACTTGGTTATGGTGAAAAAGAATAATGAAATATCTCAAAGAAATTTCAAGATTTGGACTTTGATACCCCAAATGAGCACCATTAAGTTTAGTTGGATTTTCATATTCAAATTATGATGAATGCAAAGTTGATAGAAAAAAGCACAAGTGACACACGTTATTTGCTTGGTAGTGCCTTGGTGTCTTGACACTCAAAGAACCAAGCTTGTGTAGCCTTATCCACTGTTGGAGCTAAATACATAGCTATAGAAAGCTGTTGCAAACATATTCTTTGGCTGAAGCAATAACTTAAAGATTATGGTATACTCCTTAACCATATTCCTCTTAGGTGTGATAACACTAGTGGTATAAATTTAACTAAAAATCCAGTTATGCATTCTAGAACTAAACATATAGAAGTAAGACTTCATTTCATTAGAGACTATGTTTTTAAAGGTGATTGTGAAATTGAATTTGTAGACACATAATCAACTAGCCGATATAGTTACAAAACCATTGGCTAGAGACAAGTTTTTCACAATTATAAATGAATTAGGAATCCTAGATGAAGCTTGTGTAAGTTGATGTTTAGTATTTTTTAATTCATGCATGTATCTATGAACGATGTATCTTTGTGATTTTGCAAATTCTACGAGGATTGATGCTTTTGTGTGAAGTTGTTTTTGGATTGAATTGTATGAGTTATGTTATCATGTTTTCAAAATGTGCAAATTTATGATTTTGCAAAACTTGGTCAATTTAACTG
This sequence comes from Psophocarpus tetragonolobus, assembly GCA_037954015.1. NCBI lineage: Eukaryota > Viridiplantae > Streptophyta > Magnoliopsida > Fabales > Fabaceae > Psophocarpus > Psophocarpus tetragonolobus. The sequence continues at coordinate 63,368,899 of CM075691.1, read as the reverse complement.
ATTAAATTAAGTATATAATCGATTAACATGCCTTATTTTCGAGTTCACTTCACACATGGTTATGTGATAATCTATTAAATAAAAAATAATCTTAAAATAATACTTTATTTGTATGATTTGTATACGCACACTTTAAAATTAAAAGGACACAACTTAAATAAGTTAAGGGCAATTTCTATTTTCATTTTCTTTTTACATTAATCCACTCCTCATTTTTTATACTTTGACTCTTTTTAACATACTATAATTACCTCTCATGTGTTTCTTTCTTTGAAGAAAATCTCTTTCCAATATAATAAAAAAGACACTTTGTCTTTTACATCCATGTTCTACCCTAATGAATTCAACAAGAAGAATGATATGATGTTCCCACATCATACCTTCATGTGATATTGTGATAATTTGTATATTCTTGAAGTTTTAAATTGTATGTTTTTTGATAAAAAAAATTTATTGCAATCTTCTAGGCTAGATTTTAAAAATAATTATTGGAATAGTCTTGGTAAAAAAGTGAGAATGCGAGCAAATTGGTGTAAAAAGGAAGTAAAAATAACAATTGCATAATGGTCTCATTCAAGTTAGTTTTGAGTTTCTGATTTTTTTTAAATGTATTTTGAAAATAAAAAGACATTTGACAAAAATGGTTATGATTTGGATATTTAGTTATTTTTAAAACAATTTTTACCCAAATTCAAAACATAATAAATTTTGAGTTTGAGATTTTTTATTTTGTTTTTATTCAAGTTCATCGCTTCATATTACTTGCCACCACCTTTGTTTGTCGATCACAAGTCGCTACCTTTAACCGTTGTTCACTAGTCACCACCTTAGATTTCAGATTATTGGTGATTACCTTCAACCATCGTCGTCATCATCAATCATTACCTTCGATCATAAGTTTCAATAAGTGATAATCTATTGTCACCTTTGAATTATGGCATGAGCTACCACTTTTGACTGACGAGATCGACCACTACCTCTAACTTATAATTATTAATCACTACCTCTGACTGCTGTTCATTAGTCACGCCGCCTCCCTAATTGCCAATCTTCCATCCTCAAATAGAAAGGATTTAAGCAGGTTAAGATTTGAGAACAATATTTTAAATTGAGATCAAATAATATTTTTATAAATTTAAAAAACTTAAAATGAAAATTATTTTTGTTTTTATAAATTTGAAGAGAAGCAAAATTATCCAAATGGGGCCTCTAAGTTAATGACACATGTTAAGAATTTTTTGTTATTGGCTACTCAGGCCCAACCCAATCTATTATAGGCCCATATATTTACAATTTAGAATAGGCACTCGGAACATACACTGGTCGCTTGTGCTCCCCATCGTCTTCTAGGGTAACCACGGCGCCACTCGAACAATTGCGGCCATTCCCAAGGATTTTCTTCTTTTCAGAGGTTCACCTCTCTCTCCCTTTTCTCCTTTCTGCCTTTATTGCTTTCAATATCTTTTCTCGTCGGCTTCGAAACCCTAACCCTGTACGCGACTCTGCACCTCGCCAGTGCCAGCGGTGGTGGCGCACGATAAAACATCGTTTCATCTTTTCGATTTAACAGATCCCGATAATCGTGAATCCTTGTTCCTTCTACTTGGTTCTATAACTGTAACATTATTTCCAGTTTCAATGATGCTCAATTCACGATTTTATCTGCTACCTTTATACGTTGATTCAATTATCAATTGTGAATCTGTTTTGATGTTGATGGTTAATCCAGTAAGTTAAGCAAACCAAGGCAATTTCACTTGCTTACTAAATTTATGAATATACGTCCTTTACCCTAATTCCAACCCCTAACCTGTGAACTGTTATGTCGATAACTGCACTTTATGTCTCATATCTTTGTTTAGGACTGAAATTTTGGTTAATTTTTCTTTGTTGTTCTTTGTCATTCTTATTTTTGGTTTTTATTTGTATTTGAACAGTGCAGTCCGATTCTCCTTGAGTTTTCAATATGACTTCGTTCTTGAAGCCTGAGAATGCTCTTAAAAGGGCAGAAGGTAATTTCAAAAGTGTTATTTTCAATTGCGATTTATGTTGCTTTATTACATTTGTTCAAAAAGCCTGATTCCAGTCTTTATATGTATTATGATGCAAACGAGTGATTGCGTGTAAAATTCAATTTGCAGAATTAATCAATGTTGGGCAGAAACAGGACGCCTTGCAGACTCTCCATGATCTCATTACTTCGAAGAGATACAGAGCATGGCAGAAGACACTTGAAAGAATTATGTTCAAGTATGTAGAACTCTGTGTAGACATGCGGAAAGGACGGTTTGCAAAGGATGGGCTCATTCAGTATAGGATTATTTGCCAGCAAGTAAATGTTAGTTCCCTTGAGGAGGTGATCAAGCATTTCATGCACCTGTCAACTGAGAAAGCAGAACAGGCCCGTAGCCAGGCACAGGCTTTAGAAGAAGCCCTCGATGTTGATGATTTAGAGGCAGATAAAAGACCAGAGGACTTAATGTTAAGCTACGTCAGTGGTGAGAAAGGAAAGGACAGATCTGACAGGGAGCTTGTTACCCCTTGGTTTAAATTTCTTTGGGAAACATACAGGACTGTGCTTGAAATACTTCGGAACAACTCAAAACTGGAAGCCTTATATGCTGTAATCAATCTTCTTCCGTATTTTTACAACTGATGTTATATACGATGCATCTGCCTAACTTCAAAAAATATTGATCAGAAGCTATTAGTAGTTTTGATATTTATGTTTGATTATGAATGATGCCTGACTTCACTCTGGCTATTTGTTGATTATATTTTGTGGGGTAATTATTCTATCTCTCTCTGAATGGCTTGGGTGGGTTGTCTAGAGAGACTGACAAATATATGCCTTGGGTAGTATCAATTTACACTGTCCATGTTTTGTATACTTAAATGTTTTTGAATTTTATGCTGCTATATTTAGACATTTAACAGGCCCTGCATTCCTGACTAGTAGTGATTAATCAGTTGTTGGGGGATATATTGTTGTTGTTCTTATCTTTTTTGCGTTTTTCTTTGTTGTTCTATTACATGCTTATTTGTAACAGCTGATAATATTAATTGATGGACACACAACTTCTTTGTGTTATCTTAACTTCTAATAGACTAATTTAATGTGCAGATGACAGCTCATCGAGCTTTTCAGTTCTGTAAACAATATAAACGAACAACAGAGTTCCGTAGACTGTGTGAAATCATAAGAAACCATTTAGCTAATCTCAATAAATACCGTGACCAACGAGATCGGCCTGATCTTTCAGCTCCTGAAAGCTTGCAACTGTATCTTGATACAAGATTTGAGCAGCTGAAAATTGCCACTGAGCTTGAACTCTGGCAGGTTGGCCGTTTTTTTTTTGAATTTGTGCATCTATTATATGGTTGTTATTGTTATAAACTTCAGGCATTGGGAATTTTTGCAATAAACCCTGACAATTTGTTTCTGCATGCAGGAAGCCTTCAGATCAGTGGAGGATATACATGGATTGATGTCCTTGGTCAAGAAAACACCCAAGCCATCTTTGATGGTTGTTTACTATGTGAAGCTGACGGAAATATTTTGGATATCATCAAGTCATCTGTATCATGCGTATGCATGGTTCAGGCTCTTTTTATTACAGAAAAGCTTCAATAAGAATCTTAGTCAGAAGGATTTGCAATTAATAGCTTCATCTGTTGTTCTGGCTGCACTTTCAGTGCCTCCACATGATCGCACTCATGGTGCGTCTCATTTGGAACTGGAGCATGAAAAGGAGAGAAATTTGAGGATGGCTAATCTCATTGGCTTTAATCTTGAAACTAAACCGGAAAGCAGAGAAATGGTACTTCACTTCCATTCAATTGTACTCCTAAGGTAGCATATAGATGTCTGTTTTTGTAAATCTTACTATTTGTTTGTTTCCTTTTCGGTTTGTCCCCAGCTGTCAAGGTCATCTCTTCTAGCTGAACTGGTATGATATTCTCTACAACTTTATCTTATTAATTTATTTTAAGTTTCTTACTTGTATTATCTGCTGTTTCAATAATTGTTTATGTTTGATGAGAAACTGTTTTCCTTCGAGTTTGAGCACTTTACCCTTCTTTGCATCTGTTAGCACTGCCCTTTATAGTATGTGGTTAAGATTTTGGTCGATACTATTGGTCGATACTATTGCCTGTGTAATTATAAATTTTCTTGTGGATGCTATGTGGAGTGGGGGTTCTATTAATTTTAGTTGATTACTTTGTGAAATATATGTATATATATTATTGGTAAATTTTGTTTTTGAACTTCTTCAGTGTGCCAAAATATGTGTGTCTGTATATATATATATATATATATATATATATATGTATATTTATCTTCTTTTTTATTGGAGCTTGTGAGATATTTTTTGCACACATCATGGCTGTTAATCCTTGTGTACCTGATGCCTGTAAACATTAGCTGCGTAGTTATTATTTTATCCTCAATACTTCTTCTTTGTTATGTCTCTTTAGAATATGAGGATTAGATGAAAGCTTGGTAGATAAGATATATGTATGTGTGTGTGTGTGTGTGTGTGTATATATATATATATATATATATATATATATATATACATATATATTTTTTTTATTGTAGCTTGTGAGATATTTTTTGCACACATCATGGCTGTTTATCCTTGTGTAGCTGATGCCTGTAAACATTAGCTGTGTGGTAATTAATTTATCCTCAATATTTCCAATTTCTTAAACTGTATATTGTTATCTCAATTTCCAATTTCTTAAACTGTAAACATTAGCTGTGTAGCAATTAAGTTATAACAATGAAAATCCAAATATATGTAAAAATATTTCCAATTTCTTAAACTTTATATTGTTATCTCTTATGGGGGTGTTTATCATGCTTTTATGAACTAATCAGTTAAAACTGCATCCAAAATAGACTTTTATGTTAATTGATTAAGCTTCTCCGTAACTGCATTACTTATAATAACTGTTGATATTATCAGTTATCATTTTGGCTTCGATTGCAAGTGTTTGTCTGTTCTTTTGGTCGTCGTTACCATGACTAATGCAAGTTAAATTCAATCTTTTCAAAATAATTCCAATAGACATGGTCTAAGGTTTGTTTGTTGGTCCATTACAGGCATCCAAGGGCGTGATGTCTTGTGTAACTCAGGAAGTGAAGGACATTTACCATCTTTTGGAACATGAGTTTCATCCATCTGATCTTGCATTAAAAGCACTGCCTTTGATAACCAAAATCTCTAAGCTAGGGGGCAAGCTTTCTACGGCTTCATCTGTTCCGGAAGTGCAGTTGTCTCAGTATGTACCAGCACTGGAGAGACTTGCTACCATGAGGCTGTTGCAACAGGTGAATTTTATCTTTTTACTCTTCTTTGTGGGTGTGATTAATGTAAATGCATTATTTTCATCTATTCAGTTATGACTATGCATGATAATGTGTTGATTCTTGTTGATCTAGGTGTCCAATGTATACCAGACAATGAAGATTGAGACCCTATCTGGGATGATTCCCTTCTTTGATTTTTCTGTTGTGGAAAAGATTTCTGTAGATGCAGTTAAGCAGAAGTTTGTATCGATGAAGGTTGACCACATGAAAAATGCTGTAATTTTTTGCAAAACGGTATGCTTTCCATCCCCCCTCTTCAGCTGTGGTTGTTGTTTCCTTTTTAGATTTATGGTGCAGTGTGTATGCTCTTTTTTTTTTGTTTGATTGAAGTTCATGTAAATAATTTGCAGATTGAATTTCTGCCATGTTATGTTAACGAAGGATTACATGGTTTTGTTGGTCAATTATGTTTCTGCAGCATTGTTGTACCATGTTATAACAAGTTCCATTGTTAAGTGTTAACAATGTTCTGGAATGTGGAATCAGTTGTTAAGAGTGAAATTTAATTAACTTTCGATCGAATGTCAGCTCTAAGTCTCAACTCTCAATTTATTGCTTGTTTTATGGCAATTGCTTAATTTCTAATGCAGAGTCTTGAGTCTGATGGCTTAAGGGATCACTTGGCCAATTTTGCTGAACAATTAAATAAGGCTAGACAAATGATTTACCCTCCAGATAAGAAACCAACAAAACTGGGAGCTTTACTTCCAAATTTGACAGAGGTTGTGGCCAAAGAACACAAGAGGCTTCTTGCTCGAAAATCAATTATTGAGAAAAGGAAAGAAGAACAAGAACGACAACTTCTTGAAATGGTATTCTTCAATGAATTATAACAATCTTTTCTGCTGCCTGCTTAATTCTTTATAATGGTTTTTTGAGCTTCTCTTTGGAGGCTCTAAAAGTGATTTTTTTCTCCAAAATAACTTATGCCAAGTGTCCATTCTCTTCAATTTTTGAAGTGATTAAACTTTTCCTTTAATATTTATATTTGTAGGAACGGGAGGAGGAGTCAAAGAGGCTAAAATTGCAGAAAATAACTGAAGAAGCGGAACAAAGACGACTTGCCACTGAGTATGAGCAGAGGAAGAATCAGAGGATCCTCAGGGAGATAGAGGAGAGAGAAAATGAAGAAGCTCAAGCTTTACTCCAGGAAGCTGAAAAGCGTATTAAAAAGAAGGGTAAAAAGCCTATAATAGAGGGGGTAAGTTGAAGTCTGCATTTTGTTAAATTCCTTGTTGGTTGGGTTTGCAAATGGTGAAGATAAACCCTATTATGTAGGACAAAATGACGAAGCAAACCTTGATGGAGTTGACTTTGACTGAACAACTCCGGGAAAGACAGGAAATGGAAAAGAAATTGCAAAAGTTAGCAAAAACCATGGATTATTTGGAAAGGGCAAAAAGAGAAGAGGCCGCTCCACTGATTGAAGCTGCATATCAGCAGCGTCTAGTGGAAGAGAGACTTCTTCATGAGCGTGAACAGCAGGTATGTTTTGAATCTACTACTTACTTCCCTGTTTGAAGTAATCGAGTTATTGGATATTTCTTGCCTGTGTTGTACCTGAATCTTCCTCTCTCCCAACTCCATTTGAACCAATGTGTACTGTACTAACTGGATCTGACCATGGTTTGATGCAGCAAGAGGTTGAACTCAGCAAACAGAGGCATGAGGGAGATCTCAAGGAGAAGGAGAGGCTTGCTCGAATGATGGGCAACAAGGTTATTATTAACAGCTGTCTTTTTTGTTTCTTGGCCATATCATTGTACGCAAATTTTGTTTTCTTGCGTTCAATTTATTGCAAACCTTTTTGGACAATATCTCAAGCTATGACATTTTTTGATTAGTGATTACCAAGTATTAGGGATGCAATAATACCCTCACCCTTGGTCACTGCCTTGAACCCGTCCTGATTTGGCAGATATAATCTGCTCTGCCTGTATATGGGTATGGGTATTACTTGATTCTCCAAGTTGAGTACAGACATATAATCTGCTCTGCCTGTATATGGGTATGGGTATTACTTGATTCTCCAAGTTGAGTACAGACATGTAACTATCCGTCCCTGTCCCTATCCCATTTTAATTTTAATATTATATAATAAACATAATTATACATTTTTTAAATTAAATTATAATCAAGAGTTCAATTTATTTGATGATAAATAACCACGATTTATTTTAAAAAATAAATGGGGTACTTGCCGGGATACCGAAACCCGAAAATATCAAGTGGAGACAGAGATGAGCATCAAAGTTTGATGCAGTTTTTTTTATATCCGAACCTGAACCTTCTCCGCATTTTTTGGGGATGGGGTGGGCTAAGTCCACCCCACCCTATTGCCATCCCTTCAAATTATTGTTCATTGGACATCAAATTAGTGGACCTATCAATTGTTATTTAATTTACCTATAAATTAGTGGAACTATCAAATTAGTGCAATTTTGCTGAGATCTTTTTCGTGGGAATGACTATGCAGGAGATATATCAAGTGAGAGTTGTTAGTCATCGCCAAGCAGAGTTTAACAGATTGAGAAGAGAACGGGAAGAGCGAATCTCGAGGATTTTACAGTCAAGGAGACAGGAGAGGGAAAAAATGAGGAAGCTGAAGTATTATCTCAAGTTAGAAGAAGAGAGACAACAAAAATTGAATGAGGAGGAGGAAGCTAGGAAACGTGAAGGTATTTTTTTTACTTGCTGTGTCCAGGAATAGTCTCCTGATAAAACTTGCTAAATCTTCAATCTTTTAATAGGTTGAATATTTTTTTTTTTTTAAATTTCACCAGGATTGTAATTATTTTACACTTCTACCTTTTCTATTTTTTTCTTCGTTAGGAAATCCGTATTAATTGTAACATTACTTTGCAGACTCTTTGTAATAGCCTATTGTTTGTATTTATCTAATTTATGGTTGGTTTGTTTTAACTTCAGAGGCTGAAAGGAGAAAGAAGGAAGAGAAAGAACGGCAAGCAAAATTCGCTGAGACAACTGAGAAGCAGAAGCAAAGAGACAGTGAACTTGAGGAAAAAGAGAAACAAAGGAGAGAAGCATTATTGGGCAGAGCTGCTGAACCCGCTCCTACAGCCCATCCATTGGAATCGGTAACTGCTCCACCTGTTGCAGTCGCCGCTGCAGCTCCAACCCCAGGGAAATATGTCCCCAAGTTCAGGCGAGAGAGAGCTGAAAGCACAGGAGCTGCTCCTCCCCCGGAAACTGACCGCTGGAACAGTAGCAGCAGGCCAGATAGTGACAGGTGGCGTAGTGGATCTGCCTTTGGTTCTGGTGGTTCAAGGTCATCTTCTACTTGGTCATCTTCCAGGAATGCCCGTTGAACATTTTGTGCCGTGATTTATTGCTGGTGACTTTTTGGGTGTTCTCTTTGTACTCTTCCCATATTCTAGAATTCTTTTTGACGATGAGTTTTTAAATTTATTATCTTTTTAAAACTCACGAAGACCTCTATTGGATTGAGGAACATGGCAACAAAATTTTCTATTTATGGTCGAGTGGATTGAATATGGTAATCGAATTTTCAATTAGACGAGTGCTTTCGACCTATTTTTCTACTGGTTGATATTGTGTTGGTAGTAGAAAGTGAAGGGTGGCCTTAGTATCAGGTTTTTTTATATTACTTCACCATTGTATGTTCTATTCAAAATCTTCTGCTAATTTCTTCATTATACACGTACGAAATTATGGCTCTTCGGTCTTCTTACCTCTAGGCTCCAGCAAAAAGAAAAACAATGGAAAGACCAAGATAAATTGAGGAGAGAATGATAAAAAAAATGAGGGTGTAAACCTAGATATGGCTAAAATGTGGGACTCACCTGGTTTGTAGGTCTGACTCAGTTATTAGGTTAAAGAGGCGTTTAATAGTGATTATCTGATAATTTTTCTTTATTCCTATGTACACTTATTTATTTTTTTTTTTTTGAAAATGATTGTAAGTGTCACCCTACTTACCACTCGAAATCGGATATGCTGTCTTATATTTTTTTGTCGAATTTTCTTTAAATTTCATATTTTATATATGCTATCCAATTATCCAATATATTTACAGTTTTTATTAAATCCAATTTTTGAATATTATATTATATTAATAATTTTGCATTTAAATTCCCATAATTTAGACTATTATTTAATCACGATGAATTATTAAATGATACGATGAATTACTAGATAATCTAAAAATTTTGTATATTTAGTCTGGTTAATAAGTATAAAATTTGTCTGATTCAGTTGGTAAAATTTGCATTCCATGCAATATTATTGAAAATGTAAGTTGATTAATTTTTATCTCGTTGGATTGCAAGGAAAAGTAGAAAGTAAAAAAAGGAAAATTACAGTTTCTTTAATTCTTTAAAAAAACATTTTTGCAACTTCAATTTTCATTTTGTTTCAACTGTCACTAAGATTTTCTCCTAAATCTTTATCTGTTTTCTCCCACATCTTTTCTCCATTGTTGCCTTGTTGCCCTCCTCTGTTGGTTTCTCCTCTTTTCCCCTTTTCTTCTCTCTGAGTAATTTCTTTTACAATAAAAAAAAAAATCAAAACAGTAAAATAATTTATACCTTTCCTTTAAAATGAAAAAGCAAATGAAGCACAGGCCACTTAAGAAAAAAGCTAATAATTTGAAGGTGGAATTAAATGAAGAAATTAGGGTGCCTGGAGGAGTGTTAACCTTTATTAATTGTTTATATGTGGAGCTAAACGAATGGGGGAAAGTGAGGGTGAGCAAAGGCAATTATTAGAAAGAAAAGTTATTGAATTTTGTTGGCGTAATGAATTGAAATGGAATAGTTATGGGTAGACTATTGTGATTTGTGATTTGTGATTTGTGATTTGTGAGAAGCGAGAAGTGAGAAGGTAAGCGGTGAGTGATAGGAAGACAGTGACCGAATAGAATAATGGAGGATTTAGAAGTTATAGAGACGTGGTCTTGTAGTGTGCATAGTTGGGGCCGGCAAAGAAGTTGATGACGTGTGACGAAAGCAAATTCGAAAATACTTATAGCCAAGCATCTTGCAATGGAGAAGTAGAATTTGAATCAATGGCCTCTACAATTCCTGGCGAAGAAGAGACTCCACTTGTGGCCGTGGATGCGCGTAACAGCAATAGCAACAGTCACTCCTGGGATATTCATATTTTAAGCTTGGCCTTTCTCTTGGTTTTTCTCGCCTTTGGTGCTGCTCAGAATTTGCAGAGCACTCTCAACACCGTTAGTCTCTCTTTGATTTTTCAGTTTTTGATTCCATTCCCAACCCCTTTGATTTCCTTTTCATGTTTCAGGAGGCTGACTTGGGTACCACCTCACTTGGGATCCTCTATTTGTCCTTCACTTTCTTCTCCTTCTTTGCCTCTTTGGTCGTCCGTCTCCTCGGCTCCAAGAACGCTTTGCTCATTGGAACCACTGGCTATGTCATTTACGTCGCTGCCAACTTGAAACCTAATTGGTACTTCTCTTTCTTTCCTCCCCTCTATCACAAACACACTGCTACTTTTTATCTATCCTCAACTCAACTCACTTCTATTCTCCCTTTCTTCATTTTTATTTCCTCTATTCTCCATTATTGCTCTCGTTCAGGGATCATATTAGATTCAGAAATGTTTCTTTAGCTTCCTTTCTCCAATGGATTGCTCTCTTTATTTTCACTTATCAAATCATTTCTTTTAAGGTTTAACACCATTTCTGGTTGTTGCTCCTACATATTCATAGATCTGCTCTTGTATCCGTCTGCCATTACTGTTTTGCTTTATGCCTATGTATGATTTATTATGCATATCCTTGACCACCCACTGATTCTTCCTGCAGGTATACATTGGTTCCTGCTTCTGTATATCTTGGCTTCTGTGCTTCAATAATATGGGTTGGAGAGGTATGTGAAAAATGTCAAGGTTTTATGGCTACTTCTAATTGTCATTAGTCGCTTCGCTTTTATCATCACTAATCGTAGTTTGATCTGTCAGGGAACATATCTCACTTCTGCTGCACGCAGTCATGCCACAGATAACAACTTGCATGAAGGTGCAGTAATTGGTGACTTCAATGGGGAATTCTGGGCTGTGTATGCACTCCACCAGGTGCTCATGTTATTTTTTACTCACAATTTTATTGCTTTTTTTTTTTTTTAAACCTCTTGTAGAATTTGAAATTGATTGAGAAATACCTGTTTTGCAGTTCATTGGAAATCTTATTACATTTGCTCTGCTGAGTGATGATCGACAGGTTTGATGTTGTTACTCTGCATATTCTGCAAATTTTCTTTTAAATGTTAGTTTTAAGTTTAACTATCAATTCATGATATTGCTCAAGCTCACCCCCACCTTATTAGCTACCTACAATTGAGAAAACTTAAACTAATTTCATATTGATGGAATTCTAGGTTCAAATTGTTGAATTGAAACCACTATTTTCTATGAAATATACTAGAAACACACTCTCTAACATGCTTTTTCTGATAAAATTCATGCCTATTTACTATTTGGCAAGTCTCTTTCCCAAACCATATGAATTTCAATCAATTAAAGAGAGTGTGTTTCTAACATCCTCTTTATGTAATATTAGGCCTGTTTTTATTTTAAATCTAAAGCACTTGTTATAGTTTGCCAAGAGGTTCTCAGTGTTGACACTGTAATTTAGCATTTCTGTGTTTCTTTTTTATTTCCCTTTATATGCAAAGATGTTATGCAGATTTAGTATATGTTTAATAAGTGAAAAGATGTTAATTTGTACAGTATGCAAAAAGGAACTGTAAATGAGGGTATGAACTCAGTTTTTTCTTATATCGTTCAACAGTAAATACTCATCTTGCATGCTAACAGGTTGAGTTAAAATGTTCTACATGTTCTCTGGATTTGATTTTGTTTCTCATAGCTGCAGGCGGGAATTACCAAAGGCACAACTCTATTGTTTGTTGTATTCCTTTTCATTATGACCTTTGGTGCTATACTAATGGTCTTCTTGCGCAAACGGAGTGTAAATGGTAAGGGAGAACAGGAGCTTGCAGACGCTGGCGCATGTGCGTCTTTAAAGACTTTGTCTAAATCACTTGCCAGTGCATTGTCTGACATAAAGATGTTGTTGGCCATACCCCTCATTGCATATTCAGGTCTACAACAGGCATTTGTGTGGTAATTTTTGTGAATTATTTGGCAGTCATCCTTGTTGTCTATGATTTATGGTGTCCTTTTATTCACGTTATATCTTGTTTGATAATGAAATACTTTTACAGGGCTGAATTTACCAAGTATGTTGTAACTCCAGCAATTGGTATTTCCGGTGTGGGTAGTTCAATGGCAGCATACGGGGCTTTTGATGGAATAGTAAGTGCAGGAATGAAGAATTACATTTTCTTGCCATGGGCGGTTGTTTAAAATTAACTTTGATTATATGATGCTAATGAGCATCTGCTGCTATATGTTGAAATGGTGACAAGGAAACTGCCACATCAAAATATGTTCTAATGGATCTATTTTATTTTTTTATTTCTATGAATATGTCAGTGTTCTCTGCTTGCGGGTCGTCTCACCTCTGGTCTCACTTCAATTACAACAATTGTTTGTGTTGGAGTTTTTGCTCAGGCAGTTGTATTAATCTTACTTCTGCTAAACTTCAGGTTAGCACTATTTAATTTTTCTTGAATGAAGTTGATCTCCTTTAATTTACTTCCTCCCATGTTATTTCATGTGGCCTATATCTCTCTTTATCACTCTTGATGCAGCATAAGTAGCGGATTTCTTGGTACCCTTTACATACTCTTTTTGGCTGGTTTATTGGGCATCGGTGATGGAGTTTTAATGACGCAACTTAATGCATTGATTGGAATACTATTTAAGCATGACACGGTATACTAATGATGTCCTATTAACATGTTTACCTTGCTTTTCCACTGCTGTTTTGTTTGGGTTATTTTGCCTTTTCATCAAGTCTCTAAGCTATTGATTACCTTATATTTGATTCACAACGTGGATATCGCCCTGTTATTCTTCTCACATTTTACATGCTTTTTGCTTGGTTCTTTTTCTTTATCAACAATTTTCCAATAGCTCTGATACATTTTTATTGAGCTTTATAGTTATATAATTAGGTCCTGTTTGAATAAATTTCTCCATAAAGACTTGTAGGAAAAGGAGATAAGAAGGTACAATGAATTGAATTTATCCCCTAAGCTAAAGTTAACTAATTATGCTCTTAACGTTTTGTAGAATCACCATCATTTAATATCTGCAAAAGGTAAAATGCATAAAATTGTTTATAGTTTACGGGAGAAAGTTAATTAATTTTATTTTACTTTCTTATTTTCTCTTATATTATAGCAAAATTTATCCAAGCACACCTTAATTTAAGTTTCCCAATGTTTATGTTCTTCCCTTGCAGGAAGGGGCCTTTGCACAGCTGAAGATATGGCAATGTGCTACAATTGCTATTGTGTTCTTTTTCGCCCCGCTCATCTCGTTTAAATCTATGCTTGTGATTATGCTTGCTTTCCTTTGCTTCTCAGTCTGCATTTTCCTATGGCTTGCTCTGAAGGTGGGGAAGACACCATCCTCCTCCTCCAGTCAGCGACTTTAAAGCTTCTTCAACTTCAAACATCCTAGATTTCATATACATGGATCAAGTCTTTGTTTTTGGTGAAATTTCCTTCAGTTGAATGAGCTGTATAAATTGTGAACAGTATCGGTGTGTAGGTAACACATTTGTTACCACTGGCTGGACGTGGCTCCGGAAAGCAATTTGTAGTTGTTTTTGCATTGTTTTTTAAGTAAATGTGTAATACATAAACATGGATCCCAAGCTCATATCTCTTGTGTCTATATATTATAGTTATTCACCACATAATATTCCTAGAAATAAGTGAAGAAGACAAAAACAGCTACCAGCAAAACTTTCACATGCTCAAAATTCAGACACATTTTTGAAGGTTTTTAAATCTATCTCAGATTAATAAGTATATATTTATGTACCTGTGACTTGGGTTCCATTCATATATTTTTCGATCTATTAGACAATGTGAATTTTACTATAAGTGTGTGCTTTCTCTTGTTCTATTTTTTTTTTCCACTACCAAAAAATGTGTAACCTGCAGAGTTCCGTTTTGACCTTTGTGAAACGTTTCCAACCACAAAGTTTTGTTTTCAGTTTCCACGTACAGTAGTCGTAATTTATAATGTTTTAAGGAAGTCACTCAAGGGTCCCAGTCCCCGGTCTAAAGTCTAAAATAAAACGAAGCCATAAAGAACGGTCTAATGGGTAATTGTACACCCCACAACTTGGTCAACACGGTCATCATGCTCCACTTCAATACTAATTGGTCCATAGTTACCATTTTTCCATACCAACATCCTCAAAAAGTAGTTATGATTAGGTAGTTCCGCACCGTCTGTGTAGTTTATAAAGAAAAGGATCTGGGGAAGCCTCCTCCTCCCACGAACGATGTGGTTCTCTAACTTGGTCCGTCTGCACTTGACATGGCCTATTCTAACCTACGCTGCGACGTGGATAACACTGCTAACGTTGACAGTGGCAGTGGGATCTTTGTCAGCGCAGGTGGGGTTTGTCTCCGCCATATCATCATCCTCTTCGTTCTCTCAGAAGTGCAGAACTCGTGGGTCCATAAGAATTCCCCTGGATGTCCCAGGAGACATCCTGTGTTTCCCTGCTCATATGTTTGTCAAGTCCAAGGTTGATCTAATTGTTCCACCTGTTTTTGCAGCGGTAATTGTAGTTGCTTCTGCTTCCCTCGTTCGAGCTGTGGCTCTGTGGGAGCATCTTTGACATGCAAACTCACTTCCATCATCAATCTTTATCTCACACATTCGAGTTTTTTTTTTTTCTTTTTTACAAAATATTAATAAAACTCGATTATCACCATCGTGTGAGCTGAGGCAATATGACGTTGGAAACAGCTTCTATCAAATACGACCACACTTGGAGATTAGGCTTCCCCAATTTGAGTTAAACTCCCTGATTCTATCAACATGGTGTCATTTCTTCTTTTTTGTAAATCCATACGACATTGTATCATTTGTATGCTATCTTTTTTTGTAATAGATTTCAGAAAATTATTTGCTTGTCAGCAGTCATGATGTTCTTTGTTTCTTCTTTCTTTTTTTTTTCTCTCTTTGGACAAGGGTCAATCTCTTTTTTCTTTTCCGGTTAAAATCAATTTCATTCAGCACTAACAACAAACGATAATGTAATTCGGTATAACTCTTATTTTCGTTCAATAAATAAAATTGACAAAGATGTTATAATGAAATGCAATGCCATTTTTAGTTTCAGAACAACAATAACAAGGTATGAGAATGTATTTTTGTCGTCCTTAGACAGTTCAATATCCACGAGATCCTCAAAATCTATAATTTATTATACATAAAATGCAGTGCGTTTGTGATAGCAATGACATGTATCGATTATTGTTAAATTTTTCGTTCAATTTCCACTCTTTAGTAGTTACTATGCAGGTCGTGGCAACAACTATTACTTAATTATTATTTCAAACATATTAATTTAGTAGCATCACCATAAAGGAGCGCCATCTTATATAACAATAAATATTAGTGTCTCTTTTTAATATACACTATAATATAATTTTAAATCTACATCCTGGAACGAGAGTATTTTTAGAAATTAGAGCAGTTAATTTATACATAAAGACATTTTAAGACTTATTATCATTTTAATTAAGTCACATTTCTTGTCTTATTTGATTATGTTTGAGCATTTAGTTTTATTTTTTATTACTTTAAATATATTTCTTAAGTTTAGTTTTAAATTTATTTTGATTTAATAACTAGCTCACAAATATATTTTGAATTTAATTGGTATACACGGTCAAATTTTTACCTTGATAGTTAGTCATGACTTTTCATTTATGTGACTTTTAAAATAATTATAAGTAAAAGTCAACAAATTTACCATGAACTAAGGGTTGTGATTGAATGTTAAACTCAAAATTAAACTCATATATTTTTCAATTATCTCAATTCTCAAACCATTTCCATTTTATCTTTATCCTTATTTATTTCTATAGTAAACTTAGCTAATTTTTATAATAAAAATAGCATAATATTATAATATAAATTATTTATCATAATTTTAAATATTATATGTTTAAAATATTTACTATTTATTTATTATTATATGTATAATTTATATATTTAAAAATATTCATCATTGATTTTAATTATATAACAAAAAATATTTATTCTGTGTATACACCATAAATAATAGTTGCTGATTCAATAATCATACGGTTGAAAGATAAAAGATCACAATAGTAATTTTTCCTCGACTAAAAATAAGACCACACGCGTTGGTCGTTACTATAAAATATTCAGATGTAATTTTAACTGTAGAGGTGTAACAGCGAGAAAGATTATTGCATAAAGTTAGCTAGTAAATTGCGAATAATTTTATTTGATTATAGGGACTCAACTAGCTAATGGATACAGGATGAAAATAAAAGTTTGGAAACATGTTCAGAGAACGACAAATTGCAACTATAACTGTAACTTGCCAGTTTTCATAAACGGATGCCCACAACGAGGCTTGTGTCCTAAGCTGCTTTTGAAATTGATTTGATCAACTCGATACTGAAATCCCAGAGTTTCTTTGCTAGTTGTTTGTTTTTGGCATATGCACTTGTTTTGCATTGATTGCAATCCACAAAGTACTTCCCAGTTACACCTTTCACGCTTGGGTGGAGGGCAACATAGCATGTTGTGGCTGCTCCCTGTGATTGTTTTTATTTATTTATAAATAAAGAATGAGGAGGGTGACAATAATGTATTTGGACTTTAGGACCCTTTCAAATGTAACATTTTGCATCTATATTGGAATCCTAAAAAGATGAGTGGAAGAACATACCTGGGGAACGTTCTTCCATATGTAAAAGGTGAAGATCTTGAGGAAGTCTGCATAAATCAAATTATGGCGTTACAAGGAAGTAATTAAAAGTAAAGGTGCATTTTGTTTGTGTTTAAGGAGAATATTATTGACATACGCATAAGGTAAGAAGAATGTCTCATTAGAGGAGTCATTATCACTCCTGGGTGGACCGAGTTGGCTGTGATGTTCACACCCTCTTCCTGCTCGCAAATAACAGAAACCAAAAGGCACAATAATACATGCTCAGCGGCTAGTCAATTAGACATGCTCAATTTCCAATCCGTGGTATTATCAAGAAAAGAATAAATGCGTGGCAAAAATAAGACGATAAAACAAACTGTGGCATTATCTCTCTCGTTTTATTTATTATGTGTATTGTAATAAGGTGAAAGAAGCACAACACAAATTGATTACCTCCAGGCGGCGAGAAAGCTCATTTGTATGTAATATGTTAGCTAACTTGGACTGTCCATAGGCCTTTTTGTTACCATAACTGAAAATTTTATAGCAATAGTTAATAAATTTGTCAAGTTCTACTAATCAGAACCACGGCCATGATGCAGTGTAGTGTAACTTGAGGGCAGAAGAAATTGGAGTCAAAGTGAGAATACCCTCTTCGTTCATTGATCTTATTAAATCTAATTCCCTTTCTGTAAGTGTAGTTATGGGCAATTGATGATAGATTTATGATCCTGCCCTCTATTCCAGTGGCTTTTGCAGTTTGTTTCATTTTGTCAAGAAGTAGGTTTGTCAAGAGGAAATGGCCTGTGAAGTAAAAAAAGATGAGAAAAGACAATACTACTACTACTGCTACTACAACTGCCCGTAAGGGATAAACCAAAAATGTTATGAGACATAATGACCAAGATGGTTTGTTGCAAACTGCATCTCAATGCCATCCTCAGAGAGCTTGAAGGGGCAGAACATTACTCCAGCATTGTTTCTGACATGAAAAAAGGCCAATGCTATAAATTGAAAAAGAGATAGGAGTTAAAAAAGATTAAAAAAGGAAACCAACATTAAAATGTTGAGAGGAAGATCGAGGGCTAAGAAGTTGTCCACAAATGTTCTAACAGAATTCACTGAGCATAGGTCGAGTTTCATTATGTCCACTCGTGCAGACTCATTCTCCTCAAGTATGTATTGCTTAGCTTCCTTTGCAGACACCATGTTTCGTACTGCAATCACCACATGAACCTTTCGTAGAGCTAACACTCGTGCTGTCTCCAACCCTATACCACTTGCTCCTCCTGCGTTCTTTTTTTAGTTCTTAATTAGTACAACACACCCTTATATTATGTTATCTTTCTTTTTTCTTTTTTTTTTTTTTTTTTTTTGAAAAAGTGACACAAAGTTTGTGCAAGCGCATGCACCTGCTCAATCAATTCACTGTCATTACACTTGAATCAATACAATATTGGTTCAAATAGAATTACACTTGAATTATTCAAATAAGAAATCAAATTTAAATGTTTTGGACAGAAAATGTGTGATGCCTCCAATAAATATATATATATATATATATATATAAAAATAAATAAATAAAGTAAATAGGTTTTTCATAAAATTTAACTAGATTCTTCGATATAATTTATTCGAATAAACATTATCATTCCTCCCACGTTTATGAATCTATGCCACGGAGTAAAACTAATGCATGTTAATTGATAATGCGAAGGTAAGAGTGTTCATAAATCAATCAGTAAAAATAAAAATTATCTATAATTTAGTAAAGAAAAAATCGAAAATTGAAAAAAATGACATTTTTTATTGGATTGAATGAATTTTCATATTTAATTTTAAAATCCAAATTAATCCAATTTAAATCAAACTTATATATAAGTATACATTTTTAATTATACGTTTATCATATCACTCTTTGTTTACATTTTAATTATACATTTAAATACCTCTTTCTTGCCGCGCGGCACTCTATTCTCCTTGTTTATCTTTTATTTTATTTAAATTAGTATTTTAGTTTTTATGATGTATAGGATAAATATTTATTTTTATAACTAAAAATATAATATATAAATAAATATTTTAATATATCAAAATTTAATAAATAAATATTTTTAACATATAAATTATATTTTAAATTTATAATAAATTATTTATTTTTTAATACAATTTTAATTTAATTATTGATTATTTATTTAAAAACTCTTGAAATTAAATTTAGAAATAAAAAAAATGATAATAGGTTAAGCTCCTAAAAAAATGTAGTTAAGAAGAAAAACTCTATTAAAGGTCATAAGTTAGGTTTGCTTGATGGAGATTAGTCACCACCAAAACTAATGAATACTCCACACCAATGTTATGAAAAAAATTAAATACTCAATTTTTTATATTTTTTATTTTTCAAAGTATGTGATATTTGTTAATTAGTTTGTTTTTCATAAATCTTACTTATCAATGTGTTAAGGACCTTATTAAAGAAAAAAAATTATAAAATATAAAATTTTAATATATATATATATATATATATTCAAAATTTACAAATATTTTCATTTATATTTTATTTTAAATTTTAAATTGTTCACAAATATCTAATTAAAAACACTCGTAAATATCTACTTATTTTTAAACATTTTAACTACAAAAATATAGTTGAAGGCTAAAGCAAATATAATATTTTCAAACTATTTAATAATTTCGTACGTTTTTGTATAAAAGTTAACAATAACGACAAAAGAAACGGGGCAGTATTCTTTTTTTTTTTTAATATGACAAAGTATATATAAATCAAAACTCTGCTTATGTTTAGGAGTTTGGTAAGGTAAACAAGTATTAGCTTATAAGTTAGTTTGATTAATACAAAAAGTATTGAATAAAATACATCATAGTAGTTTATTTGATGAGCAAAAAGTTGTAAAATACAAGCTATAAGTTAAAAATATAAAATAATTTTTTTTAAAGTAAAATGTATTTGTATAATCTATATTATTAATAAAGAGAATATTTTTTTTATATTCATTTTTTAAAATACCTATTATATCCTTATATTTATTTTAACTTTAAAATATTGATATCCAACATACATAGTTGTTTAACTATATCTATAATTTATAATATATAATATTATATTATATACTATATATTATATAATGAGAATATAACTATTTTTATGTCCATATTTTATGACTATTTTACCTTCTAAATATTTTATGATTGTTTCCACTTTCGCAAATATAATTTTTCCTTATTAATATAGACATATTTTCACAATTTTTACCTTATTATAAATCAATTTTCGTTAAACATGATTAATATATATTTCATAATAAATATTCTTAATAAACATACAAATACAACAATATTTTAAGTTCTATTAAAACTCTATCCTATTTCTATTTTTTCATATTCATTATACATTTGACATATCCAATAATCATCTGACATATTTTTATGATGTTATCATAAATTAAAAATATAAATTAATAAAATATATTTTAAAATATATCATATAATTTATATTTTAAAATATAAAAATTTATAAAAAGATATTAAATTAAAACTCTAAATTTATAATATATCAAAATAAAAATCTGAATATTGGCAGCGGCTATGTTTTCTTCACGGCAAGAGGTCTCCCCATTGATAAATTTGTATTGAATGGATGAGAAGGCACGCAACACTGTAGCAATTTATAGATAAAGGAAGTGGGAACAGGGAGCACGTATCGACATGTGATGTGTAGAGAACAGCAGTGCAGGTGGTTAATGGTGGATCAGAACCCTTCAATTCAATGAAAAGTTGCACTTTATACTGTATCATTTCTGAATATATATATATATATATATATATAACAACACCTATAAAAATTCAGCATAAAATCGACTTGCCATTTCATGCACATGAAAAATTGATAACGAAAATTTTGATATTTTGGAAATCCAGTTCATGCATGAGAGAGGTGCCAAAACTATACAACCGCCAAAAATGAAATGAAGATAAAATTACAGTCTCATTAAATTCACGATAAAAAAACTAACTTTGATAAATAATTATAAAAAAAAATCTATTTAAGTAAATATTTTATAAAATGAACCAAATTGATCAATGAGCCAAATATTCATTCAAAATCCTCCTCTATTTTCTTTTCATTCTATATCTTAATTATTCAATGTATATATCCACAATAATAGAAAGGAATTAACTCTCTTTAATTTGTAAAAAAGAAGAAGTTCTTAACTATTACTTTTCTTAATCAAACATAAAATGTAGAATTTATTTTAAAAGACTCTTGAAAGTATTTTATATTCAATTAAATTAAATTCTTTTATTGTTTAGAAATAAATATTAATTAATTTTTATGTTTATAATATAATGAAGACACTCTTTATTATATCTATATTTTACTTTTGTTTCATTCGCCCAGGAGACAGCAAGATGGCAATTTTCCAAAAAATAAAACAATACGTTTCATTCTCTCGAAGGAACCGTGGCTTTCATGATTCATTCATCAATATTTGTCTTACACGTTCTGTAAGTAGTGATGGAAGACAATCAATTTTTCATTATATTTTCTACTTTTTCTCTGTTAGATTTTTTCTTCGCTTCTGCTCCCAACCATAAATTTTAACCGGTAGAACGAAGAGAGACGTGCAAAAAAAAAAAAAAAAATACAAAAGGAAGAGAGGAAAGTAAGAGACAAGGAAGAAAGAGAAATGAATTCAAAGAAGTTGGAGTTTCTGTCTGATTTAACTTAATTAAAGAAGAACACACTAGTTTCAGCTTGAGACTGCACTTAAAAATGAGGCCCAGAGACCAAAAACTTGTACACAGATAGAGAAGATGGAGCTAAATACAAGACTAAGAGTGTAGAGTGTAGTGGAATGGTTTCAATTGTTTCCTATGCAGTTAAGAAGTGAGAAATGTGTAAGGAATAACATGCAGATTGAAAAAGAAAAACAAAAAAAAAACTGACCTGTGATAATTGCAGTGAGGTTACTAGCATGAATTCCTTGAGTAACCTGTTCAGCAGTGGAAGCTGATCCAAACCCACTTGGACCAGGCCTCCCTGTTACCAAAGAAATAACACCCACCATCCTCTCAACACTCTAATTTAGTGCCCACAAATATATGTGCAACAAAGTAAGCCTCAAATCTTTCCTTTCTCAGTTCTGATCCAAACCTCTATGGATATATACATATATATACACATACACATGTACACTATGTAAATGTAAGCACAATGAGATTGAATAAGTCAGTAATATGGGGCCATGTTATTAAAAAATAAATAAATTATTTTCTTAATACTAAAGAGAAGAAGAAAGTTAAATATGTGGGCTGAAATACGGAAAGAAGAGCATAAATGTTGTGAGTTGCCAGGTTGTAAATGGGGCTTTATTTAAAAGGGTATTTAATAATTAACGAAACACTGTTAACGCCTTCAACCACTTACGTACTAACATTCAACTCTTCTTCATTTATGTCACCTGCTGCCTCTCCTTATGGAAATAGTGGAAAGATAATGCATTATTAATACTCCATTCCACTTATTTTTCTACACCACACCAACTTATCAAAAGCACCGTCTTGTTTTTATTGTTAAGATTTTTTAGGGTGATTGTCTAAGTTATCTGTTTTTGGAGGAAATTGTCTAAATTAACAGGACTAAAATTTATATAGTGAATACAATCGTATACATCAATGTCCTGCCACCATGTGACAGTCCTGGAAAAATAATAATATGATTATAATAATAATAATGACAATGATAATACTCACGATTATTTGTCGAAAACTTCATTAATCACCTTTAATTGATCTCTTATTTTGATAATGTTTTTTTATTCATTAAGTTTAAACTCGAAACCTTGTTAAAGAGATTACATTTAATAATACTACTTAGATCAACCACTTTTTCAAACTGTGGTAATTAAATTTTTTTAGAAATTCAATTTTTATTTGATGAAGTTTGAAGATTTGTTTGTCTACAAAAGGTTTAATTACTTAATAAAATTTTTAATGTAATAAAAGTTATTAAATGCTCTTAAATCTCACAATAAAACATTTTTATAAAATATATTCCCTATATATATAATTTTATATTAATATTATATATATATATATATATATATATATCATCGTAATATATATTTTTTAAAATACACTAAGATATGAATCATCACATCACCTTCTCTTCAATTTTAACAAAATTTAAAATGGATAATTAAGGTAATATAAAACTACAATTCAATTTATGCATGAAGTAATAATTGATAAAATTATTATATGATGAATTGAAAATAACTTATTTTTTTAGATAATAATTTAAACAAAATTATATATCTCAATTAAAGCTAAACACGTAGAAGATGCGTATTATATTTATACATAGCTATCCATCGGTCTAAAAGACAACGAGGGCGGCTACAAGAAACTAGGATATTTAATGCGCCCTATATTTATTACTCTCCTGATAGAAGTGCTCCTTCCAAGGTGTAAGAACACTATTTTGGGTTTATTTTCTATCCAGTGCTTTAGAGGAGAAAGTTTTCTAATACAAGGAGAAAAGGATTCACATTTTAATAAACATACTTTTCACATCTTAATAAATATTTTTTTTTTGTATTTTTTAACTAAGTATTTTGTAAATATTTTTATGAAAAGGAATACTAACAAGTTTTTATTCTTTGAAAAATTATAAAAATAATTTGCAATGCATAAAATTAAAGTTGTTGTCACATATAATTTTGAGATGTATTTACATTATGATTCCTAATAACTTTTTTATTTTAATTATTTAATCAATGCCTCACCAAGATCTTATTATAAATATTTAATAGGTGGATATGATTGATTATATTTTATCTTACTAAAAAATTGTATTTTGGAAACGACTTATAGTCTCATAATTTCAGTTTTTTTTTCAAAAAAAAAAAAAATCTAAAACAGTAAATATGTTTGACAATTTAGCTGAATTTTGAAATAATTTTTTCCTGAAAATAATCTATTTTTATCATCTAAACATGTATAACTTATTATTACTTTTTAACATTTTTTTGTTTTTTCAACTATTTTTCCATGTTTAATAATATGATATTAGTATAGTTATCATAAAAAACAATACTCCATATCCAAAGTAGTGTTGCTGCATCATTGTGTTTAATGTAACACTAGGATCTACACAGTGTAGTTGGGATAACAAATTGTTGTATACTTCCACAATCATTGTTCGCATTCTTAGTTGTGTTTTTAATCCATGTACATATTCAGTGTTTATGAGCGCTCTAAATATTTGTTAAATTATCAGATAAATGACTCTACTTGACATTATATAGGTGATTTAATCATGTGTATGCTACAACTCATACATCACTCACAAAAGATATGAAATTAATTAAAATCTTTATAAGATTTTAGGTTTGATTGGTTTGATTTTGTTTTTTAATTTTTGAAAATAGTTTTCAAAAGCTATTTTCGGGAAGAAAAAAAAAACTTGTTTGGTAAATGTTATTTGAAAATTGTTTTGAAGATGTAAAAATGAAAAAAAAACTTGTTCATATTTATTAAAATTTCATTAATGAAAAGCAAAAAACAACATGTTGTGATTGTCTTTTGAGTTTTTAAAATAAAAATACAAAATTGAAAAGTAAAACTAGTTTTAGCTGTTTCTATTTTTTAGTTTTTAAAAACTAAAAAACTAAAACTTATTTTAAAAATTATTTTAAGAAAATGTTAATCAAATAATTTGTTTTTAGTTTTTAAATACTAAAATACTGAAAATAATTTTATAAATCTGTTACCAAACAAGCACTAAATGTTTGTTTAACTGAAGTTCTATAAAACTATTTTCAATATTTTAGTATTTAAAAAATAAAAAAAAATTGTTTGGTTAATGTTTCTTAAAATAATTTTTAAAAACAGTTTTGGTTTTTTAGTTTTTAAAAACTAAAAAGAGTGAAATAATTGTAAGTAATTTTCTTTTACGATTTTGTATTTTTATTTTGAAAACTCAAAACACAATAAGAATATGTAATTTTTTTTTATTTTCACATTTCCAAAAAAAAAATTTAAACAATATTTACCAATTCATTTTTTTTCTCTAAAAATTCTTAAAAACCATTTTCCAAATTCTTTTTAAAAACTAAAAAAAAAAACAGAACAAACCTTAAATTTTCTTATAAAGTTTAATTTCTCATTAATGTATTATCTAACTCTTACTTACATTGTAGAAAAGAGCTAAAAAGGAAATTGATTACTATGTGTTAGCAAAATAAACAAATGTTAAATTATTATCTTTGTTTGTTTTCAAGTGGCAGATTTATTCTCTTCAATATTTCTAAAAATTTCTTTCACCTTAGAGTTTTAAATTAGAGAATTGGTCAAATCTATTGTTAAAATGACAAAAGATTTCCATCTTTTAATAAATAGGTCTAGAACATCTGTAAAGCAAGTGGGTTAGAGTAATCCATTTACAACTTACAAGGTGGTTTAAAGTGGCGAACCTGCTTAGCCGTATTCCACCTCCACATTATGCACCAAACTACTTGACTTGTATATTAAATCATTTAGGGCTTCAAACCATACATCGAACTGAACTTAGGAGTCATGGGTGTTGGTTTTGTTTTCCCCACAGGACATTTAAATGGACCACAAAACAGAATCCCCATCCCTAACTTTATTGTTGAAACTATGACATAAATTCACGCGTGATTGCTTTTCTAAAAAATCACACACTTTTCTCAATAAATAAATAAATAAATAAAAATCACACCCTCAAGATTCACAATGTTCATCTAGGTATACTAGGTTTAAAGAGAACTTTAACACGAAATATTTTTAAATTAATAAAAATAATCCATTAAAAACTTATAATTTTATTTAAAATTTTCCTTTCAGTTTCCTTTATGAATTTTTCACAATCAATTTTGTTTAAATAATTAAATTATAAGTAACATAGGGAAAATAATCAATATAAAAAATAGTTAAATTAATTAAGTTTAATTAATATATCATAATTTGAAATTAAAGTATCTTTTGTTTGAAGTGATTGTTATATTTGTTGTTGGTACTTGTGTCAAAAGCTGTGGTAAAGCGTGGCTAATTATTCATATGATTATTAAATGACAAATACGATTTAAAAATTTAGCAAACTCCGATTTTTTAAATGTATAATAGTTATAAAATAAAAAATCTAAAAGGTCTATCATTTTCTAAGAGAGGAAATGAAATCATTATAAATAAATTTTAATAAGAACTCTGTATTCATTAATCCATGCTTAGGTTTAAATTCAGTTTCGTTTATGTAATTCCATAGTTTTTATTTTAGTCCTTGCAATTTTTTTGATTGGAGTTCGTTTTTTTTGTATTGTTCTCGTTACAAATTTTGTGGCAAATAATAACATTTGCAAATGATGTTAGCAAAAAAAAAAAAAAAGTATATTATAGGTGTCACATAGAAGGTACTAAAAATATTATTTAAACGGGTTAAAATAGAAATAAATATTTTTATAGACTAAATATAATTTTCAGTAACTAACTGAAACTAGTGGCATATTCGTAGACAAAAAAATCTAAATCTAAAATTAACATACATAATTATATTATAGACCTAACTAAAAAGATATTCGCATGCGAAAATATAATTACAGAAGCCGATTTTTATGGTGTCTTTTTTAACTTTTATTTTTATTTAATCAATCAAATTGTAGGTTTTATGAAATTTATTT
Organism: Psophocarpus tetragonolobus; assembly: GCA_037954015.1. NCBI lineage: Eukaryota > Viridiplantae > Streptophyta > Magnoliopsida > Fabales > Fabaceae > Psophocarpus > Psophocarpus tetragonolobus. The sequence goes on along the minus strand of CM075691.1, from coordinate 63,341,952 downwards.
TTAATAAATTAAAATAAGTTTTATTTATTTATTTATAAATAAGTAAATATATCTAAGATTTATAATAAAATAATTTTATAAAATTATTTAAAATAAGTTTTATAAATAAGTCTTTAAAATAAAATCATTTTACTTTAAAACCTAGGCATATTTACTTATTTATAAATAAATAAAATTTATTTTAATTTATTAAAAAATGGCTTGAATAAAATCTACAATTTGATTAGTTAAAAAAAGAGAAATATCAATACCCCTCAAATTAGAAAAGACATTATGAATTCTCCCAGTGAATTATTTTAGCTTAATTAGTGGTCTCAAGTTCAAATTTTGAATATGCAGTTGTATTAAATATTTAGAGAGAGAATTTGTCGTCCATAAACCATGGATAGAATCGTCTGGTTAGTCCAACTCACCTCGAGCTCAGGCCAAGTTGAAAATAAGTTAATCATATGAAGGAAAAATGGTTTGTTGGAATATTTTTTCATTTTTTAAAGTTCTAAATTATTTTTTATTTATTTGCTTATATTTTATGAAGAAATCTTTTTTAGTTTGTTGGAATCATTTAACTAATATTTGACATGTTGTAAATGTAGGTTTTTTAGTTCAGAATATCATTTAAATAATTTTTTTTGTTTTCAAATTCATGAAATTTAAAAGTAATGTTACGATAGAGTACTCAAATTTTAAAATATTCTAAATAGTTAAATTTATTTTCTAAAAAATATTTTTTAGTTTTTAGTGGTTGATTCATATAAACCACCAACTCGTGGTGGTCGAACCGAGTTAGAAAATTTCACAATAAAAGTAAAGTGGGTTGGGTTAGGTTAACTTGTATTTTAGGTAGATCAAGGTGGGATGACTTATATGACCTGATCTAGTCTGTTTTAACAATTATAATGACATTAACTTAACCCATGGAAAGAGATGAAGAATTCAACGTTTTGTTTAAACTAATAATAATAAGGGAGTAGGAATGAGAAAAAAAAACTTATATTTGCGAGTACTACCCTCAGCCCATCCTAATTTTGACGGGAATTTCTCGCTTTGAGGGGTACAATTATTATCCAATGTAGTAAACCATGTATGGGTATGTGTATGAATGTGTAACGAACTACCTGCTTTATACCTGAACCTACTCTCGTTATAATTATAATGATTATATAATAATTTTAAAGTTATATTAATTAAAAATTTTAATTATTTAACTTTAATTTATAATTTCTTGTTATTTTTTATATACTTTTAAATTAAAATATAATTAATGGCTTAATATATAATTATATTAATAAAAATAACTATATTTAAATTTTAAGAATTATATAACAAGTATATTTGAATCCAAAAATATCCAATGAATTCATCCCACAATAGTCAAACTTATACACGTCCCACTGGTTACCATCGGAAGAGTATTTGTATCATTTTACAAATTGAGATGAATCGGACAATGTAATGCATCCAACAAAATATTTAGGATGCATTTGTTTTAAGAATAATTTTATTATTCTGAAAATGTTATTTTTAATATTATATAAAAGGAATGATACTCTAGAATATCTTTAAAAATAAGTTTGTTTATATAATAAAATTTGTTGGGACTTTTTTTTTTATTTTTGAAAATAATTAAATCCGGATATACATATTGCCTTAGATACTCAAAAGGAATATTTGCTATCCACGGAAGAAAAGAGTACATTACTCCTACAATCTACATTAAAAAGCTATAAAGAAGATAAAATATAAACTTTGAATTTTTTTTATTCATATCTATTTTATCTCCTATACAAGATTATATATAGCTAACTATCTAACAAACTTATTCTAAAATATAGTTGAGTCATCACATTAGTTCTTATTAAAAAGTTTGAGCATGTATGATCCTATATTATATACCCCATCAAAACCAACCTTCTCTTTAAGGTTATAGAATAATGTAGTGATATCTAAATCTACAAATGCAAATAAAAATTAGAAGACTAAATAATAAATAATAAAAAATTAGAAGACTAAATAATAAATAATCAACTGCAATATTTACAAAAGCCAATATGGCAATTAGGTAGAGAGTGGTTGTTTCATCATGCTGTAGTGAATTCATAGCAATTCTAAGAGATCCTGCTTCTTGAATTTCCCAAGCCAATTGCATATGAGATCTTCTTCCCTTGCATACATGAGCAACTTGAAACCAAAAGGTGTATTTAGCTCTGCTTTGTTAATAGCTAAATGTCATATCTGACTTCCAAAATCATGGCTTCCTTGGCACCCCTGGCTGCTTTTTGCAATGTTCATATCATCAAAATCCATTGCTGTAACTTCATGTTGCTAACAGTAAATTTCAACTGTGAGAGATCAGTAGCTTCTGAAGATCCAATATAAGGAGGCCTCATTAAGGAAGTGTTGCCAACCCTCATATCGTGTTGATTTCTTATAATGGGTATTTGAGCCATATCTAGTTGTTGACGACCCATTAATGACATATCTTTATTAGAATTATATTAATATTGATTCCCTGCTCGGCCACATAAATTATCCTCATGACTCATCTTTTGGCCAGCGGGATGGACATTGGATAGAAGACCCTGCATCACTCTTGGGCTCATCTGGTTATGAAAGTTAGGACCATGTTGATAATATAAATCAAATCCACCCTGCTACATCATTTGATGCCCTTGAGGCTGCTGCATTACTTGCTGCCCTTGTTGTTTCTGCTTGGGAGATGAACGACAACATATGACAAAAGCACATCCAACAGCAAGTTCAAGAAATAAGTCCTTTACATAATCTTCGAGTGCATAAGTGAGACACTTCCCATCAATGATAAGAGCTAATGCCTCAGAGTTTTCATAGATTCAGCAAGTAATTCCTTTCCTTTCCTTAATTAATGAATAACACTTGCTTGAATTGTTGCTGTAGCGACAGACTTGTCCTCCACTTTCTCTAGTGATTTAGTTTCTGGGGTATCTAAACTAATTAAAATTTTCTTCGTCCTTTGACTGAGTAAACTACAAGCAGACCCATTATTGATTGTTGTCTCCATTTACCAATCAGACCCTATAGGTTAATTCATGGCTACGCTAGCTTGTCGATGCATTTGGAAACACCATAAAAATCAACCTTGTCCTCAAGGTTTCCGATGATAATGGAAGTGTTGTGATTTCTAAGTATGTCTCACCAAACAGCGGCTTTTAACAATTACAAACCTTCCTTGTTTTCCTGAATGTTATGGGCAAAGCCGCCTTCATCACCATCATTTACTGCATCTTGATCGTATTTCTTCTTAATCACAGACTTTAAATTGTGATATAATTGTACACCCATCTTCCTAGGCCCCTTGAAAGAGGAAGTTCCCACAGGAAGAACCATAAACTTCTGCATAACAAGTTTGTTTCTACAAGACTTACAATATGATTGTAAATAGGACAATAAAACCAGCTTTGTTAGACTGCCCATATGACATTTGCTCCAAGATTTTTCTTGCACCAACCCCATTCATTAACAATTCCAAAAATATTATCAATAGTGAGCAGCCACTGTTTCTTGAATGCAAGTCCATGTTATTCCTAAAAGCAATTTCCACTCCATTTGCAACACTTGAACCCTTCGAGGCATGGGAAAGCACGATCTCTATGATTACGAGGAACATTGCGAAGCCGACCTCGACAATGTCGCGAACGTGCTTGGTCTTGCGAAGGAACAGTTCTACGTGGACGGGCATAAGAAGGACAGCAACGGCGACGTGAGCGAATTTCGTGGCATTCGATACGAAGGATCTGCCAAACAAATATTACGGAAATGACAAGACAAATTCATGACGTATTATTTGGCCTTTACAACCATAATAAGCACATTATTATATTTTTCAAACTTAAGGATGCTAAAGCAAAGCCAAAATTTTGAACAATCCCAACCAGATCTGCCGCAAAAATACCCTCATCAGAGTAACAAAATTTCGAATTATGTGTTTAAGGAAAACGTGACTAACAAAAAGAAGAATAAATATGATGTTTTACACATAAACACGATAGATTTCAATCCTATAGGAATCAGATTTCTCAATCCCTTTTGTCGAGAATAAAAAGTGAGTAAATGTGAGAATATTGGTGACATGTGTTTTGAGTTTTATTTTCACAGAAAATAGAAAATTTTAATTTAGAAAATATTTTTAAGTTTAACTAGTATGTATTGAAAATTTAAAAAGTTTTTTATTAACGTTTAATCATCATTCTTCATCTATATAACTTTTCAGATATTTACCATAAACGAATATAATTGAATGTAATTGTAAATTTTTTTAAGTGCACAATCTTTTTTCTCAATATTTTGATAGGAAATATTTTTTTTTAAAAAAAACTAAAAAAAAAAGGGAAAAAAATTATTTTTAGTGTTTTCAAATATTAAAACTATGTAAAAATTAATAACAATATTATAATTATAAAAAATTATATATAAATATATTTTAAATTATATATAAATATTTTTAATAAAATTGATTAAATTTTATAATATTATTTTTTGAAAATATAAAATATCAAGTAAAAACAAACATTTTTTTTAATATTAAAAACTTAAAATGAAAATTGTTTGCGGAAAATAAAAATAGAAAATAAAAACAAAATTATTTTCTCAAACAGAAATATTTACCTAATTAAATTGAAATTAATTTTTCAATATAAAAATTTCAACCACATAATTAAATATTTTATTATATATACGATGAAAAATGAATATTATTAAGTTTTTGGTATCCAGTTATGTGAACTGTTTAGAGAAAAACTTAGAGTTTGATTGGTTTGATTTTGTTTTTTAGTTTTTGAAAAATGTTTTCAAAAATAGTTTTTAAAAACTATTTTCGAAAAGAAAAAAAAAACTTGTTTGACAAGTGATATTTGAAAACTATTTTGAAGATGTAAAAATGGAAAACTTGTTAATGTTTCATAGAATTTCATTAATGAAAAGCAAAAAATAACATATTCTGATTGTATTTTGAGTTTTTAAAACAAAAACTGAAAAACAAAACTACTTTCAACTGTTCTAGTTTTTTAAAAATTAAAAAACTAGAACTGTTTTCAAAAAACACTACCCAAGAAAGTTTTTTAGTTTTTAAAAACTAAACTGAAAACAGTTTTATAAAACTATTGCCAAACAAACACTTATTCTTCTATAATGATCTTAATTTTATCTCTTATAAAAAATATTTATTAAGTCTTTAATATACACTTATGTAAAAACATTTGAAGAAATAATTTGTTGTATATGAATAATTTGTTAAACTGTGATTCTTTGATGGGTTGAATTGACCTATCAATCTATCTAAACTTTATTTTTATTATTACATGAATATAATTTTTTTTTATATTTTAAAATATTATGTTGTGTATTTGACTTGTATTCTTTGACCATCTTTTCTAATTTGTTGATATCAATTAACTAATATTTTACATTTTTAAATAGATATTTAACATATAAATGTAGATTTTTAGTAGAAAATATAAGTTAACTATTATTTTTATTTTTTAAATTCATGAAATTTAAGATAATGTTATCATTAATTATTCAATTTCAATATTACCAACTTATGATAAGTCAAATCATACCATAAAAAAAATTTACATATCAAAGAAAGCGAGTTGGGTTCAGATAATTCATCTTAACACCCTCTAAATATAACTCATATCTTTTGTATACAAGTGTTTCTATTTAGCATCTATTAATTGGACACCAAATTCGATTTTAAAATAAATATTTTTTCTACTTTAGTTATAAATTGGAAATTTTAACTTATTTTAAAGAACTAATTTTGGTTATGTATTAAATCTTTGAAAGACTAATTTTGATCATAAAATTTTGAAAGGCAAATGTAACAATAATTTAAATATTTAAGTGGCTAATTATTAATTAGAATTTTAAAAGACTAATGTTAATGACACAATATTTTGGAACCAAATTGAGATTTTTTTTTCTTTTATTTAAATAACTATCATGCACCATTGATCTTTTATTTAAATTTAAAATCTATACTATTGATAAATGAAATACCCTTTTTTTTATGTATACTTTTCAAAATACATATTCTACTCTTATACCTATTCTACCCTTACACCTATTTTAAAATTTAAAAATAAATTACTTTGACATAAAAGGGACTCAAACTCCCAAGCTTTTATTCCCCAAACATATACTTTACCACTACACTAATGTTATAACTTCAAACAAAAAATTACTTTAAAATATTCATATCCAACATACATAATTGCCAACTATATCTATAATTTATAATCTATACTATTAATAAATACTATTAATAAAGAGAATACCCCTTTTTGACATCCACTTTTCAAAATACTTATTCTATTTTTACACCTATTTGAAAATTAAAAAATAAATTACTTGGCCATAAGAGGGTATGAAACCTACAACCTTTCACTCCCCAGATGTAAACTTAATCATTAGACCAACCTTCTAACTTTAAGTAAACAATTACTTTAAAATATTGATATCTAACATACATAATTGTCTAACTATGTCTATAATTTATAATATATGATATTATATTATATACTATATATATTATATAATAAGAATATGACCTTTTGGTGTCCACATTTTATGACTGTTTTACTTTCTAAACATTTTATGATTGTTCTCACTTTCGCAAATATAACTTTTCCATATTAATATATGCACATTTTCACAATTTCTACCTTATTACAAATCAATTTTCCTTAAACATGATTAATATATGTATACATTTTATGCTAAATATTCTTAATAAACATGCAAATACACATGTGTGACAATATTTTGAGTTCTATTCAAACTCTCTCCTCTTTCTATTTTTTCATATTCATTGCATACTTGACATATTCATTGATGATCTGACATATTTTTATCATGTTATCATAATAAAAAAAATATAAAATTAACAAAAATATATTTAAAAATATGTCACATAATAATTTATATTTCAAAATATAAAAATTTACAAAAGATATTAAATTAAAACCCTAAAATTATTATAGTACATTAAAATAGAAATGCAAATACACAGACGTGACAACGCCTGTGTTTTCGCTAATAATAATAATGAGTCCGTAGAAAAGAGGAAATGAGTGTGGGGAACCAGCGTGTAGCATTTGTTGTAGAGTTCAATATATTTTACAAGGTTAGAGGATGACACTAATATTTTTGAAATAAATCCCAATTAAATATATTAAATTATTAGTGATGTTGCTCTATTTAATCAACTTGATATTACTGGTTTTGGTTTATTCTTGTGGTAAGTTACTAAACATTAAAATTGATGTAGTGTAATTGGGAATACACGTTGAGTTTGTAACAAAGGACTTGAGTTTGAGTTAAATCATATACAATACACTCTTGCAGAAGGATAAGAACATCTTCATTAGAGGTTTTTTGGTGAATTGCTTAACATTAAAATTATTATTTTAATATGAGTTCCATAAATTGGGATGCTTACAAATGGGAGAGAATTGCTTATATTAAGCAACTATTATTTAATGTTAAACAATTCATCTGAGAACGTCTCATTAGATGTGCTCTAACAGCCTTAAGTGTGAGGATAAATATGTCAATATAGTAACTTACTCATTAGTTAGACAACCATATGAAAACGAGTGATTCTCATGTAAAATAAATATATAAAATACTTATATAGTATTAGAAGGCTTGATCAGTGGTCGATTTGGGTTGGATTCATGTCGAAAATCGTCAATCCATCTAATCAACTATAATATTTTTTAACTGATAGTTGGCCATTTGAGTCTTTTGATTTGACAGGTTTCGGATCTTTAGATTACGAGATTACTTGGGTGGATTCAATAGGATTGACCCCAAATTGAGTCATACTATTTAAGAAAAACACTAATTTCTTTATTTTTTTTAAAGTCAAAAGAAATAAAATTATTTTTGAGTTGTTCTTTTGTTTTTGCTTTAAAAATCCATTGGAAGAAAAAACCAGGCCTTAGTAACTTTTTTTTTATAATGACTAAAAGCCATTTTATAATTTATTACCATTTCAATGAAAATAAGATAGATGAAAAAACAAATTTAGATTATTAGGAGTAAATCTGAAAAAAAAAAACTATAGAATTGCTCATGAGTTACTGTAGTCTCTTTACAACCTCTACCGGAAAAGATTTCATTAAGATGTAAATAATTTCTGTCATGCTTAATGATGGCTCTATATTCACATATAAAACGTCCTTAGTTACGCAGTGAACTCCTCCCCCTTGAAACCTTATGAACTAGTAGCCAATCTCTACAAAAACACTTTTGACTTTATGAGATATATTTATTTGCCAATCAAATTTCATTTTTCTTCAACTATGTTGGTTAAAATATGTTATCTGCAAGAGAACAAGTACTAATCAGATGACAGAAAATTAATCACAAATCTTTTTTTACAACAAATCTTTAATATAATGTAAAAAAAAATTTATAACATTATAAAATTATTAAAATAGACAATAACTTTTTGTAAGCAAAGTGAACCTACAATTCTGCCTTACTAGCCAGCCATCTTCATTTGGTCCTAGAGTCACAGGAATAATATAAAATAAAATGGAGCATCCTCTAATTGTTGAAAGCATAACATGGAGTAATATCAAGTAAAATGTAGAATTTGTAGCCTACAACAAATAAGTTAATCTATTTTGGGAAACATCTAAGCATAAAAAACTTTCTAAAGACACTAAAAAGTAAAATCAAGTATCCTCTTCTTGTTGAAAGCAAACGATTACCTTTTCTACCATTGTTTTTGTAATCCATTTTGTTTGTTGCTTGTAGACTATATGGCACGAAGAAGTATTGTGGTTGACTACTATAGAGATTTTGTGGATACGTAGAAATAAATGTAGTTTTTATGGACAAGTAAATGTCACTGGAGAAGACGACGAATGACATTAAACTTAAGACATGTACATGGTTAAAAACTAATCTACCATATTTCAATTGAAATATTCACTGAGTAATACACAACCTTTTATATTTTATATATCTATAACTAACATATTTATGCTGTAAACGGATCTATCATTAATATATGTTGTGTCTTGGTTGTTTAAAAAAAATCAAGAGAGATTAAGAAAACGATAAATGAAAGGATGACCTTGAAGACAATATGAGACCACTTCAATAAATGTTTTTCCCACCTTATTGTTACATCACAGTCTATTAGTAAATGTATAACAACCATTGATTCAAAATTCCTAAGCTAAGTTTCAATGATTATGAGATGCATTTAATATAATGTTATTGGTTTCTGTTAGTCTATCACACTTTAATAATAAAGGTCAATGTAAATCATGTTTGAAAATAACCAATTTCAATACGTTAATAATATTCTTATTAATTTACATATTTTTTCTTCAATTGATACTTTTTATATTTCACGGTTTTCACCGACTTTAAAAATGCTTATTTAACATACTGAATTACATCTAGTACCTACTATTTAAATGTAATTTGTATTTTAAATTTTTTGAAGGACTTTGACAATGTGAGTAGCGCAGGTAGAATATATATATATATATATATATATATTTTTTTTTTTTTTATGGTTTAAGAGAACTCTGTTTGCACTGTAGGAAAACACTACAGAAGGGATAAAAAAATCAAGTCTTAAATATATAATATTAATATTTTATTCTTTAATATTGTAACAAGGGGTCCATAGCTCAGTGGTAGAGCATTTGACTGCAGATCAAGAGGTCACCGGTTCGAACCCGGTTGGGCCCTTTCTTTTAAAATGTCATCTTTTTTAATTTTTCTTTCTCTTTCCATGGCTTACATATAGGCCATAAATTCAAGCCCAACTGAGGTTAGTGTTGCACAGTGTGGTCTGCCTTTGCAGCATGAAGCTGAGTTTTAGTAATTTCTTTGCATCATGAAGCGAGTGTGGCTTAAGATATTTATAATTTTGGAATATAAAATAATATTAATTACTTTTTTTAATAATTCCTTCGAGAGGTAAATGTACTGGTAGATATATAATTATAATATAAAATGTAATTAATAAAAATATTTTTTTTTACATTGGGAATAATAATATTTTGATATCAGATTACTTTGTCCTAAAATTTATATAATTAATGTTTTAAAACAACAACAAACAATAAGTTGGTGCATATGTAAGTTCACATTTCTATTTCTCTTATGCAATGGTTTGATATAGTATATAATATTTTATAATATTGCGCACTATTTCAATTTGGAAAGAAGAAGTATGCAAAACAACTTGGACTATATATACAAAAAAATAATATAATTATGTATTATTGGATTATAAGGTTGATTAAGTGATAATGTCTATATGTGAGAAGAAAGTGAAAGAAAGATGTCGTGGGTTGGAATTAATCAACTAACAAAACTAACATGTTAATAACTAAGTACTAATATTTGTCTATAAAAAAATTATGTAATGTTATCATGTTCCTGAGTCATAAAATCTTAAGTGGAAGGCCGTACAAAAGAAAAAAAATAAAAATATGAAATGCGTGAAGTAGGATTAAGACGTGATTGAATATATCTAGTGAAAAATTTGTACAAATAGAAATTAAAATAAATACCTTTATTAAGACTATTAAGGTGTTGCTTTGCGTAGGTAAACTCTTGACATTAGGACTAAGAAAACATATATCTAAGTCATTTAAAGTTGATCAACAGAAAATTCATTTAAGAAGTTGATAAATCGATTTTTAACTTGTATTTTTATCATGTTTAATATCTGTGTTTAAGAAAAAAAAGAATATGCATATTTATTGACAAAACTCATTTTTTGGTGTTAAACTCACTTTATATAGGTATTTAAGAAACGAGAAGAAAAAAAGATAAAAATGGACTTTTATAGAACAATTAACAAAGCTCCAGGACAACAGGACTGTGCTTTAATTTAGCACGGTCGTGCTATGATTTCAGTATATCTGCTCTGAATATGAGCACAATCGTACTACTTGAATCTTAAGAAGTTTGCCAAAACAACAGAGTCGTGCTTGCTTCAGCATATTTGTGCTAAAAAAAACCCAAATCCTTTTTATATAATAGAGAAGAAAAACAAAAGGGGACTCACCTCTCACAAATGATAGGAAAAATAAGAAAGTTTTGGACTGAATCGGTCACAGTACTCCGTATTAGTAATGTTTTCTTTTATCATTGATGTACTATGTAATTCTTAGAATGTTTGACTTTACATTGCGCAGACTAATCCTCTTTTTCTAGAGGTGTTATGAAAACTCTTTATAATTTCTCTTATACTTTATAATGTGATTCAATGTTATTTAGTTATTAATTTGTTTCACCATTTTATTTGTTAATATCTTAATTGTTTGAATATTCATGACCATTGTTAGTTGAATAATTGATATGTGAAATAAGTAGTTTTGTTCTTATACAATTGACTAAATTTATTGGACAAACTTCCAATTAATTAAAAAGGAACTCATTATAATTTGAATTTTTGAATCATCAAAGTGCAAATCACAATGTTAGACTTTAATCCATTGACTTCCAATTTTGTTACTCCTTATCTATTTGAATTCTACTCATAATTTGAATAGTAATTTACACGTATACATTGTTGTTTTATTGTTTTTTCACATCGTTTTTTTACTTTCTAAATTGAAAATTACTTCGATCGTTTGGGTACAAATTAAAAAAAAAGTATGATAACATAATTTTTTTATGAAATCTACTATATATATATATATATATATATATATATATATATATATATATATATATATATATATGCGCGCGTCAAATGAGTCATTGACATATAAAAAAATTGATCGAGTTATTCCAGATTAATAACACGTTCGAATTAATAAAATGCTCAAATATGTTGAGTACCAATTCAACTGGTCTGTCCAATTTGTTCAGGTGGGTTTTTGAAACTAAGCAAACCCCACAGAATGCTAGTTTTCCTTACCACTTTCTCATAGCAAGCATCAAAACTTCAAGAAAAATGTCTCATTTGGCTTCCTTTATAAACTTTCTTCAGTATTCAAGCATGAAGGTAAAAAAGTTCTACAGCAATTCAGTCTTATTTTACACTTTAATCAGGAAAGTCTCACACTAGGTTGATATGCTTTTTTATGCAAAATTTTACATATAATAATATCGAGAATTTATGTCCAGAAGAAAATTTAACTCCAGCTTAAATAATTTTTTCTCTCTAAAAAATAGAACTTTTTTTGTTTTGGTATTTTGAAGATTTTTCCTTTGATTTTGAGCTTTTAAAGATTTTTTTTCCTTTCATTTTAGCATCTCCTTTTAAAAAAACAAGTTAGTGTCATTAGTAACCTAATGATTTGTGATGTCATTAGGGAGTTCTATGAAATAACTTCATATAATTGTTTTGGGTCAACTATATTTTAAATTTTTTTTAAATTTAACTTGTATCATAAATTGTTTTAAATAAATAAGAGATTAAAAATACTTTAATTACAAGATATTATATAATCTCTACTTCATACACTGATAACAAGTCACTTAAAAATTGTTATTTGATAACATATATTAAAATTAAACAATTTTTTTTTTGAAAAAAGCTCAAATTGATTTGAGTTCCTTTAAACCTCAATTATACAGGGATGTATTAATAACTCCCATGATTCTACTAGAAGTCAGATGCCTTCATTCGATAACAATACCTCCCACAGACAGATTTTCCTCACTGTCCCCTGTTCTAAATTCTGTTATTAATGACATCCAAGCTGAACATATGACAAATGTGGCTTTACAAATTACCACTTCCCCAAAAAGTGCTACAAACCCTGACAGTATAGCTACACATGTCATAAAACTTTTCACTGAAACAAATCCAAAGTATCATACTTCATACCCAAGATTTTACTCTTCTAAAAGAAACAAAAAACACAAAGTTATATTGGAAAAAAATAATGAGGAACAAATTTCACCCCTTTCCAATAGAATCAAATATTTCTCTTGTTAAGCATTTTGAAAAGGAAAGGTTATACAAAGAAATTTATGAAGAGACTGACTTCTATGGCCAAAACACTCCTAGACAAACATCTTTCCCTTCCGACTGTGATGATCATAAAGACCAAAGTCTTCCAGAACAAATGGAAGAAGAGAATGCTGATTTGTCTGCAATAGCTCGAGTTAGACGAGCCAACTAAATTTTACTTGTGACAAAGTAATTTTACTTTTTTATTGAAGTAATAGACTGAAGGGTAAAATGACTGACAAAACAGGTTACCAGTTACAAAGTAACCTTCGCAGCAAGTAACCAGTCATAAGGTACCCTCTCAACCAGTTTCCGGTTACACATGTGTCTATAAAAAGGGCCATAAGACTCTTATGCGGAGCAGATTGAAAAACCACACACCTTCCTCTCTAAAAACTTCTTTCTCACACTCTAAGTCTCTTGTAAAAATTTCTCAGTATCAATAAGTCAGAAGTTGTTCTGCATCCCCCTTTTTTTTCCCTCTATATCTCCCCTTTCGTAAGTTTTCTTTCTTTAACTGATTGATATTTACTTTAGGCATGGAGTAATTTTCATATAAGGTATCTTCGGATGCCTTAAGTAATATTTATTAGAGATGCGATGATCATTTAAAGGCTTATCATATATGAGTTGTATAGTTTTATTTTTCCTTCAAGATTATAAGAAGATGTCTAACTAGCTTTGCCAGATTCAGTATCTTATAATCTTTTTTTTCCTTAAATCTCCTCTATCTTTATAATCTCCTCTATCTTTTGGTATCAGAGCATGGTTTCATTTGTTTTTGGTTTCATGAATATATATATCTGTCAAAGTGTATAGTGTTTGTTAGGATACCCATGATAGTTTATGACAGTAATAAGCCATTGTAAGGCCTTTGTAAGACCATCTTTTTCTACCTCTATGGGTTGAGAAACACGTGCAGATTGCGACACTAAGTTCAGATATATATATATATATATATATATATATATATATATATATATATATATATAAAGAGTTTTAAATTTCTTATAAGCCTTATGATCTTCTAAATTCTTTAATATTTATTACTTTCTAGTGTATTCCGTTGATACCTTATCCTTTTGCTTCTGTTTATCTGTCTTTGTTTCCTTCTCATTTATTCTTATACTGCTTTCTTGACAAAATTTTTTTTAATGGATAATATACAACTTTTTCAAGGTAAAGACTACAAATCAGCTTTTGCAGCTGTTGAATTTTTGACAAAATCTCCTCTAGTAGGATACAAAAAACCCCCTGCTGACGTAGAAGACATAAAAACAATACAATAATAGCTTTATTAGAAGAAGTTTCTCGAAAATTATCTAATCTGATAGATTCAAATAAAAACAAAAATATATCAGAAGACATAAATGTTTTAGTCAACAAAGTTTCTAAACTCTCTTTAGGAACAAATATGCAAACTAAGACAGTATGCAAAAATACCCAAATTTTTTTTAAAGTAATAACAAAGACAAACACAACTGAATCTAATAATAAGAACTAGCATAAACAGGAGGATAACGCCTCTAACACAAAAAAATTGTTAGTTAAATATGAATTTAAGACAAAATAATATTTCACAAACACAATTACAAGATATTTCTATGGATAGTACAACCAATAGAAACCAAACACCTGAGAAGTTTCCAGGAATTTCTCGAAGGTTAAGGGAACATAATACCAGGAGACAAGATCTCATACAACATCCAGGAATCTTAGATAGATTTCTAAACAGAAGAAGAACTACTAATGTCAGAAGATTAGAAGACCTAATAGATATACATCAAAACACAGTAATAGGATCAAATTCAAGGATCGATTCTTTGAATCCAAGACATCTATACAATATAGGATGGTTAAGTTCAGAAAGAACGAACCTTTACAAATATAGGAGGATAGAAGATTTCCACCTCCCTGATAATACATATGAGATAATTCCTTTAATATCTCAACAAACTGCTAGACAACTTCTAAACCAACATGGAAGATATGTCCACATGAGATTAATTACTATAGGAGTTAGATCCTTAGCTAGACATATGATAGGAGCGAGAACTTTGATAGTTCTCCATGATACAAGATTTCAAAACAATGATTCTCAGAGTGTTATTGGAATCTTAGAGGTTGACTTCAATCAGCCCATTTTAGTTATATATCTTGCTCCAAACTTCACTCTAACTCTTCCAGACTTTGTAAACCACATTATTTTAGAAGTGCAAACCATAGGTTTTGGACCAAATTGGATAGGAGATAACCTATATCTAGATGTTACTTTCATAGGAATAATAAGTAACTATATTTCTTCCATGTATAGAATTGACACAAGACCATTAGAGGAAACAATAAGCTCTTATGATACACAATTTTTGCCAGCTCGAGCATTTACAAGAAGTAATGAGGGTCATTTATGGCAAACTCATTTACAAAGAGAAGAATGTAACCCTATCACAAATCCAAATTCTGCTATTCTACATAATAGATCTAGAGGCCTTAGTTTAAGCTTCACAGATTATAAAAATACTTCAATTATGGACTTAGAACAAAATAGACGGGATAGTACGTCCTCTATTCCTAATAATGACAATATTTGTATGATGAACATCATAGAAAATTATGATGAAAAAACTGATGATATTACTGAAGAAGAGTGGAATCATCATCAACAAAATATAGCCATGTTTAGGCAAGGTACTTTAGACAACCTAAACTGGAAACACTGGGAAAAGTAGGTATGATATATGAATATGAAGGATCTACATCTACCGATTATCGATTAGATCCTGTCGGTACACAAATTTATTCTCCGGGATTTGTTCCTTGAGAAACTATACAAAATATTGTACTTAGTGACAATAAATACATGTCACACGATAAAATATTACCAGTTGAACCTAATTTTCAAATCTCAAATTTATTTTTAAACATAGGAGGTGTAGATCCTCAACTTCTTCCAACATACATTGAACAATGGACAACTGCTGTAATCCGAGATCATGAGAAAAATGTACAATCTTCTCAAGAAATGGTTGCTAAAGGAGAAACATATCTAGTTGATATTGCTAGATCTGGATGAGAATCTTTTAAGAAAAATGTCCCCAATGACCTATATACATTAGTCATTGAACCAGGACCAAACATTTACAATTTTTGTTCCCTTATACAGAGATTGTTTACTTCACAATTTGCTAATAATGGAAACACAATTAGACAACAAATTTATCTATGTCATCTGGAAAGATTATCTATAGAATATTTTGGCAAAATAAAAGAATATTGTCAAGACTATCTCTTGTATGCATCGATAGCTGGTTACTTTCATGATACAAACATAGGAGAAAAAATGTTTCTCAAACTTCCATGAAAATTAGGACAAAAAATTAGAAAAACTTGGAAAAATGATGAGGTAACACCTATGTTAAACAACCTCTCAATAAGAATTAAACACATTATGAAAATAATGGAAGACACTTGTTCTCATATAGCTATACAAAAACAACTTAAGCATTCTGATGCTGGAATTTGCAAACAAATATACACACCCCAACAATATTCCTAAAATAGAGTCAAAAATAGAAAAAATATATCTAGGACTAAACCTATATATAATAACACACAAAAGTTTCTTGGTCCAAAGAAGACTTATACAATAAGAGTTTCTAATGCTAGAAAGCCTACTCTAAATCCTAATAGACATGTTAGGAAGTTTAGAGATAAAAAAACTTACAAACAAACATTAAAATGTTTTGCTTATAATCAACCTGGACATTTCTCAAGAGATTGTCCAAACATTGTTAATCTTTATACAAAAGAGGCTGAATTAATAAAATCATGCCACATGAACCTTCTTCCTATTGATGAAGAGGTTTCTATTCATTCTGAAATTTTATTTATTATCAGTTTAACAAAATATACAGAAGAAATGAACCAAGAAAAGGCCCATAAAAATTATGACCTAATAAATGAATTAAAAAATAATAAATATATTCATTTATATCCCAATAATGATAATGACTTCCTAATGGGTGATGAATACAATAAAATGGGAAAAATATTAGACGATTTAGGATATTGTCTAATGAAAACCATAGAAACAAACCCCTGTATACACAAAATACAATTTTATTCTGGCTCAGAATCAATTCCGTGTAAATACTGTGATAGGTATTTTCACATATCTCAAAGAGCTCATTGTCCACTTTGTTACAAAATTTTTTGTATTAAATGTGTTAAAGAACACATGAATATACAGGAAGTACGTTGTTTCGAAAAACAAGAGAAAAGCAAATAAATTACGCAATAAAGATTTAACAGATACTAGAGTTTCTGTATTAGAAACTCGCATAAATCATCTAGAAGAAAAAATTATTCTTTTAGAAAAAACTATAAAAGGAAAAACTAAAATAGATTTCCCAGAGTCTAGCCAGTCTTATATACAAAATAATATGATGAGAACTATGGAATGTATCACATTAGTATGTAATAAACAACAACTAATAATTCTAAAAGTATTAGTTAAATTAACATTTCCAAAAACAAATAATATACCACCAACAGAAAAAATAATACAAGCATTATTAGATACAGGATGCTCTGAAACAGTCCTATGCAAGACTATAGTTCCACAACACAATATAATAAAGAGCAAACGCATACGAAAAACTAGAACCATGACTGGAGAAATTATCATAAATAATGAAGAAGTCAACAATGTTACTCTTCAATTTAGCACAAATTGTGAATTGTTTGGTTATAAAACCTTTATAAAAATAATGAGGGTAGAAAACCTAGTTCCCTTAAAACAAAATATGATTACTGACTTAGATTTTATTCTAGGACAAAACAGTCACTATAAACAAAGATTATGTAATGATTAGTGATAAAACCTAAATGACACCAATAGTTAGCGGTGATTCATCAAAACAAGATACTCTTCATAATGAGTGTCCTTGTGAAAATCCAAATCTTCCTGGTACATGTGATTGTACTATAGATTTATCATACATATTAGATGATACAGTGGAGACCTTTTCCTCAATAAAAATCTTAAAATCTATAAAATTTGAAAACATACAACAAATTCTTGATAGGTTAAATAAAACAAATATAATAGGAGAAGATCCTACAAAATTTTGGGATAGAGATCCCATAATTTGTAAACTAGAAATAATTAATCCAGATTTAATTATTAAAACAAAAGACATTCAGTTCAACAATTGGGAACAAGAAGAATGTCAGAATCATATACAAAATCTTTTAAAACTAAAAGTAATAGCACAAAGTGTTAGCCTACACAGAAGCCCAACTTTCATAGTTAACAAATCTTCTGAACAAAAAAGGGGTAAGTCTGGAATGGTTTACAACTACAAAATATTAAATGATAACATGGTAGAAGATGAATATTCAATTCCATCTAAAGACGTTTTAATAAACCGAATTCAAGATGCCAAGTGGTTTTCAAAATTCAACCTTAAAAGTGGATTCCATCAAGTAAAAATGAATCCATAATCAATAAAATGGACAACATTCTTGTGTTCAGAAGGATTATTTGAATGGAATGTTATGCTGTTCGGTTTAAAAAATGCTCCTACTGTTTTTCAGAGGAAAATGGACAACATTTTTAAAGACATTAAATCTTTTACATGTGTTTACATCAATGATATACTAGTATTCTCAAAAACAAAAATGATAATTTTCATCATTTAAAACAAGTTTTGTATAAATTGGAACATTACGGATTAATAGTTTCAAAATCAAAAATGGAAATTTGTAAAAATTTCATTGAATTTCTTGGAACAGAAATTGGTAATGGAACTATAAAACTCCAGCCTCATATTTCAAAGAAAATACAGGATTTTCCAGATAAAATTAAAGACATAAAAACACTTAGATCCTTTTTAGGACTTTTAAATTATGCAAGAAGCTTTATTCTTAATTTAGGAAAATACACATCTCCTTTATATAATAAAACTTCATTAAAAGGAGAAAGAAAATTTAATTCTGAAGACATAAAATTAGTCCAGAAAATAAAACAAATGGTAACAAATTTACAAACTTTACAATTACCATTGGATCAGATTATTTAATAATTGAATGTGATGGATGTGAACTTGGATGAGAAGCAATCCTTAAACGAAAGAAAAATAAACATTTACCAAAAACAGAAGAACATATATGTAGATACGCTTCTGGTAAATACACAACAACACCCAAAATTTATAAAACTAGCACCGACTATGAGGTCAATGCCATTATACATGCATTGGATGCATTCACATTATTTTTGATAGATAAACAAGAAATAACAATCAGAACAGATTGAAGCCATAGTATCTTATGGGAAAAACCAAATTAACAATGACAAAAAGCCCCATAAAAGGTGGTTACTTTTCAAAGATTATATAAATTTCTCTGGAAAAGACATACATTTCGAATATATTAAAGGATCTTAAAATACATGTGCTGACATTCTTTCCAGGTACATCAGGTGAATATTCACCAAGACACATTTTTTTTAGGTCAGCATGATGGAAACTACAAAGAAAGGAGCCGTTGGCCTTAAACAAGTAAAGTCCCTCTTTATGGCGGAACAATATACAAAATTTGGCAAACAGAAATTGCTAATACTTACAAATATCTTCCAATATCCTGGAAGAGATCACACAAATGTCAAATTAAATGTTTTAATTAACAATATTTGGAATATTCTCAAATATACCACACAAAATGAATACCAAGTTATAAGGGTGAAACAAAGCATTATTAGTGCATTATACAACTTTTGCAGTCAAGACAATAAAGGAGTAGCTTTAGCATCTCCTGCCTCTCCTTCTGGGAAAGGATTTACACATTTTGCCCTAATAACAGGCAAAAACAAAGGTGTTTATACTTCATTCAAAGACTTCACTAGGCCAAACAAGATCAGTTCTGGTCTACATACAAATGTTTCTATTCAAAAGAAGAAGCCGAAATGGCAGTCAGACTAGAAACAATCGATGAAGAAAAAATCAAGACTACCCTACAATTTGAGCCTCTGCTCAGAGTAAAACTTATGTAACTGCTGCTTGTAGTATCTCTCTACAAAGAAATCCAAATATTCTTCTGGGGAAATTTGGACTAACACAGAATTTTTTGTTTGAAGTCCACTCTGAAAACACAAATTACAATGAGTTATTTGTTAAAACCCAAACTTACTTCAATACAAGAAACCCTTGCTTAGAGTCATCTGAATATTATAAGACTAGAAAAAGATTGTACTTGACAGATCAAGTTCATTATTAGAAGAGCTCAAATTGATTTGAGTTCATTTAAACCTCAATTATACAGGGATGTATTAATAAATCCAAATATTTGAGAATATTTTTCATGAACAAAATGGATATTTTATAATTCAAATCTTAATTTTCTAAAAAGAGAAATTCAAATATTAATTTATGAGGTTATAGCAACAGAATGGAATGACTATAAGAGTCAGTGAGCGAACTGAGAGTTAAAACAAACAGAGCGAGAGGGAGCGTTGGAGAGACAGACACCGATAGGGTTATGTTCTCAATTAGGGTTTCATTGAGAACACTGTAACGTTATTCCAAACCCAATCCCTCAGATCCTTCACTCACGTCCAGTTAGGGTTTCTGTTACTCTCGGAGATGGCGCGTAACGAGGAGAAGGCGCAGTCAATGCTGAACCGCTTCATCACGATGAAGGCGGAGGAGAAGAAGAAGCCGAAGGAGCGGCGTCCGTTCCTGGCTTCGGAGTGCCGCGACCTATCGGAGGCGGACAAGTGGCGGCAGCAGATCATGCGGGAGATCGGCCGTAAAGTGGCGGAGATTCAGAACGAGGGGCTCGGGGAGCACCGCCTGCGCGACCTCAACGACGAGATCAACAAGCTCATCAGGGAGAAATTGCATTGGGAGCGGCGCATTGTGGAGCTTGGTGGGCCCAATTATCAGAAGCATTCTGCAAAAATGACTGATCTTGATGGGAACATTGTTGATGTTCCTAACCCTAGTGGGCGTGGCCCGGGGTATAGGTACTTCGGGGCGGCGAAGAAGCTTCCTGGAGTGAGGGAGCTTTTTGAGAAGCCTCCGGAGCTGAGGAAAAGGAGGACACGATATGATATTTATAAGAGAATTGATGCCAGTTATTATGGGTACCGTGATGAGGAGGATGGGGTGCTGGGGAGGGTGGAGGGGCCAGCAGAGGAGGCCATGCGGCGGGCCGCGGCGGAGGAGTGGAGGAGATTGGATGAGGTGAGGAGGGAGGCCAAGAAGGGGGTGAAGAGTGGGGAGGTGGCCGAGGTGACGGCGGTGGCAAGGGAGGTGTTGAGGGAAGAGGAGGAGGATGTGGTAGAGGAGGAGAGGGCTAGGGAGAGGGAGAGGGAGGTGGAGAAAGAGATGAGAGAGTTTGTTGTGCACGTGCCACTGCCGGATGAGAAGGAGATTGAGAGAAGGGTGCTTGAGAAGAAGAAGATGGATTTGTTGAGTAAGTATGTGAGTGAAGGCCTCTTGGAGGAGCAGAGTGAGGCCAAGGACATGCTCAACATTCAGCGTTAGGGTCAATTGTTGATGCCAAGGTTTTAAAGTCTTAGTTTTGTTGTGTTACTCAATTTTGTGGGAAATTGCAGGCAAATGTAGTCATGTTTGGTTGCAATCTAGATGTTGCGGGGAGTTGTAGACAACGTGGATGTAATGATTCTAAAAATCATGACTTTGTAATCAAAATTATGGATGCTGACTTTAGTTGGTGCTTTTTTGTTGTGTTTAGAATTTTTGGTGGATAATTAGGTTGACTACTACTTGTTATATATTGCAATTGAGGTAGTTTAGAAGCAAAGAAATTTAAGTATATGGTTATGCTTTTGGAGAAATTTTATAAGTGGGCAATTTATTGGATTATGATGTGATAATTGAGAAAATTGGATTTGAAATGCACTATTCTTGTGTTTTTGATACTATATACTAGGGGAAGTCTACTGTGCCTTTATTAATTTTATGGGTATTGATATTAATTTTTTTGTCCAATAAAATTTTAAGTCTCGTCATTGTAGACTTCAAGTCTTATAACAGTAGACTTCCCCTTAACTTATCATCAATAATCTTGTTAATATTACAATTTGTGAGACTTTTGACTTGAGCGTATCATGGGATTGCTTGGCCTCCTCTTAAACCTTCTATATATAAAAAAATAACTGTTATGATGCAATTCTATAGAAAGCCCTGACATGACAGGATATGTACAACTGTGCTGTCAAAGAAACCTCAAAAAATAATGTAACATGGGGAATATTTACAAGATTGTTAGATGATAGAGTTAAGGGAAAAAAATTATAGTATCAATACTCTTAAAATTAATAAAGGCACGGTAGATTTTCCCTTTTGTTTATCGCAACAAGGATATGTGGTTGCTGTATTGACTTCTGGTTCTGGTGTTTTTGAGTTTGAGTTTACCACAATCTGTCTGAAGTTACGTGGGGGAAATGATTCTTGTGTTTATTCTACAGACAAAGAATATGGACTGAGACTGCCTGAAAATCCATTCTATAAACAAATGGCTGCTGAGTTTTTCAAGTACCAAATCTCAGCAAATGTGTATGCATTCAGTGATAAAGTACACTGACCTAGCTTCCTTAGGTAAGTTTTTTACAGTTGTATATTATTCAACACTCTAATTCTCTAAAATCAGTGCCAATCCTTTCAGTTTGGATTGGAAGACTTCTGATTGATAAATCTGATGGATGGTTCTTTATCATTACAAAATGTTTTATGCTGTCTTGATCCTATGATTTTATAGGCATTTACCAAGCATTGTTAAACCTTAAAAACTGTGTTTGTCTCATCTTTATTTTAAAATAAAATTGGAGTATAGCAATCTAGCCAATTAAATATGTCCAAGTACCTTTTATTGTACATAAATGGTCTGCGCTCTGCCCTTGATGCTTGACAGCATGACTTTTGTGTCTAGTTAAGAGTTCTACTGAGTTAGTTCATCACTTTATTTGACCATTGAATTTACTTATTTGAATGACTTCAATATTTTCCCTAATAGTGTTGTCATTAAAGATGTGTGGAATTTATTGATTCAAAATTTCCCTTGATGGTGTTGTGATTATAGATGTGTGGAATATCAACCTGTTCTGCATCCATGGATGTGTTTGCAAAAAAGACCAACCTGTAAATGCTTAATTGAAATGAGCAAATTATGCATTGATGTTTAGTTATTTTGTAAATAATGAATCCCCCTTATTCTTTAGATTTGATTCTCTCCCAGGGTCAGCAAATGCGTTCTTCTAAGCACATATCCTGGGTATGCTAATGATCCTATACTTGACAAAACTAATTATTTATTTATTTACTGGCTGTTTAGGAACTCTGGCAAAGTTTACTGCTGGTCAAGTGTATTACTATCTAGCTTTCCAATCAACCATTCATGGGGAGAAATTGAGGCGTGAATTAAGGAGAGACCTTATGAGAGAAACTGCATGGGAAGCTGTAATGCTTATTAGATGTGCAAAAGGTCTGTTCATCTAGTATATCTTGAAAATACTATCCTTCATTGCCTAGTTTTGTTTATCTGCCGTTTCATGCAATTTGTACAGACTACAGAGTATACATACATAGAATTGCTGATTATTGCTTATGTTTCTAGGTGTTCGGTTCACAACTTACCATGGAAACTTCCTGCTAAGGTCTACTGATTTGTTAGCACTTCCAGCTGTAGATTGTGATAAAGCCTTTGCCATGCAGTTGTCACTTGAAGAGACATTGTTGACAACTCAGACAATGTATTTTCCAAGTTGCATTGTTGTATCCTTTCTATAATAATTCTTGAGATGAGTAATATTCAGCATAATTTTTAATCTAATGTTTATGATACAAGATGGCTATATTATAATGTAAGAATAACATGTTTTCTTATCTTAAAAGTATTATCGTAAGGATAGCAATTTTTATTTGACAAATTTCTGTCTTGGCTATTGACTACCTAATGCTAGCAGCCTCTAATGTTTATGATACAAGATGGCTATATTATAATGTAAGAATAACATGTTTTCGTATCTGAAAGGTATTATCGAAAGGCTTGTAATTTTTATTTGACAAATTTCTATTTTGTCTATTGACTACCTAATGCTAGCGTCTTTTATTCATTCCTGTACTTTTTCCATTTGTTACTTGTTGGAATTGTTGTCTTCCTGGTATATTTAACATTAAGAGATTCATTCACTTTTTATGCATTGAAATATTGTTAAGTTATTCTTTCCCCCAGCAAATGACTTTCTATTTGAGATGCTGTCCTTAGACATTCAGTTGTATTTTTTAAAACTTTGTTTCAGTGGGAAGTACATAAAAATAAATTTAATCTTATTTCTATCTTTTTCATTTTTTGCAGGACATCCAGCTATCTTGTCATGCTTTGTTTTTACTATTTCTCAACTGTTTAATATTTTCCTGGATGTGTTATGCTTGATATTTAGAATGTCAAATGTTTCAAACAGGTTGCATCCCTAACAACAATATAGATATACTGCATCTTGTGGTGAAAGGTGAAAAGAGTACACACAATGGCAGTACCAGCAGTTACTGAGTTGGCAGATATCTATCGCCAGCCTGATACTGGTGCAATTATATCACTGTTAAGTATAGGCTACATAGTTAAACTGGACTTCTGGTCTAGTGACGTACTGATGTTACATGCGATGGATGATAGTTGCTTTTTATCTTCTTGAACAGTTCCTTCATAATTGCAGCAATTTAGAAAACATTGTCCCAAAAACTGGAAGATGCACGCACTGCTGTTCAACTGAGAATTGTGAAAGCCATCAGGGAATATTGAAATCTTTATGCTCTGCAACATCACTTGGCCAACAGAATGATGTATCCTGAGTCTTTAAAGTTTTTAATGTTGTATGGATTAGCCCTTTGTAGATCAACAGCTCTACGTGGAGGGTTTGGCGATGTTCCACTGGATGAACGATGTGCAGCAGGACACATAATGATGACTGTATCAATAAACTGGACTAAGTCTTTGAAGTTTTTAATGTTGTATGGATTAGCCCTTTGTAGATCAACAGCTCTACGTGGTGGGTATGGTGATGTTCCACTGGATGAACGATGTGCAGCAGGACACATAATGATGACTGTATCAATAAAAAGACTGTTGAAACTTCTCTATCCTTGCTTGATACGACTGATGAATATCTTCTGAAGGTAAACATTGCTTACGTTCAAAAGATACCAATAATATGGATAAACTACCAGATGCATGGATTATTTCTTCATGTTCTAGGCATCTGTTCAGGCTGATGACTTCACAAGTGTTGAGAGAAGGTTATCTTTCACTGGGGAGAGCTTTAGACACTAGAGGCCTTTATATATATGCTGATGATGGCTTCTGGTTCATTGTATGGTTTGGAAGGGTGATTTCACATGATATAGCCTAGAATATACTTGGGGCAGACTTTGCAGCAGAGTTATCAAAGGTATTGTATATTGTTGAATTATAAATTATGACAACATCACATTGATCTTTGCATACTGCATGTATGTAGCAGAATGATATTGTCGGATCTGTGTACTTGACCTCACCTAATGGGATGAGCCTTTTGTTGTTGTTGTTGATCTTGCATGCCTATTTAATCTTTCATATTATTATATAAGAATTGAAAAGGAATATACTCCATTACCTTTAAGATCTTATTTAGGTATACAATAGACTATGAAATTCTATGATATGAGCATAATCTTCATGCTAAAAACTTAATTTAATGGTCAGTTTGTGTGACATTCATTGATAGTTGAGTAATGATAATGTGCTATAGCGTGTAGTGGTGCTGTGCAACCTTCGGCTGCTACAAAGTTCACGTCATGGTGTGAATGGCATTTTCGAATGGTGGTTGCAGTTGCATTCCTGGTGAATAACAGCTGTTTGTACTTTGTAGCACTGCAGTGAGACATTTTGGAAATCCCATTTTGCCTTTAATGCTGGGATATTTTTTGGGTTTCTTGGGGCCTCCTCCCCCTTGTCAAAACTTAAAAAAATGCTAATTGGATGTAGTTTCCCATGTCTCTGTCCTGTTAATCAATCACCTGTCTACCTTTCTATAGGCTCTGTCTGTTCTGAACAACACCTGCACAGTTCTGGCACCACACAACTACCATTCTCTTCTCTGTCTTAAACTCTGAAACATATCTTGAACCACCTCTATTCTTTTCTCCTTGCAATGACCATGTCATCATCTCAAGGACTCATTTAAAAAGTGCTGCTTTCTTAACCTCGTCTTGTGCACTTATGAAGCATACGGATAAAAATATTGACATTGCATGATGGTGGAATAGTTTGAAAAATATCAATAAATGATAGGATGATTTGTGACATTTAAAGAGTGCTGCTTTCTTAACCTCCTCTTGTGCATTTATGAAGCATACGGATAAAAGTATTGACATTGCATGATGATGGAATAGTTTGGAAAATATCAATAAATGATAGGATGATTTGTGACTTTTTTATTTTTAATTTTGTCTCTCTAGTCTGCGTTCTGTTCAGTGTCGTGTAACCAAATTTGTTTCTATTCTTTGTTGTTATTTAGTTGTATATGTCGCTAAATAATTCTCCCTTCGGTCTCAAATACAAACCCTTCGGTCTCAAATAACTTAATAAACCCTTCGGTCGCTAAATTTTTTAATTATAAAATTTGAAACAGGACATAATAACCAGATCATAATGAGGTTCAAATTTATTGTTCAATTTCACAGTAGCATTTAGAAACAATGTAACAAATATATTAGACTTTTGTGATTCACATGAGTTTCTTTCTGTTTTAACAGAGTTTAATGGTATCCACTATTATTTTATAGATTATTATTTTATAGATTTTTCTACTGACATTTAATCATGATTTTTTATTCACAATGAATTTGTTGACTTTATTCATTAGTATATTAAAACTCTAATAAATAAAAAATTATGATTGAATGTTTTTACACTGATAGTGTATACTAATTCAACTCTTTAACAAATATATAGACTTTTGTTATTCACATGAGTTTTTTCTGTTTTAACATATTTAATATACTTTAACTTATAAAATTAAATATTTTTATTAAGATATATTTGTAGTTAATCAAGTTTTAGAAAAAATATAATTAAAATTTTGAATTTTATAAATAATTTTAAATTAACATTATTATATAATTTAACTTAGTTATTTAACTTATTTATTATCATCAAGTGCGGTGATTAACTAACACATGTTGTATAAATTTGAAGTTTAGAATCTTGAATATTTGGAAGGAGAGTTTGTCATCCAATCCAATGATATCATAAAGTTCGAAAATGTTTGCTTCCCCCAGGAGATACCTTTACTAAGTTACAATATTTATGTTTAGATTAAGAATCTATTTAGCATAGACACAAAAATATTTCTTAATTATATGTTTATAAAAAACATATTGATATTACATTTTTTAATATTGCTATAAAAGGGTGGGGTACAAACACTCATTGAAAATGTTTTTGTTTTCATTAGGCTGTTGTTGAGAGTTTTTTAGCATGCACGGTAAACTTTACTGTAATGTGTAGAAACTAGACATATGTTCCTTTTATGGTAATCTATTTTATAAATATTTTATTTTTTCACATTTGTGTTAAATATTTGCAAAAAAAGTTTCTCACTCATGTTTCACAGTATAAAGTAAAACTTTCTCCCATGTATAAATGTATGATACTTGAAGTTTTTATCATAAAAAAAACTTTAATGCTTGCATTGATGTTGCCTGAAGTAAGATTGTTTTCTATAAATAATACTTATATTGTTATAAAAAAAAACTAATTTTAGTAATTAGTTTAAAACTATTTAAGATAAATAAAAACCAACATCATTGTATAAATAAAATTGTATATATGAAATTATTAAACATAAAATCAATATAATATTTTATAATAATAATATATTTCTGGTCATTGAAATGTGATTATATTAAACACTCGTATAAAAAAAAAATTGTAGTTCATAATAATGTCACATATGACTAACTCTCTCACTTAATATTTATAATTTTCTTTATAGAACATAGTTGATGAACCCCTTTTAGCCTATGCATAGTTCTATTTACTTGTGTAAAAATATGATGAGAATTTCTCTAGTTCAATATAAAAAAGTAGCAAACAAATATGTCAAACAAATGATGAGTCTCTAGTTTCATGATTTTCACATATGAGGGTTTGACAATTGTAGAAGACAAGAGATGTTGCGGTTTTCAACACATTTGGTGGATACTCAAGAAATCACCAAGGTTATTCAAATGCACTCATGAGAATGGTTTCATCCTCGATGACTTGCTATCAATTCTCATGTTGAATGGTTCATAATCCTTTTTGTTATGTTGAGTGGTTGTAGTAACTCTCTTTAATGTGGTTTTTCTGATTGTGTGGTGTGGTTTGCTTAAGTCACGTCTTGTTTTCATTTAAAAAAAATAAATTTTAGTAACAAATTATTTTAAAAATTAAGTTTTTGTCTATTTAACTCAATATTGACAACCAACTAGGTTTAAACATACTCATTTGATACTTCGAATGATGTTTAGCGTCCAAAGGGCTTATTTATGACATTTAATTGATTCTCAACTAGTGTTTGATATCTACTTGACCTAATACTGCCATTCAATTGTCATCTAAGTACATCCTTTCGTTGCACCTGTCCTATTGGACCTAGCATTAGCATCACAAAGACCTTCGTAGTATCCCTAATTTAATGCACCAAAAGCAAGATTCCGTTACCTCCTTGTGACAACTCACCCCACATTTACAAGGCATAACAATCCATAACACATACAATTTATTCAAAGCTCCAAACAATATCAACTCTTTAATTAATAACAATCAATCAAATTCATATTATATTAAATCATAATATATAACATCTTAATATGTTTACAGAGAACAAACAACCCAAAATCAACAATTCATTAACATCAATTTCATAAATCACCAATTTTAAAGTATCCATCATCTCAAATATCAATAACACCAAAATTTATTTAACATCCAAATTAAGATCAAAACTCAATGCAATATAAAAACCTTCATAAATCACTGTTTATGAGCATCATACAACATCAAATCAAAGTTTCCTAAATTAAAATCAAGGATCAAGTTCTCTTACTTATTTCTCCTTTAAGTTGAATGAAGAGGAAGAACCCAAAATCACACTTCAATTTCTCAATTGAAGAACTTACTTAAAACCTAACAAAAATCCCACAGAGAACTAAAGAAAGTGTGATTTCAAGACCAATCCTCCTAGAATGGATACACATGCACCCAAAAGAGAACAAATTGATCCAAAGAAGTAAAACATAATTTACCTAAAAGAATTCATAGTCTAAATGAGAGGAAATCAAAGAAATCTCTTATGATTCCATAGAGAAATTAAATGCATGCAAAGAGTAAGAAGAAAAATGGCTTAAGGAGTCAAAACAAAACTTACTCACTAGGATCAACAGCCAAAATCAGGAGAAATGAAATGAACTTCTTAGAATTCTATGATTGAACCCTTGGTCATGCAAAGGGAAAGAGAAATTGGCCAAGAAAAAAAAGAGAAGAAACTTGAAAGAGAAAGAAGGAAAGAGAAAAAAAAGTAAAAAGGATTGGTGGTGTATTTAGTAATTCTGCTTTGCTAACCGTAACCTCCCTCTTTTTCAAATAGATTTCGTAAAACCAACCTAAATATCTTAATTCAAATGAATAAATATTTCTCTTACCTCCTAACTTATTGAACTCACTCATCCATATTTCATGATTTGTAAATCACTTAAATTCAATCATATTCACCACGACAAAATATAAATATCCATATAAATAGCACAACCAATCATTCCGTAATCAATTTATTAATAATATTTAAATCCATTTTTAATTATTTTACACACTTATATTATTTAAAAAAAACAGATTCTTACAATGACAGTTCTTGTCATGTGCAAAGTTGTTTCTGTTACAATTTTATGACTTTGCTTCCAGCAACAGGCAACAAGTCTCGTGCAGTGCAAAATTCTCTTTGTCAGGTGTTTTTTGGGTATTTTTTTGCCCAGGGATGCATCTTTTTGAGTGACATTCCTTCATTCGAATGCTCTAATTCAAGCTTATTACTGGCGACATTTGTCGCAGGACGAGATGTTAAGGATTTGATTTACTTTAATTCTTTGAAAATTTAAATATTTTGAGTATAATTTACAATTGGAATAAACTTAATAGAACGTAAGTAGTATTATTTGTATTAGATTGTTAGGATGTTACAAAAATTCTAACCAAACCAAACTGATTAAGATTATATTTATTTTATATTTTAATTTTAATTTACTAAATTATATTTAGTAACCTAACCTAATTTTGATTTGTGTTTTGTATCTTTGTCATAAAATTATAAACTTAGTAGATTAATGAATTTAGTTAGTTGAAGGTGTAAAATTAATTTTTACGATTGAATGAAAAAATTGTTTTTTTCTTAAAAAAATTTATCTGATTTTTTGGATCCGAATCAAACTAACTTGATTAATTGTTTCGGATAGAGAAAAAATTCACCAATATGAACTAACTCGAATCGGAAACACTCCTAATTAATACATTTAATTTTAGACATTGAACTTCTATAAATTTTTTTAATTATTTTTTACGCATTGAAACTTATTTTTAAACATTGAACTTTTTATCATCTTTAAGTAAAAATATTTTTTTTAAGATTTTCTATTAATATTTTTTCCATGCATTTACAATTTTTATAAATTAGTTTTGAGAAAATTATGCATTGCTAGTGTAAAAAATTTACACTGACATTTAATCTTAACTCTTTATGTATGGTAAATTTGTAAACATACTTTACCAATTAATAATTTAAAAGTCAGTCAATATAAATAAAATATTATAATTGAATGTTAATATAAAAATATTTTATACTCTCAATACATACAAATTAAATTAGTTTTTCACATGGAGTTTTTAAACTCCTTTTGAGATTTTTTATTTATTTTGAAGTATTGAACTTTTTCAATTTTTCAAAATATTACCTTTTTTTAACTTGCAGAATTTTTTAATTTTAATTACCTTTTTACTCTGAAAATATTCTGCATCTACTTTTACACATTTAACTTTTTTCTTTATTTTTAAAAATACTAAAGCTTTCACATTTCCTTAATAGGTTTTAATTATTTTTCTTCGTGTAGAAACGTGTGTTTATTCATTATGTTTTCACATGTAACATTTTTCATATTTTAAAGCCTTATACTCTTCTAGATTTTTGATATTTTTTTATTATATTTTTTACAAATTTAAAGTTATTTTGAAACAATAAACTTTTTATAATCTTTTGAAAAAATAAATTACTTGGTTATATTTTCTACTCTACTATTAATTATTTTTCTACATATGAATACTTATTTAAAACATTACCTTTTTCCATTATCTAATTTTTTAAATTATTTTCTCCACTTTAAAACATATTTTGAATTTATGCTTTCATATTCAACATTTTTTTATTTATAAAATAATACAATTTTGACATTTCTTAAACTTGTTTTAATTTTTTTAGATAAATCTTTTTAATTCATAACATAGAATTTTTTTTTATATTTTAATACCTTAAAATAATTATATAATGAAGCATATTTATATATATAATTAATTATATATTATATTTATTAAGTTAGCTTTATGCCATATATTTTTGTATTCGGGTTTGGGAAGAAAGTTGTTGGGTGAAAGAAGAAATTATTATGCCTTGAGAATTATCATTTTAAACAGAGAAGTAAAATAAAACAAACAGCATAAGAATATAACATGAAACCCACAAAATTGGAGAAAAAAACCATGACCATTATCTAATGACGATCAGAGAATAACACTATATGAAAATTTTTACAACATATAGATTACTCTCTCCAGTCCCGAGAAACTCAATTAAACTTTACAATACTAAGCAAAGCAAGTAACTCAACTAAACCTTACAATACTCTACAAAAAAAATATAAGAAAAGAAAAATTAAATATAAGCATAAAGTGTTTTTGACTGATGTACTTTGATACTGTGGACTCAAATCCATTATATAACATAATTCACCCACTCCTTTATTCATCACAAGTGATGTGAGACTTCTCCAACATATGTTGAACAATGTGGGGCTTCCAAAATATACTATTTTCATCAACTCCAACAGTTTCTACTATAATTAAAATAGACACACATGCCTATATCAACAATCATACTCCATAATAAAGAGTATACTCACTTAGAATTAGACCACTCCAAGAATTCTCTTTCATTTCGTTACCTACACGGTAAATATTGTCTATACCAACAATCATATTCCACCATAAAGAGTATATTCATTTGGAATTAAACCACTCCAAGATTTTCCTTTTACCACACACCTTGCATTAATGACATCCAATGTTCATATACAATCACCATACACCTTGCATCAATTTTAGCCAATGCCCATGTGCAACTATGGATTCGCTAGCAATGACTTATCCTTCCATCAAACTTCTCTATGTTACATCTGACAACACCTGCAAAAGACATTACACCAATAAAGAATTATTCTCCAACAACAAGGAATTACTCTTTTCTGATGTGGAAGATTAGACTGAATTGCAACCACAAAGCATACTAAGAATATCCTACTAAACCATAGGCTATGATACCACTGTTGGGTAAAAGAAGACGTCATTACCCTTGAGAGTTATTCTTTTAAACAGAGAAGTAAGTTAAAAAAAATAACACAAGAATATAACCCCCCAAAACCAGAGAAAAAAACCACGAACATTGTCTAGTGACAACCATAGAATAATATTATGTGAAAATTTTTATAATGCATAGACTATTCTCTCTGGCCTTGAGTACATCAACACTTTCCAAAACAAATAACTCAACTAAACCGTGCAACCCTCTACAACAAAAGTATAAGAAAAGTCAAATACAAGCTTAAAATGTTTTTGACTGGTGCACTTTGATATCATGGACTCAATTCCATTATATAGCATAATTCATCCACTCCCTTAGAGTCATAAGAAAAGAACATACCTTGAACAATGTGAGACTTACAAGATGACTATTTTCATCAATTCTAACAAACATCACAAGAAGAGAACATAAAATGGCCACTCACATGATTAAAGTACCAATTTGAGGTTTGAATTGCTAAATCTTATGCTTTTGAATAGGAATAACCAAAAGAGAACATAAAAGGGCGACTCATGATCCTTCATCAAGTATCAACCTCATAATCATCGTATTCATAATTCACTTCCTGAATTTTTCTTTTGTTGATCTTGCTGGATTATTCGTTTATAACTGCATCCATGATCCACTACTTTTCTTTAATCATCATCATGTTCATGTGCATGTGTTGCCTTATCTTAGTTTTTCATTTCTCTGCTTGCTTCATCATCATCACCGTACACCTTGCCTTAAATTGTTTCTGTCTTTCTTATTTCTTGCTAGTTTCTCAGTTTTCATATACTTAAGAAAATGTTCATGTGCACGTGCTGCCTTATCTTGTTTCTATCCTCTCGTTTTCTTGTGCATTTTCAATCCTTCTCCATTACTAGTTTTCAATTATTATATATATATTGTGTCTCACTTTGACCTGGCTTATATAATAGTTTATTTATAATTTTTTCTTAAATATTTTAGCGGGTGAAGTATGACGTACATGGAAAAAATTGATTATAGAAAATGACTTTCATTCTAATCGTAAAAGTAAACTTTTGATTTGAAACTTGATATCTAGAGCTTTATTAATCCTATGACATTGTTTCTTATTATCTATTTTTAAAGCTAAAACATTTATCTACAACTCTTATGTTAACCCCAAGAGGTAAAACAAACGTTTACTATGTCAAAACTTAGAGAAAACATGAATTCATCACTTAAGTCTAGCAAGTCGACCTTTAGTCACTAATTTGATC
The DNA here is from genome assembly GCA_037954015.1 of Psophocarpus tetragonolobus. Lineage (NCBI taxonomy): Eukaryota > Viridiplantae > Streptophyta > Magnoliopsida > Fabales > Fabaceae > Psophocarpus > Psophocarpus tetragonolobus. Next base: position 63,308,015 of record CM075691.1, on the reverse strand, counting down.
ATAACTTGAGTTCTAAAAATCATTTTGGAGTGAAACCAGCAAGATTAGTTAGATAACATCTAAAGCTACAAGTTTTATTTAGACCATTTTTTTCAAATTTCATAGTTTTCCTAATGGTTTTCTCATTAGAAGATTATAAATGTTGTTAGTAAAATATGCATTACGTTTTTTTCATGATCTCTTTTTTCTAAGGTTTGCTTAATCCTTCAAAACACACTTTAAATCATGTATTTGAAATCAAATCATTCTCAATTGATGCTTAACATAAAATGTAACTTCCCATTTTTTTAGAAAAATAAAAGATTAATAAAAAGTTGTAATTTTATATTAATAGGCTTAAATTAATTTAATATTTGTATTTATTAGAATAAATTGAGAATTTATTTTATAAAATAAATAAATAAAATAAATATTGGTGTAAATAGTAAAATAGTCTAAAGGTTAAGTTGGGTCTAGTATTAAAAAACCCAATCCAACTATTAACCTAGGGTAATTCAGAGGGGTTAGGGGATGACACTTCAATTTTCATGTTTCTGATTTTGAAGGTTAGAGAGGAAGTTACAAAGAGAACCTTGCCAAGGGAGTTTGAGTACCAATGTTTGGGAGTTGATGATGCACTTCCTTGATCTCTTCAACCAAGGTTCCTTCCTCTAAGAAAATGGAGGATGGAAAGGTTAGAAATGGGAGAGGGTTGACGCCACTTTCTAGGAGAAAGATGAGTCAAAAAATTTTATGTTACTTGCCACAAGGGAGAGGTCCCTTGATAAAAGCTTTAAGGGAGAGATTCCTCAAGAGAGAGGATTCTCAATGACACTCAAGAATAAATTGCTTAAAAAGAGTCTTACTTCATTCAATCAAGTGTGCTTTGTACAAGAGAGACTAGGTGTATTTATAGCCCAAAGAGGGAGTAAGGCACTCAAAACTAGGCAATGTGGGACTTGGGCCTAATTAGTATTAGGAGCACTAATCCCTCTTAGGCCCACTAAAAGTGGTGCCTAGCCTTAAGCTAGGGAGTGTCACGACCTAATCAAGGGGGTGTGGAAAGAGATCCACACTCCTTTGTGTTATTAGGCCCTTTACTCCCCTCACCTCCCTTCCTAAGCTAATTACACCCTAAACTCTAGAAACTAAAATAAATGGCCAAAATACAAGGCCTAAAAGGGAATTAAAAGCTAATTAATATTTACAAGAGGAAAACTAAGGACTATGGCCTAAAATATCTATCTCCATCATTAGCTGGGGTCTTGATGAGTCTTTCCGGGTCAAGTCCTCTTCAATCCTCCAAGCCATTGCCCTAGTGAGAGGGCCCTTGATAGGTAGGATTGCACCAGTTGAGGCTACACATCCTTCAAGGTAAGGGGGTGAGAAATTATCTCTGATGTAGCATGTGTAGAGCAAATGGGTAGTTAAACGATCCTAAACTTCAATATGTTTTAATGTTGCATGTATGTTATTAAATGGTTATGAACACCCACAACGAGTGTTGAATGGATAAATATTTGATGTACAAATGAATGTCTGCATCAATTTTGTTGATTGTTAGAGATCATGAATTATTAGATAAAATAGATTGTGTATAATGATTATGTTGACATTGAGGTTTTCTCTTTTCATACACCTTAGAGATTAGTACGTTGAAAATAGATAGTATTGATTAGTCTCTTATGTTAAAGTTGGGTTCTATATGAGAAATATGATAGTGAGGGTGAACCTTAAGTCTTCATAACGATTAAAGTTTCATGTGTTTTACGAGATTGATTAGTTTATTTGTTTCTATGAGTGCTACTGATTATTAAACGGTGAACAACTTAATTATATTATTGATTAATATGATAGTTAAGTAACTGCTCTATTATTTAAAATATAAAAAGAATTAAGTATTAGGTGTTGAAGGCTTTGAGTTATAATTATATTTTAGAGACCTTATATAAGTTGAATAATTGTTATCTAAAAATTTTTGTATGAACATACCTCATTGTTCTTGTAACCTCCTTCTTTGTGGTTAACCAAATCATGTTTTATTTGTTGCGTTAGAAAGTAAAATCTGGTTTTGCAGTTTAGGCTCAAGAATAACATGAAAATGTTAAGAATTGACTGAGGTATGTGAGTCAGAAGTTGAGTGTTTAATATAGTGCGCGAAACATATGTTTGGGTATTATAAGCCCTGCGAATTGACCTAAACGACCCCAGTAATTTGTGTTGTTCATAAAAGTTGTAGCCTTATATGTTATATTTCCGTTGGAGTTGGAATCACGCAAAAAGGATGTATATAACTCAAGTTATAAATAAACTAGTGACTAAAGGTCAAACTGCCAAAATTAAGCATATTTTACAATTAGCATTTATGATTTTCAGAAGATAAAACCAATAGGAAAAAGATATAATTTGAGAAAGTGGTCTTCATTAAAGTTATACACCTAGATATTATCTAACTAATGACGTTGGTTTCATCTCACAAGTATACCTAGAGATCAAGTTATGATTAGATTAGTGACTGAAGGTCAAACTGTCAGAATTAAGTGATAAATTCATGTTTCCTCCAATTTTTATAAACATTTGTTTTAGATGTTGAGGTCAACATAAGAGTTGTAGATAAATGTATTAGATTTTAAAATAAATAAGAAACAATATCATAGGATTAACAAATCTCTTGATATCGCATTTATACTCGACAAAGGTCATAGAGACTTATTAGAAAAGGAGTGAGAAATCTTGAAAACTTAGAAAATATTGTGGTGAGTTATGAATGTAATAATCCTACATGTATATGTGAGAAAATTAATATATTCAATATTATAAATGATATTTTTTGCATGAGAATATGTGCTTTGGATAATGTGTTAAAGAACTAATTTGTGTTAAGAGTTAAATCTAAGTTGTTTCTTATCAGTGTCTGAACTCTGAGTTGTTTGATCATTTGTGAAGTCTAGACTTTGTCTAGTAGTGCTTAAGTATTTTTTGCCCAGTCATATGTTTAGATGTGTGATATATCTTATAATTATGAGTGTCGTGGATAATTGAATGTATGAAAGTTATTTGAGGTGTGTGAATTGGGGGTTTGTTTCAATTGTGATGTTGATGTTGATTTCAATTGGATACATAATATGTTGTGACATTGGTTAGAGTGTGCTTGATGAGGTTTTATTCCAGCTGCAGTTGGGGATGAAGTGTGATGACATAATTAGATATTGACATTGTTATTTATGTTGATGATGATGATCAGCATGTGTTTGATGAGATGTCATCCTAACTGCGGTGGAGGGTGGAGTGTGATGACATGATTAAATGTTAGCATTATGATTATGTTGTGGATGACATGACACATGAATATGGTATTCGAAGAAGTTTTGTAAGGATCGCCCATTGTGTGGTGCTCTTCACAGGTCTTCTTGAGTTGTTTTGCATTGCATGGTTGTACTTACGTGTTACTGGTGTACAAGATGATTCACTTCAGGTGGATCTATGGTGAGATGGTTGTACTTACGTGTTATTGGTGTAGAAGAGGGCCACTTTAAGTGTGTAACTGAGAGAGCATGCATGAGCATCATTAGTATGGATGAATTTATGCATGTGAATGTATAATTTCTATATGTGTGTGTAATGAATTCATATGTTTATTTGTTGTACTTTAGTTGACTATCCATTCTGTTTATATGTGCCTTAACATGTGTGAGACATATTCTCACCTCTTTGCTGCTTGTTTTTGCATTTTGTTTGGGCTAAATGTCACTTTCAGGTAAGCAAGATCTTGATGATATCATAGGTGATGAAGCTTCGACTTTCTTTAACTTATTCTATTGGGTTGCACTGATTAGGTATAACATTGGATTAGAGAGGATAAATTAATAGTTTTTCGTTATATATACGAATCATTTAAAGTTTCAGTATGAGTTGTATTAATTGAGAATCTTGTAAAAACAATTTTTAAAATCTAATGTATTTACTTATATTTGTTATATCATAGTTTGGAAAATAAACATATATTGAGTGATGTGAATCATTTTACCTATATGTCAAGTCTAGGATTTAAATGAACAAATTTCAATATTATTTTGTAATTAAAGAATAAAATGTTTCGAGTAGAAGGGTGTCACATAAAACAATGACGGAGCAAATATAACCTCATCTTCAACTAACCCAATTGTTATAGCCAATCACAAGAAATAAAAAAAGGCATGACTCCAACCATCCAATGGATCACTATTGCTAACCTTTAGTGTATAAAAAGAATAATTTCAATTCCAAAATAATCATTATACCTAGTTTATTTTATCCCATAACTAATGATCTTATGAACCAACACAACAAATACAATGATAAACCAACACATTAAACAATGATTAATCAATGATAACTTCATCTCCAAATAACCTAATTATTATAACCAATCATAAAGAACCATAAAAGGGCATTACTCCACCAGTCGAATAGATTAATATAGACACCCATTACTATTGTATTCAAGAACACTAATTTCTAGGTATAAAAAGTGAAAGTCTCAAAGCCAACATAATCATTATATCTAAACTATTTTACCTGATAATTCATGATCCCTAACAATCAACAAAATCAATTTAGGCATTCATTAACTATATTCATGGACACCAAATACATAGGAAATACATATATCTATGCAATTACGTTTAAAATATTCTATGATTTAAATTAAAAACTCTAATTATATATATCCACATAGTCACGTTTAAAACATACTATCCACACTCGTTGCGGATCTTCATAACCCTTCAATGACATTACATAAAACCTATTGAAGCTTAGGAATCAGTTCATTACCCATTTCCCTTACATATACCACATAAGATATTGTTTCTCGCTCCTTTACCTTGAATGATGATCTTGGAAGGGAAGGGTGTGTCCTCAAGTTCCCAAATACTGTGCTCCTCAATCTTCCTCGACACGGTTCCTCTGCAAGTTTCTCTCAAACCTCTAGAGTACAAAATGTGAAACAAAAGTGTAATGACCTAACCCCTCCAAATTGCTTTAGGTTAATAGTTGTATTAGACTTTCTAACACTACCCCAAACTTAACCTTTAGACTATTTTACTATTTACACCTGCATTTATTTTATAAAACCAATTCTTAATTTATTTTAATAAAAATAAATATTAAATTAATTTAAGCTATTAATATAAATTACACATTTTTATTAATATTTTATTTTTAGGTTGAAATTATGAATGTATCGTGATTCATGCCATCATATGTTATTTGTCTTTGTCGATTTATTATAGAAATCAAAGTAACGTTCTTAGTTAAAGTGAGTTTGTTCAGGATGACAAGAAATATATGATTACCGCAATTTAAATCACATGTTTATACTAATATATTATTTTTCACTAATGTAGATTGAAGATAAAATTCTATTAGTAAGTTTTATGTGACAATGTTTTTAGGTATACATGAATGTTGAGGATATAATAAGAGTTTAATATTTATACACTTCATATTTAATAATAACTCTTCATGTATGATAAATTTGTTCATTTTATCAATAAATACTTTAAAAGTTATATTAAGGATTGTAATTAAATATCACTATTAAACTCTTTTACACTATCAATACGTGAGTCTTTTTCTCATATAATAATAATAATTTACACTTTAGATTTTATACTCTAAAAATGATTTTTTGACTTTTTTTTACGGGAATTATTGTATGACTTATAAATTTAAATATATTTATTTTAGATGTGAATATTGAAACAACAAATTTAAGTATGAATATGAATATTAGAATATACATTTTATTGATATGGATGTTGAGCATAACATGAATGATATTTAGAAGATTATTTGAAATCTTACTATTTTTAGTTTTTATCAATTGTTTGATTGTCTTATCGTAGTTTGGAAAAACTTGTACTCTTTTAGGTCTTGGGTTTTGGGGATCCAAAGCGACAGGTGGGTACCTGCGAAAGGGACTTGACACCCAAATCAATTTTGGAGTGAGAGTGTGAGAGAGGTATGCATAGAATAATGTACCTGAAGGGGAGGTTTAACTATCATTTTATACTTGTTTTTGTAAGGGTTTTGCCCTTAGTTACCTTTTATACAATTTTTCTTAAGATTTGTTTCAATTACCTTTTATACCATTCTCCTTAAGATTTGTCATAGTTACCTTTTATACAATTCTCCTTAAGATTTGTCTCAATTACCTTTTATACCATTCTCCTTAGGATTTGTCTCTAGTTACCTTTTATACCATTCTTCTTAAGATTTGTCTCTAGTTACATTTTTTTAAGGAGATGGACCTTTAGTTATTTGGCCTATGTAGAGGGGTAGGTCCGGGGGTGTGTGCCGAGGTGGTTCTTGGTGGGGTGTGCCGAAGTGGGGTCAAGGTGAGGTCAGAGTTGGAAAGGGTACATATGCCTTCTTAGCCTTGAGATTGACCTGTTCGAGGGAGGCCGAAGAGGCTGATTGGGCAAATGGGGTTGGTGGGAGTGATTGGCAGGGTGTACACGTGTTGCTGCTTAGTTAGTTAAAGGGTGGCTCAAGAGGCCACAATGGTTAATGTGGATGAGGTTGAGGTCACTACTATTTAGGTGCTAAGTCGTGCTTTTCAGTGTTGATGACTAGAAGTGATTTTGCTATTTGTTGACTTGTATTTGCGTAATAGTGTATTGAATTTGAATGTCGTCTTTTTGATTGAAATTTTAGAGTTGCTTTCGCTAAGTCAGAATTAGAGTTTAGATAATGTATAAGGAAAGAGTGTTGTGAGGGTCGAGTTAAGTGGTGTTCTGGCTGAATGTTGAGTCGACAAGAAGTGTCTCATTAGGTGAAAACGTCAAGTTGACAATGAGTATCTCATCAGATAAGAGCACCAAGTTGGCGATGAGTGTCTCGTCATACAAGAGCATCGAGTTGGGGATGAGTGTCTTGTCAGAAAAAAGTGTTCAGTTGGCGATGCGTGTCTCATCAGACGAGAATGCTGAGTTAGCGATCAGTGTCTTGTTAGACATGAGCGCTGATTTGGTGATAAGTGTCTCGTCAGACAAGAACACTGAGTTTTTTAGTTGTTTGCGATATTATATTAGAAAATAAAGGAAAACATGCAAAGAAAGAAATGGTAAAAGTATGAAAGGTAAACACTTTACTGGTGTTTCATTGATTGGTGTTTACACATAGGTGTGCCTCGTTAAAACCTCCTCGACCAAAACCCATATTCTTTTTACTTGAAAAAAAAGATTGAGGTAGGAAAAAGAGAACAACACCTGTTTTGTCTCAGCTGTAGTATATTTTTAAACGGTGGTGTTCGAAGTTCTCGGGCTGGGTTCTCCTTGTGGTGTTTGTAGTTGATATGTTCCTTTGTGGAGGGTCTTGGTGATTCTGAATAGTCCTTCCCATGTGTAGGCTGCCTGTGCTAATCCTTCTTTATACTGTGAGGGGCTCTAAGTCATTTGCACCTAGCAAAAGCTTCTTCCACATTGATGAACTTGGAGGATCGCTCTAGGAATTCATCCATGGTCCTCGGGCGTCGCTTGGCCACACTATTAGCGAACTTTCTGGGTTTCAAGGCGCCAATGGCTGCATAGAGGGCTACCCCAGTTCTAAATCCATGATCTGGGTGATAATCTTGGAGAGTGTGTCTGTGAAGTCACCCAACAGCTCATCGTCCCTTTGTTGGAGCCCTATTAAGTCATCGATCGAGGCCTTTTGTGGTCAGTAGGTCACCTAGTGGGCTGTGAACTTTTCTACCAAGGTATTGAACGAGTCAATAGAGTGGCGAGAAAGCCTCGGTCACCAATTGAGAGTGCTACCTACAAGAGAAGTAGGCCTCAACACACGATCATTGTTAAAGTAAAGATTTACCTGGGTAAAGAATGCTTCAATGTGGTTGTCAAGGTTTGTCGATCCTTGTCACCGCCAACTTATAGACTATCAGACAGTGAGAGCGACATGCTTATTGGCCTTTGGTTGCTCCGTGTCCTTATTGTCGTCGGGGACCTTGTTTTGAGCTGACTTGTTGTGTGTCGAGCTACAGTGATCCGTTGTGCAGTCGTTTCCTTGTTGCTGAGGGAGTGCCTGCAAGGGTGAGACTTGGATCCCTTGCTACTGGTGCCATTAGTGGTTTTGCTGTGTTGACAGTTTCGGGTTTCACTGTCACCGACATGGTTGTCTTGGTTGCCTTTCTTGTTGGGATACTTGTCTTGGAGGTTTTGAATTATTGTCTTAATGGTGGTGTTCTCCTCCCTCAGGAGGCGAAGGTCGGCATCATGCTTCTGAGCCATATCCTGCATCTGCTTCCTGAGTTCCTTTATGGGATTTGCGTCGTTAATGGCGGACGGAGATAGGCCTATCCTAGCTTGTACTATAGGGGAGAAAGGATGTAGGAATTTTTACATTCTCATAGACGGCACCAAATGTTCTCATAGAGGTTTGACAAAACTTGTACGCTTTCGAATTTTAGGCTCTAGGGCTTCAAAGCGACCGACGAGTACCTGCAAAAGAGATTCTGACGCCCAAGTCAGTTTTAGAGTGAAATTGTGAGAGAGGTATGAATAAAATGATGTATTTGAATGTGAGGTTTAACTATAATTTTATACTTGTTTTTTGTAAGAGTTTTGCTCCCAGTTACCTATTTTTACCATTCTCTTTAAGATTTATCTCTAGTTACCTTTTATAACATTCTTCTTAAGATTTGTCTCAGTTACCTTTTATACCATTCTCTTTAAGATTTGTCTCATTTACCTTTTATATATTCTCCTGAAGATTTGTCTGATTTACCTTTTATATATTCTCCTTAAAATTTGTCTTTAGTTACCTTTTTTAAGGAGATGAATATTTAATTATTAGGCCTATGCTGACAGGTAGGTCGGGGGATATGTGTCGAGGTGGTTCTCGGTGGAGTGTGCCGAAGTGGGGTTGAGGTGAGGTCGAAGCTAGAAGCGTACACTTTATACTAATAGTTATTATTTTTTATATATAGTAAGCTTTAAAATTTTAAGTGTAAAATTGTTTTACATAAACAATTTATAGGTTTTAAAATAAATAAAATTATATATATATATATTAATATTGATAGTACTTACAAATACAAATGTTTAAATTAAAATAATAACATGCATGATTTTAAACTTGTTTTTTTGTGGAATATTCTTTTTTGGTGAAACATGATCTTAAATTTATTATGTCATTAGTTTAATTCTTAAACAGATGTTTTAACTATACGAAAACAAAAAATGCATTATTACTCCTAAAACAAATAAAATATATTAAAAAAATAAAATAAAACTCCCTCTCTCTATATATACCTTTGGTGGATAAATAAATATAAATATTTATAAATTAAAATTTCTCATAGTTTTAAGTTAAACAATAAATCTCTATTTTTTAAGAGGACAAATATTTATTTAGTTTTTCCAAATGATAAAATTAAAAATAATATTGTTTCTTTGTTCATTTCTGTAAGACACAATTTAAAATGAAAATATCCATCAATTTTATAAAATTTTATATTAATTTGTCTTTTTATTCGTTTTTTTACAATGATTGGGACTATTTGTAGGAGTATTTTTTAAGGAAAATGTGTGAAATCATTTATAAATATTTATTCATATTTTTAAATGTTGCATCATTTATTGATTATTAAAATTATTAAGTGAAAGTAAAATTGATATATTAATAATTTATAAAAAATAGTAAAATTAGTTAATACAATAATTTTTATTAATTTACGTAATTTATATCTAAAATACTTTATAAAAATACTACAGAAAGTAATTTATTTATTTTTAATTTTTATTATCAAAATTATTAATGTAAGTTTTGATAAATCTCACGTACAAAAGGAAGAGTTATTAAATAGAAAATAAAATTGATTAAAATGGATAATTTTTAAAAGACGAGTTTGGAGTTTAGGAAGAGAAGAAGAGAAATTAGGTTTACCTAAAATTAATATAGACGTGCATGATTTAAAGAAATATATTTGGAATTAAAATGTAAGATGTAAAATTAGTAAAGGTGGAATAAACGCAGGAAATAATTATAGCGCACCAAGTCAGCATGGAATAGTCCCTGCGTCCCAATTTGACGGTGTCGGTGATTCACCAAAATCCTTCTTCCATTTACCTTCTCTTTCTCCCAATTCCCCCAAACCCGTTATCTCAAATTTGGTTCGTATTGAATTTCCAGATTCAGATTCACATTCACCGATGGCGGCGTCGCGGCGGCTCCGGGAGCTCCAATCCGAACCGGCGAACAAGATCTGCGTGGACTGTTCCCAGAAGAACCCGCAATGGGCGTCGGTATCGTACGGCGTGTTCATGTGCCTGGAGTGCTCCGGGAAGCACAGAGGACTCGGCGTGCACATCTCCTTCGTGCGATCCGTGACAATGGACTCCTGGTCTGAAATCCAGATCAAGAAGATGGAAGCCGGTGGCAACGACAAACTCAACGCCTTCTTCTCCCAATACGGCATCCCCAAAGAGACTGACATCGTCGCCAAGTACAACTCCAACGCCGCCTCCGTCTACCGCGACCGCATCCAGGCCATCGCCGCCTCCCGTCCCTGGCGTGATCCCCCCGTCGTCAAGGAGCCTCTCCGCTCCAAGTCCAAACCTCCCCTCGCCGCCCCCTCCTCCGCCTGGGATAATTGGGACGCCGACGACGCCTTTGGATCCCCCAGGGATCTTCGCCGGAACCAATCCACCGGCGACGTCAAGGCCTTCGGCGCCCCCGGCAGCGTCACCCGCTCCAAGTCCACCGAGGATATTTACACCCGCGCCCAGTTGGAAGCCTCTGCTGCTAACAAGGAAGATTTCTTCTCCAGGAAGAGGATCGAGAATGAGTCTCGACCGGAGGGGATTCCTCCGTCGCAGGGTGGCAAGTATGTTGGATTCGGATCTAGCCCCGCCCCTTCCCAGAGGAATAATCAGCAAAACGATTATTTCTCCGTTGTTTCTCAGGTCCCATCCCGAATCTCGTTTTTGATGGGAACTTATATATTTATCCTCCACACCGTTTCTATTAATCAGACATTTTCTTTGTTTTTCAGGGAATTGGTAAATTATCTTTGGCTGCTGCCTCTGCTGCTCAGTCTGCTGCCAATGTTGTTCAGGCCGGCACCAAAGAGATCACTGCCAAGGTAATTGTTTTCTTTCGCTTAATTTATTTATTATCGTTAAGACTGGGTTCTTCGTTCCATACATAGGTATTTTATTGATATTCTCTAATTATAATTGGAGTTCCGGCCAGGTAATCTAGTTCGCTCATTTCTTAATTACCCTGTTCAATTATTAATTTAATAATAAAGGAATACTAGTACATGAGATTGAGATGACACGGTATTCATGTTTTTTTCCATGCACCAATGGAACTTATCTGTGGTTGGGTATGAGGTGTGAGTCAGAACAAATTATTGATATATAATCTTTATGCCTCCCTTGAGTTTTTGTCTTTTGATTATGAAGAATGAGAACCATGGGGAAGGGACAATGATTTTTTATTTTGCTGATTTAAACGAGAGTGTAAGACAATTTTCCAATTTTTTTCTCGTAATATTTTTGCAAGTTGTTTTACTGCATAACTGAAAGGTAGTTAGTTACTTGTAGGGCTTTCAAATTTAAATGCAAATATTTAAACTCATTAATGTAATTATTGTTGCTCTAATTTAATTTAGACTTTAGAAAAATAAAAAGAGATAAAAATATTATATCACATGTAAAACGAATAAAACTGACATGTGACAACGGGAGGACAGTCTTTATAATACTATTGATGATAGATAATTATTTTAAATCCTATATCTATGTCTTTTAATATTATGGGAGATAAAATCCTGTTCTCTTGTCCAGGAACATGTCTAGATGTTGTAAGTTATTTTGTCCATAGTTGTAAAAGCCTGCCGCATGCTTCTCAAAGTGGAAGACATTTTTTTCCTTGCTTATTTATTCTTATGTTAGGGTATGATTGCTCTTGTGACCCCTCTGCCTTGTGAAAAACAATTTTAAGGGGACGTTTGTTTCATGGACTAAAATATCATTCCCAGGAATGTAGACATGAGAATGTAATATTCCCATATTTGTTAAAAGTTTTGAAATTTCATTCCTTGATATCTTTTATTCTTGGGAATGTTTTAACTCTTCATTTTTTTACTTTTTATTCCCATGGTAAAAAGGTGGAAAAGTTATATTCCAATGGGAATATTGAAAATTACTTATAATATATACGTAACTCCTATTTCTTTTCTTTTTTTTTTTTACTCAAATTATTTTAAAATTTAAAAACATTCCAAAGAATATAAAAAATAACCAAACGCAATTTTAAATTTACCCAAGCATAATATTTTCATTTTTATTATTCCTAGGAATGAGATTCCTGGAAATAATATAATACCATAACTTGAAACAAATGCCTCCTAAGTAGAAGCCAGCTGTGGCCCTGTTTCATATGGCTGAAAATTGGTTGGTTTCACATTTTAGATTCAAACCATTCTATATTGCTTGCCTAGTAATAATAAATGGATGATTAAAAGTGAGATTCATCTTAAAGTTCATTGTTAACCTCAATAAAATAGCACGTATTGAAAATGAAAACCTTTCCGTGTTCTCCTTCTGCCAATTATTTTGTTTTGACTTTTATAAAAAAAATGATGAGAATTTTTTCATTACAAATTCACTACATATTCTTTGGCCACTTATTCCTAGGAGCTTTTCCTTAAAAGTATTATCGTTTATATATTGCAATTTCAATACAAATAACTACATATAGCTGCATCTGATTATAGATTTAAAAAGAGAAAATTGTCATAATCTAAGATAAAGTTTGATATTCTCTTTCAGTCTGCATTATAGGTACTTTATGATTAAAATTGATTGGTAACTGATTTTTGGCAAAATTTCTGATATGTAGCTGGTGTTGCAAATGGTTCTAATAACGGTATTACCAAATTACTGCTTTGCTTGAGGTGACCTGGTAATGGAATGTGCGGGTGAATTAACTAATGATAACTGATCAAAATGCTTTGCTATGTAGTATTGTAGTTTGCTTAAATCTTATTTTTTGGGGCTTTGATACCTCTTGCTTTCATTTTTTTTATCAACAAATTTCAGGCCTCTTTTGAGGTAGTTTTTGATTTTCTGTTTTGAAATTTATAAAAATAAAAACTAGTTTTTGTTTTAAGTTATCAAAATTTTTAAAACAACCTTGTTTTGGGTTTCCAAATTTAAAATATTGTTGTCAAATTTTAACCCTACTAGAATCTTTCCTCCTTAGAGATCGAAGAAATTGGCGGTTGATGATCCACAGTCAGAGGTGGCAACCGGTGACTGACAGTTGCAGGTGGCACTCGGCGACTTACAGTCGCAGGTGGCACTCGGTGACTGACAGTTGCAGGTGGCACTCGGTGACTGACAATCAGAGGTGACACTCGGTGATTGACAGTCGGAAGTGGCGGTCGATGACTAGCAGGTAACTTATGATCGAAGATGATAGTTGGTGACTGTGATCATAGGTGGCGGCCAATGATCAACAATCAAAAGAGACAATCAATGACCAAATTGTAGGTGGCACTAGGTGACCGCTAGTGATTGGTGGTAGTTGGTGATCGACAATTAGAGGTGGTAGTTGGTGACCGATGGTTGGAATGACCATCAATGACTGATGGTCAGAGGTAGTGATTGATGGTGGCGAGTGACGTCAAGTGATAATCTTGAATAAAAACAAAAATAAATATTTCAAAACCAAATTTTATAGTTTTTAAAATTAGGTGAAAACTGTTTTGAAAATCACTAACAAACCAAATCATAACCATTTTTTCTGAACATGTTTCTGTTTTCAAAACAAAAAATCAGAAATTTGAAACCACAAAAAATGGGACCTTAGTTGTTAGTATTTTGTAGAATGTTAGTGAGAGGTATCTGACCATCGGCTCCTACTACTGGCATTCATTATTATATGGGCATTGAGTCATGAAGGTTTGGAGCTGTTAGGTATTTTTTATTGGGCGAAGGAAATGTGAATCATGTCAATCTCATTCCATGGTTTGTTTTCTTTCAAACAAAGGTGGAAAAAAGCTGGAATTTTATTGCTTATGAAACTTCTCCCAGCAATTTTGTTATTTGCACTTGGTGGCTCTTCATTTCCTGAATTAACTGTATTTCTTGTTTCAGGTAAAAGAGGGTGGTTATGATTACAAGGTCAATGAAACTGTCAATGTTGTCTCTCAGAAGACATCAGAGATTGGACAAAGGACATGGGGTATAATGAGAGGGGTCATGGCAATGGCTTCACAAAAGGTAGAGGAATACACTAGAGATAACCCAAATTGGGAGTCTGATAACTGGCAACGAAATGAAAATGGTAAAAATGGTTCCTATCAGGAGTTCAATCAAGAGAACAAAGGACGGAATTCTTCCACTATGGAAGGACAACATTCTTCAGGTGGACAAACAAATACTTATCACTCAAGCTCTTGGGATGATTGGGGCCACAACGGTTCTAGGAAGGAAGAACCAGCTCCTAAGTCATCAGGTGGGCAATCTGGTACTTATAATTCGAGCTCTTGGGATGATTGGGACCAGGAAGATACAAGGAAGAAAGAACCAGCTAAAGGGTCAGCTGCTCGTAGCAGTGATGATTGGGCTGGATGGGATAATGCCAAAGATGATGGATTTGATGATATCTATGGGAGTGCATCTAATAATAAAGCTGTTGGTCATAATGAGAAGTCGGGTGCTGCCTGGACAGGAGGTGGCTTTCTCTAAGGTTTGTATTATGAAATACTTTGGAGACTCAAGGGGGATAGCGAACTTAGATAAAAGAAAAGGAAATAATGGATATTTTCACATTTTGTTTGAATGGTTCGCACTTGGAAATATTTTTAGCCTTGTACTTTCGCCAATTCTTGGCACAACCCAGAATAGTCCTCTTTCTGTGCTATTAGAAGCCATATTGCTCCACTTAACTTTGTCTAAATGAGAAAAATTTTGTCACATATGGCCAAAGCAAAAGTAATTTCCATTCCATGCATCAGTGGTTTACCTTTTCAAATTTAACCAGAATTACTTAAGATCCCATTGAATTTTTAATATGTCCCTCGTGTTTGTTTGTGTGTAGTGGAAAGGGGCAGGGTAGGGGAATGATTTGCATGTAAAGTAGTCTGCATCTCGAGAATTGGTTTTA
The DNA here is from genome assembly GCA_037954015.1 of Psophocarpus tetragonolobus. NCBI lineage: Eukaryota > Viridiplantae > Streptophyta > Magnoliopsida > Fabales > Fabaceae > Psophocarpus > Psophocarpus tetragonolobus. Next base: position 63,292,874 of record CM075691.1, on the reverse strand, counting down.
TTGGCTGCTGTTATTTTCATGTCTAATGTTGTGATTTCAAGTACAGTATTTTGAAATAAAATGTGACTTGTTATATGTCTTGAACCAGGTTTGACCTTATCTCTATCAACAGGATCAAAGTTTTGTCGGAAGTGACAGCAAAACAGTACCTCTTGGGCTGGTGGCATGCAAATCGAGCAGGGGTGTTGTTTAATATGATGGATGTGACCTGATTGTCAACTATACTATTGTTGGTCACTATTAAATTGGGCACATATGTGCTGGAAGAATGGTATTTTTTGAGGTTATCCTATTGTAATGCAAGTCTTTATTTTTCATTGTTTCTCCCATCCTCCTTGGTGTAATTGTTTTTATGTATTCTTTTGGGGACTTCTTCATGGTTGGAAACATAGTTTTATATGTACTAGTGTCCAAAGAAAGGGCATATTGCCCAAAATTTAAAATTACTTATACCTGGAAGTGTGATGAAATATTATTATGACACGAAATTTTTCCTAATTGTTTTGAATTTATAGCAACTTAATTTGTCTTGTTGTAGTTTTACTTGTTCCATATTAAACACGTGGTTCTTTGTTATTTCCCCATAATTCGTCGTTGTCATTTGTATAAATATCTCTATTTTCAGTAGCAAGCTTCGGTCTTGCGCCATTAGGAAAGCATAGATTGCGAAATACTTCCGCTGCACTAGGTGGCTGTTAATATTTCTTTTTAAGGAGGAACAATATATAGATCAATCTGCAGGTAACACTGCATAATTGTGAAGAAATGTTTTTTTTTTTAAAAAAGAGAAAAATATTATACTTCTTAATTCACGGGCTTTAAATATACGCTAAATTACGTAGTTCTCAGATACCCTGGAAAGAATGTGTCTGCCATGGAAGAGTGACTTAGGTAGTTGTCAATTTATTTAAACTTTCATGTGGGAGTCTTCTTTTTATAAGTGGACTACACTGCATATGACTTCCATATCTCCAAACATAAGGTGTTTATAATTATTATGTATTTATATAATAGACCATAAAGATCAAAATACAGCACAACAGATTGGGAGAGGGTTATTATTGTACCTACATGATTTCGTTTAATGCGGATGATTGTCTATACATATCTGATATCATTTTATTATGCGCGGATGATTAAATTTCTTAGATAGTGTCGTTAATTACAGTACTCTTGACTCTTGCTGTCTTACCGAGAATGCTTTCGTTTCTCTATCCTGCATAACGAGCAATGAACTGGTAATGCCGTTACCTGAAGAGACAAAGAGATCTCCAATGGGCCCCAGCTCGGCATGCTCGGGACGAAAATCTATGTTTGTAGACAAGGTTGATTCAAGCTGTTGTCGCTTCCCCACAATTACTAGGTTGTAATCCTTAGCCTTCCCAATTGATAACACCTCCTCTGTTATGTTGGTCGCGTTCTTTTCAACGTACTCCACTGACTCCTGCCATTTAGCTTTGAACTCGTTTACTGCCTCCTCATCCAGCTCCTGCTCATCAAATTTTGAATTATGTGGGAGTAGAATACTATAGATTTTTGTTTTTTGTCCTTACTGCCAAATAATACAATGTTCGAACCAGATTTTTTTCCCCTAATATTAAATGTCATTCATTAAATCAGTGTTAAAGAATTTTAAAAATATTCATGATTCTTATTTGATTGGAAAATTTGATGAGGGATATAAGAAGCTTTTAAGTTTTCTTCTCAACAGTAAAGTACCTTCTCCTTTTCCCAGTTTGTGGATGTTGGTAAGTTATGATTGGGTCCTTCATTCCCAGCTTTGTATGAAGTGAATCTCACTAATAGCATTCTAATTGCTGGATGTGCTGCTATTCTGCTACCTAACTCCAAAACCTTGCGATCATGTGGTCCACCAATGAAAATTATGCACACCCTCTTGGTAGCAGCAACACTAGTCTCAGGTTGTTGTGGGTACCTTCTGCCACCCCAACGGTTGACTTGCAGTGCAACAGAGCAGGGTGCATTTTGAAGAACCCTCTGATTGACCTCCCTCCAACCCTGCCCTAAGTCTTCTTCTGTCGCCTCTTGGTGTTCCTCTACCCACCTTTTGTGGAAGGGCATTATGATCATTGCCACATGTTTCTTTTCTGCAACGTGGCATATGTCCTCATGCATTGTAGACAATAGAGAGATGGATGTCAAATGATGCACTGTAACTTGACCCACTTCACCATAAGTCTGGAATGCTGTGGCAATTTGGTCATGTTTTGCTCCTCTTTGAAGTCTGTTGATGAAGGGAAAACCATTCTTTCGACTGTGTTGAACCATCAAGATGGAGGATGAGCTATCGGTGAGTTCAGTAAGTTGCATCACGTATAGTTTTAGCCGACAGTTGTTGGTGCCTCGAATAAATTCAATGAAGTTGATTAGTGAGGGTATGTTGCCAGGTCCATGGATGCAAGCAAGAATGCGAAACTTGTCTTCCATGTCTGTCAGTCGCGATGGTTTTTTCGATCCCAAGTTTAAAATACGTGAGGGTTTATATACGGCCAAGACTATTGGAGTTGTGATGAAGGTGGTAAAGATTGCCATGAGTACTAAGATTGTGAACATCTCGTCGTTAAGGACCTGCTTAGCAATGAAGTGTACCCAAACTTAATCGCACACAAACACAATAAAAACAAGCAAGTTACCAACACTAATTCTACTCCTTATTTCTAGATCGGTTGATTGATGAAATGAATTTTTGGATTTTCTAAATCATTAAGTATAAGGAAAGATTTGATTCTCTTAAAGTGCACAAGTAACATATGTCTAATATTTATTTAAATTAAAGTATTTACAGATCAATTTTAATCAAAAGTTTAATTAATATGTACTTACATAGTGAAAAATAATTTATATTGACATTCAATCACATTTCTTTATTTTTATAATTTTTAAAGTATTAGTTGATAAAGTCAACAAACTTATCATAAATGAAAGATTGTGATTAAATATTAGCGTAAAACTTTTTTAATGTGATTGAATAATTTTTTACTTTCTCAATTTATACATTTTAGAAGAGTGAAATTTAAAAATTTATCCATATTTTTGTCTAGAATCTAACTCTTTTAAAGTAAAAAAGATAAAATAAATAATGTTAGTTGTCTTAATAGTTGATATTATGTATGTATAATAAACCACCAAAGTAACCCTTCTTTATGAATTTTTATTTTAAAATAATTTGTTACTTAAATTTAATTGTAAAAATAAATATTTATTCTTATTATTATAATTAAGGTAATTTTTTTAAAGTTTTAAATTTAAATAAAAATATTAAATTTATTAATGTAACCATTCTAACTGTAATTTTGATAAAATAAATAAGATTGTACTATATGGCAATGTGTAAAACAATGTATAAATTTATTATGTAGTGATGATTAGACAATTTTTATAATACTATCGATCATATATGTATTGAAAAAATTTAGTAACTTCAAATTTTAGGGTAATTAGTTTTAGATTTCTCAAAATAAAATGATAAAAAAATTATTCATGCAACTTCTTTAGAAATAAGAAGCTCAATCTCAACCTAAAATGAGTGTGTTATACATTTTTCTCGTTCTCAAAAGTGTATGATACATTAGAATGTATTTAACTAAAGGGCAGCTTTCACCTTAAAGAATAACTCTTAATATTAATAGTTAATAATTTGCTATGCTAAGTCGCTATGTCTATTTGCTACAAACACGTGAGAATTGAGATAGGCCATTAATTATGTTTTACTTTTATTACAACACACCTTTATTTTTTATTTGGTCCTTCAAAATATTTTTTCTCCTAACAATATTTTCTAGTTTTGTCCTTGAAATTAGTTAAGAATTGAAAAATTAGTAGGTCAAAATAGTTGTAAAATTAATGTAAAATGATTTAAAAGAACATATTTATATTTTTTATTATAAATTATATTTTTTTAAACAAAAATATCTTTTTAGGTAATTAATTTTAGAAATTTTCAAAAATTTTGATTTTTTATATATATTTTAAAAATAATATATTTTATTCAAATATAATAAAGAATGTAATAACTAAAATAAACAATATAATATATAAATCTATTAACATCTTACCATCTAAAAAAGCTAACACATTATTAATGACTAGCATTTAAAAGTTTTAAATTGATAATTAATTATAATTATTTATTTATATGATTTTTAAATTATTAAGTAATAAAGTCAATAAATATATTATTATAAAAAATTATGATTAATTATCCGTATATTCGTGTTTTTCCTGATATATAAACCCATCAGGACCGATATAATGGTGAAAGTGGTTGTAAATGTATACGAATTTTATGTTGAAATCTTATAGTGCTCATTGCATGAAAAAAAAATATAATAAGAAAAACTAAGCTAAAACAAATTTGAAAATAGAATAATATATAAAATAATTTCTTTATTATTTGGCTGATATTTATAGTTTTGAATGATAATAATTAACAGGCCTCTCTCTCTATATATATTAATCCTGATAAATGGCAGAATATTTGTTATGATCTCTAATAATTTTTTTTAATATTTTGTTCTGAAATAAAATATTTATTTTTATTTTAGATCTTAAATTTATGAAGATAATATTTTAAAAAATATTTAGATAGTGTTCTAGGAAAAAAATAAAATAAAAATTTATTAATGACTAAAAAATTAAAAAAATTGATAGTGACCAAAACAAAAATTAAAATATTTTACAGATTCGCAAAACATATTTAATCTTAATCAATATTTTCATATTGTATTTATTTGGTTTTTCTCAGGGCAGATAAAATTGTTGAACTGAATTGAATTACGTATGTTTTATTTTTTTTTTATTTCATTTGCGTTCTCCTTAACGGAAAAATTATGTGAGAGGCAAGTTCAGTTCAACAGAACTTTGGAAAGTGAGAATATAGAAAAAAAAAACTATATTAAATTGAAGTGAATTATAAAAATAGTTTAAGTAAACTTAACTATATGGAAAAAATTGAAATGATCTAGAAAGTTATTTTTTGGTTATGATAGGAATTAACACAAATCTCAAGGTTTCTAATAATTCACACATTTTATTTAACTAATTGAATTATATCTTTGACACTATTTGAATTGTCATAGTAAATATATTTTTAAAGTATATTTTCAATCTCATAAATATAAATTTCAGTTTAATTTAGTAATAATTTAGATTTTAAAAGAGTTTAATAGTATAAAATGTAAATTTTACAATAACGTTTAATTTTAATCTTAATTTTTTATTTATATAATTTTTAAAAATAATAAATTTATCATAAATGAAAGATTAAATTAAGATAAAATTTCATTGAGCTTACTAATTAAATTCGTTTTAAAATACTTCTTATTAGTTTAACTCATTTTTTTCATCCTATTCCTGTTAATAATTATTTTGAGTAAATTATATGAATTTTTTTTAGATTGTACTTATATTTGTTTTTAAGTTTAATTAATATTTTAAAATTTGAAAAGGTGCATGTGTAATATTAAAAAGAATGATACGGTAATGTTTTTAAAATAAAAGAAACATGTTGGTACAATTTTAAAAGAAGTAGAGTCTAACAGAAAACTTTCAAAATGTTAGCGTAATTTACTTAAAAATTTTAAAGTTAATATTAATAAAAAAAAGAAGGATGTTGTAAAAAAGAAAGTAAACGCACATTTATATGAGAAAATTCATAATTTCAATCCTTTTATATTAGTTTATTTTATTTTAATTTATTTATTTTACAATTAGTCTCCATCGTTTGTGTTTTTTGAAATGGCGAAGTTTTAAAAAATAAAGAGAATAAAATAACACAATTTTAGTATCTGCTACGCATCCCTATTATGTGAATACAGAACCACATTTATTCTCTTTTATTCTGTCTCTTCCTCTTTTTTTACGTATAGAACTAAAGTCATTCTCTAATTTATCAAATATTTTTAATTTGATCAAACAAATTTCTAAGTTAGTTTAAATGCCAAGTATTTTTATGCTTTTACACTAAATAATTTTAAATAAATATAATGTACATGGTTAAAAGTTCCATAATGTTGATAAAATAAATTATTCAGATAAAGTAATTTTATTATGTATAAAAAATAAGACATATTCCTAAACATAACATAGGCATTTTTTAATGATACAGGTCGAATAAGAATAAGCATATCCAATTTATTTTTAAAAAACTAACACTGTAAACATTTTCAAACTAATATTCCGAAACAGAGGAAAGGGGCTAAAATACCAAATATATGAAACTCTTATTGATTCTATATAGTTAATTAAGCAAGGCATAATGTATAGAATAAGATCCCTAAAAATCACAATTCTTTTTCAAATGCGACCAAATATCGTATATTTAGAATAAATAAACTGAACTGACAATGTTAACACTTCCAATTGATTTTAGAATCGTCGAGAATGAAAGCTACGTTCTAGAGAATAAAGTAACAAAATGTTTTAAGAATTTCTTGAGAAATAAAAATAATATTTGAATGGTGGTCCTTAAAAGGAAAATTATATGAATTTGAAGTGGTTATATAATTAATAACTAACTTTTAATTTGAACAATAGATATATAACGGAATAACTAGGGGTTGATTGCACTAAATAGGTATATTTTTAAAAATAATGATCTAAATGTGTTTATTAAAAAAAAATTAAATAAGGTAGGTATGTTTTGTAGTTTAACCTTGTCAATTACCATTTATGTGTTATGTTAACCGTGTATTTTCTGACATCTTAATAAAAAATGCATGAACAAATTGCAAGTTACACTTACAGTTTTGATCAATAAACTACAAAATTGAAACTACAAGTTGCGATTTGATTGGTCTTGAACTAACATCCCTTCTTTGATGAGTAGTTATAGACCAACACACACTTCCATGCCACATAAATTGTTATTTGCACTTACAGTTTTTTATTATTTTTTTTTTGCAAACTACTAGGTAAATGCAGCGCAAATTTCTATCCACATAAAACCAACATCTGTAATTTTGTGGTTGATCGATCAAAATCATAAATAAAACTTGCAATTTACTCATGTAAAAACATAATTGACAACACCTAAACTGTAATTGCAAGTTCTGAATTGAATATATCAAATCACAAACAAGTCAACTATCATAATATTTTTTTAAAATAAACTCATTTAAATAATTATTTTTAAAAAATCAGTGACTTAAGATAATCAGCCATAACCAGAGAGTAAGCAGTGATGTATGAAAATAAGTAAGCAAAATTAAGAAAGAAAAGGAAAAGAAAGTGACCTTCTTCTCTTTGCCAATATTGAGAACGATTAGCTCGACCAAGCCTCTGGTGTTCATCAAGACTCCAAGAGTGAAGGATTCCCTGAGAGACACGGTGCACATGAGCGCCACCGCAAACGTGCCGAAAATCTTCCCTGCGCATGCGGTGAATGTAACGAATAATAGAAGCCCCCAATCCAGCACACTGCGCAACCTAGTCACATCGGTTTTCAAACCACTTGAAGCAAAGTACAAGGGAAGCAACAACGTTGATACGAAGTCCTCAATCCTTTTTGTCAACCTGTTCGCAAATTCACTTCCTTTCGGAATGGTTAGCCCAAAAATAAACCCTCCAAATATTGAATGTATCCCTATCATATCTGTCACCAACCCTGATATCATCACTCCTGCAAGGGTTAGACACACCATGCTTTCCTCCAACATTCCTTCTTCACCACTACACTTTTTAGCTACCCAATTCATCATCGGTCGAACCAACATCATCATCGCAGCAACAAACACCACTCCTGAATAATTAATACATATACCCTGTTATTCTTTTTTTAAATTATGCATCTACTTCTTAAATTCCATCTTAATATTCTTTTTAAGATATTTATTAATAAAGTAAACAAATTTATCAAATTATTTATTCTTAAAATTATGCATAAACTGTTAATTAGTTTAAAAAAAAATAAATCTGTACTGTGCTTTCTAACTGCGTTGTTAATTGGTTTAAAAATTATTTGCATGTAACCTGCGTCTTTAACGACTTTCTTGTAGAGAGTTTTCTGGTTGCATTGGTATCTTTTAGGATAAAGGGGTGTGGAAAGTAGCTGTCACGTGTGACATAGCAATTTTGACCCTAACGAAAAGGATGTATAGAACTTATAGCTTTATGTATCAAAAGAAAGAATAGAATTGGTAAGAAGAATGGAATTTTTGGGTGGAATTTAGAGCAATATTAGAAGGTGAACGCTGGTTAAATAACATGTAGCATCCAACCAGCATTGGAACAATCTCTACAAGTTGATTGATGATCATGTTTGGTGGTATATATTTTTATAAATAGTAAACAAAATAGATTTATTTCTTAATTATATTTTGTTTTTTGATTTCAATTATCTGTATTTAGTTCATATATGTTGATTTATTTTTATTTCCTTAAATTTTCATATAATAATATTTTTCAGGATTTAAATATTTTATAAACTTTTTCCCTCTTTAAATTATATTTACATCATGTCACATTATTATTATTTTAAATTATAAGAAGGAATTTAAAATTAAAAAATTATGATGGTCAGCTTTAAACAATTGAGATTAAAGGAATTAAAATTACATATAATTAAACTATGAAAATTAAAAATATAATTTATCATGAAAATATTATTCAATTATAAAAATTATTTTAATTTTTTAATTATCAAAATATTATTTAAGTTTTTAATTTAATAAAAAACAAATATTTAATCGTTCATATTACTAAATGGTGGATCTAAAATTATAAAATCAATTTGTATGAAGATTAGTAAGTGATTTAAATTTCTTTTAATTAGGTATATAATTGTATAAAATATTCAAAATTTTAAGTATGATGGTATTAATTATATATATATATATATATATATATATATATAAATAAATTCTTTAAAAAAAATTAACTGACTTCATTGATTGACTATCGGACTGAATAAAAAGTTGAAACTAATCTTCATATTAAATATAATATTGATTATCAGACTAAATATAAATATAGATATCAATAGTGTTCTCATATTCACTCATACTCATTATATTTTAATAACTAAAATATTCTAAATTTTTACTTTGATATTTATTATATCTACTTTTTAATTTTTAAATTTTTGTTTTACTTTATAAAATAGAATATTTAAATATAAAAAAAGTTTGAGATACAAATTACTAACTTAACTTTTAAAGAATATATTCAATACTTAGACATAAATCAAACATGTAACATAAATTTCATACTTCAGGTCAACATGACACACAATAAGAATATGAATACTATCTAGGAGAGTGAAATCATGAGCCCTAATATTGTAATCTTTGATCTCTGTCCTAAATAAATACTATATGGTAGTTAAGGGGAAAGACAGAGGTTGGGCACTTTAGATCAGGCCATCATCAAACTTTTTTTTTTTTTTGAAAAGCTAAACATATATTCAATAAAAGAAACCAAAGGTTTCTTAGAATACAAACAGATAATTTATTCATCCGTAACCTATTGGAAACAGGTGGTGATGACTATCCACTTATCGCAAATTTAACAAACATAACCTAAGATTAACATACCAATCCGAGAACCCACACCCCCTATTAAAACCAAAGGCCATCATCAAACTATAATTTAAAATATGTTTTGGGCACTTTTGATGTTGAATTACCTCTATCTCTATGCAATACAATATTGGAAATAAAAAATTAGTTGATATATAATATTTCTATATAAAAATATATAATTTTGTGACAAAATTTGAAAATGTGTAATTAAGTTTATGTAAATTACAATTACTTTGTATACATGTCAATTTATTATCTCTTATAAATTTTTATTTTTATTAAAAAATTTATTGTGAAGGCAACATCTATTTTTTTTATGGGATGACTTTTTTTATTAAAGAAGTTTAGTTTACGTAAAAAAAAAAAACATGTAGGAGCAATTGTCCCACATCACTACAAGTGCATCGCCTTTGCCTCTATGGACTTGGATTTCCAAATTATTAGTCACCTATTATACTTATAATGGAGAAAAATATAGGTATAATAATATAAATGTAATGGGTAATAATATAATGTGATAGGAAATGGTAGGTATCATAGGATGTATGGAATGATAAAGTGTTCAAATATAATAACACTTTTTAAAAATAATCCCACAATCATCGTTACTGCAAGCATTGTTTTATGTATAAATAATATTTAAATTATATTCAGTAAAATTAGTTTATAAGCTAGTTGGAACTCATAAGCTAGTTAGAAAGAGAACTTATAAACTAATTGAAGTATTTAATAAAATTAGTTGATAAATGTAAAACGATATAAAAAAATATAATTAATTATTTGATTTAAATAATATCTCAATTAAACTATTGAGTATAAAAATGGGAAAAAAATAGTAATATATAAGCTAGTTTATTTCTTTAAATTACTTGAATTAGCTTATGAAAATAAATTGTTAGAGAAATTTATCTATATTATTTATACAGAAACTTAACATTTTACAATTAACACTTATAGTGTATACTTAACATCTCAAAGTGTGGTTGTTTCAATATACCAATAATTTGTATCTATTTGTTTTATAATAAAATAGAATAGATAGATTAAAAGAAAATAATTCACTCTCTTTTGATAATAATTTGTATACATGATTTTTATTAACCAAATTTTCTTTCAATTTATCTTATTTTTATTTGTAATTAAATAAAATTTTATTTTAAATATCAATATTTATATAGTTTAATTAGTATACACTGTCAATATAAATATTTTTACACTAACATTCAATCGCAACCTTTCATTCATGGTAAATTTGTTAATTTTACTCATTACTACTTTAAAAGTTACATAAATGAAAAGAAATGATTGAATGTCAGTGTAAAAATCTTTAACACTGACAGTATATACTAATTAAACTCATATTTAAAATAGTTATAATTTATCTTTCATATTATGAATTATTATTGTAAATTAATATATATATATATATATATATATATATATATATATATATAATATGTCAAACTATATTTATTCACACTAATTTTAATTATAATATAATTTATATATTTAAAAAATTATATAAAATCAAACATGTTTATTTATGTTGTAGACTAAAATATTAGTTTCATATATTGATAGTTTAAATGTAACAATAAATTATATATAATGCAAGATTATTTGTAACAATTATAATTTTAAAAAATTAAAATAAATTTAAAAAATTAAAATAAATTTAAAAATGAAGAATAAATATGTTTTTAGTCCATACTTTTAGTAAAATTTTATTTTAATTCCTATATTTTTAAATTGGTATGCTTGATCCTAAAACTTGAAAAATATATGAATTTAATTTCTTGTCTTTAACAATAATATTAATCCTGTTAAGGAAGTTCACTAGCTAGTATTTGAAAATACAATTTATGTTAACTATAAATAACCACACAGCACATCATATAATATATTTGGATTAAAAATTTATTAATGAAAATTTTATAATTGTCATATATTCAATAATTATAAAACTCTAATAATAAATATAAGAGATTTATTTTTTTTATATTATTTTTTTAAAATTTAATAACTGTAATAAACAATTAATTTTAATTATTATATTTTTAAAATTAGATAATAAAAAACTAAAACTAAAAAATAAATTTTTTATATTTATTTTTGGAGGAAATGAATGTTGTCTTTCCCTCTCTATGTATAATCCTTTTTAAAAAAAAAACAAGCTTGTTAACGTTTTAAAATACCGCTAGAAAAGTTGGACGCATTTGTTTACTTTATAAATGACAAAAGCAGTATTTTTAAATTTCATAACGTAGATTCCATTAATTGCCCCAACAATGCTAAAAGTTAAGAACTAAGTTCATATGTTTTTAAAGTTTGATTAAGAAAATCATCAATTAATGTCAAAATATAGAAAAGCAAAGCTGATTAAAATTAGATTACCAAAAAAGTATATATTTTCCTAAAAAATACAAACTATAAATTGAAAAATTAAGAAAAGCTTGTGAAGATAGTTGATTTAGAGAAAAAAAGATCTTAAATAATTGTAAATATTTGATTTGAAGGTGATTATAAGATAAAAATAATAACGGATTGATAAGTGGTAGTTAACCTGATAGGAGCACCCATATTGAGGTGAATAGGGTTCCTTTGTGTCCCTGACCGGCCAAAGCAACGGCCAAGGCCAATAACACCCAGGCTGCGACGTCGTTGAACGCTGCAGCCGCCATGGCTGTTTCTCCCACACGTGTCGTCAACAGCTTCAGTTCTGCTAAGATGCGCGCCAGCACCGGGAAAGCTGTTATGGATAGAGAAACCCCCAAGAAGACGAAGTGCTGAAGGTACCCTATGTTGTGGTTTTCAGATCGAATGGCTCTCTGCAGCAGGAAGGTAACTCCGACGGCGAAGACGAACGGAAGGACTATTCCGGCCACCGCGATTTTGAAAGCTCGCTTCCCGCTCCGGCGAATTGTGCTAAGGTCCAGCTCTAGACCCACTAAAAATAGATAGAATATTAGGCCAATGCTGGCCACTGATTCCAGCACGCTAGTGCTCCATGATGGGAACACTTTGTGCATGAACCTTTTGTTACGCCCAATAGCAGAAGGTCCCAGCAAAATTCCTCCCTGAAATATTTATGTTATCAAAGCTTTGCAAATTAAAATCTCACCAATTTAATTAGTTACTGTTTGCAATTATTTGTACAAATTTAATTTTATTAATTTATTGCCCCACAAACCACACGGCTTTCATCACTGAAGTTGGGTAGTTTTTATGCATGCTTACGATAATCTCGGCGACAACTTTGGGTTGACGAAGGGGTTTGAAGAGAAAGGCGAGGGTGCGGGTGACGAAGACTACGAGGACGGTTTGAATGATCAACAAGGGAAGAGCGTGGTTCAGGGAATTATCGCCCTGCCACGCTCCATCCGATGTCGTTTTCATAGCACCCGTGTTGAACGTCATATATTGCTAAGCTAATAACTAATTAGAGTCCTCGTTTCCAAATTGAAACACACAGAACCATATAAGCAGAACACTCGATCTGTATGCTCAAGTCTTGGAGGAATAGGTGCTTTTATAGAGCCAGTGCTCAATTCTTGGAGGGAAAAAGTGCTTTGGTGCGGGAATAAAAAAAAAGTGCCCTCTTAACCACCCATAAGTGCTGTCAACTTCATTTATGTGGTTCTGGTTTATATGAAACTGTAATCTGTGTCCGAGATTATTTTATTGTCAAGGTAATCTCAACTAATTCTCCGCATGTTTTGTTGTGCACTCCCATAATAAATTAACAAGGCGGATTAGCTTAATTCAACAATTAAACCACTTAAATATCATTAATGCATCATTAGACCTTTGCTAATCAAGACTCATGGATCCTAAGTTCGTATCACTGTCTATAAATATGGAGGTAAGTACATAGGTAGGGTTGTTGACATTGCATTTATTGCACATGTAATTGCTTCAACTATATCTTTGTTTAAACACTAACTTGAATGTCAGAGTGACTTCTGCAGGTCACTCCCCTGTTATGTCATTGCATAAGGAGAAAGAGGAAGCATCTTGGAAAAATAGACCTCATCCCTCATCTCACCTCATTTGAGTAGTTATATATTGTTATGGAGCAAGAACATTAGCGCCCACTGTGTGGTCCGGTAGAACTTTCCCCTAGATCACATGGTCACCACTAGAGACATATTGTTGAAGAGGTTAACACCAACCAGACTGAGCGTACAATATCTCCCAAGGAGGAAATGTTTGAGGACACCAACCCTAGTGTCTTGATTACCCAACTCCGAGATAAGATGGAGAGAATGAGGCAACATAATGAAGAAGAGTTGGAAGCACCGCAAAAGGAAAATGAGGGCATCAAATCCAAAGATGTCAATGACAGCATATACCGACCTTCACGAGAAACTCGGTACACTATCGAGTCTGGTCAACCTTCCAGAAGTCAACTTGAAACCTAACAATCAATAACCTCTCGAACTCATGCTAAGAATTCTATAACAGTGCCACTTCGAAACCCATTTATTTACAACATCATTGATGTTCCCCCTACCAAGCAATTGGAAGTCAATTACCATAGACAATTATGACGGGCCTACTAACCCTAATGAGCATTTGGATGTTTACATCACCCAAGTTGGTTTGTATACCATGGACGATGCCATTTTGTGTCGAGTATTTCCAACTTTGCTAAAAAGAGGGGCTTTAAGTTGGTTTACCAGACTCCCACCATACTTTATTGATTGTTTTTAGACTTTGACTACAAAGTGCTGCACTTCCTTGATCTATTCAACCAAGGTTCCTTCCTCTAAGAAAATGGAGGATGGAGAGGTTACGAAATGGGGAAGGAGACGCCACTTTCTCCAAGGAAAAAGATGAGTAAAAAATTTTATGAGGCTTGCCACAAGAGAGAGGTCCGTTGATAAAAGCTTTTAGGAGGAGATTCATCAAGAGAGAGAATTCTCAAAGACACTCAACTGAGAACAAATAGTTCAAAGAAAATAATGCTCATTCATTCAAGTGTGATGATTACAACAGAGGCTAGGTGTATTTATAGCCCAATGAGAAGGCTACATACTTAAAACTAGGCAATGTGGGACTTTGGGTCACCTTTGCGTTGAGGTTGGCTACCCCTTTCTCGACCGTGATCATTTTAGTCTTTGTTTCCTCGACTTCCTTTAGCTGTTGCTTAAGGAAAACTTGGTTGGTCTCAACCGACTCTAGCTTCTTCTTCAAGTCGATGTTCTCCTTGGATAGCTGAGTGGAGGCGTTCAACGCTTCGAATAGGGAGGCTTGGGTCTCTGTTAGCTCTTTTACTTTGTCAGCCTCAGAGGCCTTCTTGGCATCCCAAATTAGCCTTTGGACAAGGACCTAAGCTCGAGCATGGGAACTCGGGGAAGCTAGAGGTTACCTTGTCTCGGTTGGGTGAGTTGAAAATCATTTTCTCCTCTGAGGACAACTCAATCATCTTTATTTTGCGATTTATTCTTAAGCCCTCCCGCATAGGAAGGACTTCAGAATCGCGACTTGTGACTCCTATTTTTTTCTCAAAACTCGCTTTTGATTTCACCTTCTTGGTTGAAAGCTTCTTCTCTGCCGATGTCATCTTGGTGGTGCACTTCTTAAAGGGGGCTTCGATAGCGACTTTTGCCTTACCTTTATTTTTTGGATTCTTTAGAGTAGGTGGAGGTGGGAGCAAGTCCGGCCGAATAGAATCGGCTTCGCCGAAATCAACCTCTTCTTTCTTACTTGCTTCCTCACGAGTGGAGCGAATATTCTTGAAGGTGAAAAGGGGGTTTGATGAATCTTCTCAGCCATCAAAGCTGCACAACAAAGAAAAAATCCAACCAAGTTAACAACCGAATACAATGAGTAAAAGACAGGAAAATACTCACTTTCTAAGCTCAGAGTGGGATTGGCCAACAACGCCAAACTCAAAATATCCTTTGTTAGGAGACATTAGGGAAGGTTGTCGAGAACTGACAATAACTTTAGGTTGCTATCGAGCATAGACAACCTCGACCACGAACTGTATTGCCAAGGTACCCATGTCCAATAAAAGGAGAACCTCATCTTGTTGTTCTCGTTGTAAAATTGATGATGATCATTAGGTCCCACAAAGATTTTAAAGAAACTCCCTTTAAATTCTTTGATGGACGAGTAGTAGGGGAAGAGAATGCAAAATTGTGGCTGCCCCATCAGCTGGCACTTCACCGAGACGGTTGTAGTAGTGATAGAGGAAAAGTCGGGGGTTGGGCTTGACATAAAGCACCTTGCAGAGAATTCGGAAGGTTTGGAGATACGCCCAACTATTCGGAAGAAGTTGATTAAGTGCCATATTCAGAACTCGGAGCATGGCCATGGTGAACTTGTCAAAGGGTAAACAGACGTGAATCTCCGTCAAGAGTCACTCGTACATATAAAACAATTTAATGCCCGCTCTTTACCGACCATGGTAGATCCGCTTTGATGGTTGATATCACAACATCGTGATCAAGTCTTCATAGTTGTCATCCCCCATCAGGTCCATGCTGTTCAGCACCCATTTCATGTTCCAGTTCTTTTGTATGTCGGACTTGTACCCACGAATAATCCTCTTCCATGGTCACCTCGACCTCAGCCTCAATTGCCACGGGCTCGACAGCTAGAGCTGACCCTGCTGGCTCCCTACTAGAGACCACAACTCTACTAATGTCCCTTACCTTAGAGTTTTGAGAGGCAAAACTACTCTCAAACCCTGAGACCTTGATTGACTGCACATTAATAGAAGAGTTCAGGGAAGACATGACACCAACCTTTTCTAGAGGAAGAACACAGAGATTGCCGTGAAAGCTCTTCGAACAACCTTAGACGAGATGCGCTCGAACAATATTGCACTTCAGAGACGCATGCAGGGAAAGGTAGGCACACCCCTATTTATAGGCGCATGACCCATGCGACCTTGTATGGCAGCGTATCTCGAACACTCATTCTTTCCTGTCTGGTGGTCAATATCACACCACGTGGCACCAATGAATACTTGATGCTCTATATTCTTTGGTGACCTCCACCAGTGGGTGACATCGACACCAACTCAACGGACAACTGATTCAAGACTCGCATTTTGGCCATTAACCCTCTTGTGAGCCTAGGAGGCCTGTGTACTGGACCAAGATCTCCACCCAAGATCATTTCAGTGGTGAGGTGATCTCAGCCAATTCTTTGCATGCTTTCTTGTGTGCTCCCATAACAAGTTAACTTGGCGGATTAGCTTAATTTAGCGATTAAACCACTTAAACATCGTTAATACGTCATTCAACCCTTGCTAATCAAGGCCCATGGATCCTAAGCTCGTATCACTGCTTATAAATACGGGAGTAAGTACACATGTATGGTTGTTGACATTACATTTATTACACCTGTACTTGCTCGGACTATATCTTTGCTTAAACATTAACTTGAGTGTCAGAGTGAATTTTGCAGGCCATCCCCCTACTATGCCATTGTATAAGGAGAAGGAGGAAACATCTCAGATAAATATACCTCATTCCAAACCTCATCCGAGACCTCACCTCATTTGAGTATTCATATATTGTTCTGGAAGCAAGGACATGAACATAATGAACATATATATATATATATATATATAACTAGGGTGTTGAAATCCAAACCATTTAATAGATGAAAAAAAAGATCGAAAAATGATAAAAAATCAAAATTGTGTGGGTTTGTTTGGTTTTTAAATTTTTAAACCACAAAGTTCCATTGAATTTGTAGTTTAAGATTTGAAAATCAACTCAAACTAAATTAAACCACAATATACATAATTTCTATATTTTTTCTCCCAAATAATATCCTGTTTATAAGATATGACATAATTCATGTTATAAATATAGTCGTGTGCGAAATAAATAATGACAAATAGCATTACTATAATTTTTACTAGTTAGTTATGTAATGTATTTATTTTCTATGTAGTTCTAGAGTGAAATTGATTTTCAGTAAATTATTAATAAATATTTAAATAATTCTCAACATAAAACACATTATTTAAGTATTGTTAAAAGTATTTACAAACTAAATAATACTTGATAACATATTTTCAAAATCAAAAAATCGAATCAAACTAAACCAAATTGTTGACAATGGATTTGATTTGAATTTTATAATACATTCAAACCAAACATACTGAGTTTTCTTGTTTGGTTTGAGAGAATTTTATAGATAAAACTAAATCGAAATGAACGGTGAAAAACTCTAAATAAAACTATAAAATTTGTTGGAAAATAAAATAAAATAAAAGATGTTTGTTTAGTTGAAAAATATGAACAAAGTTTAAAGGTGAAAATAATACATTTTATAGATTTTAAAATAATTTCTATTTCTTTCCGTCTTGTCAATTTCTTCTTCAACAACAAAATATTGTCAGAGTTTTGTTTAATTATTTCAAATTGAGTTTTCATGCGGCCTCATTTTTTTTTAATCCTCAACAATGAAAATAACATATACATTAATAGGTTTAAAAATTTACCATCCAATCATAACTTATTATATAGAATAAGTTAATTTATTTTTATAGTAACCAACTAAAAAATTATATCCATCATAATTTTTCATTTTTTGGTGTAAAAAGAATATTATAGAGTATATAAGAAAACTAACAAACTAATAAATAAGAGTTATAAGATTGGTTTTGTGGCAAAATTCACAAGTAAGGATAGAGGGAGAGAAAGGTTGTGGATTCGAATCTATCCAACAAAACTAATAGACTAACATTTGACTTGAAAAAAAATTAATAAGAAGAAAGGATAAAAAGTGGAAAGTTTCAGAAAATAAAAAAAAACAATGAGAAAGCAAAATAAATTAGGATAGAAACTATTTTTTTTTACTTAACAAAAAAGTGAGGCCCCTAAAATTAGAAGCCTTGAGCTCTCACTCATATTGCTCCCTGTTAAGACGATCCTGCAGGTACCTACAAAAACACCTTCAAGTGAAACACGTAAATTCATTTTTTGGTGTAAAAAGAATATTATAGAGTATATAAGAAAACTAACAAACTAATAAATAAGAGTTATAAGATTGGTTTTGTGGCAAAATTCACAAGTAAGGATAAAGGGAGAGAAAGGTTGTGGATTCAAATCTATCCACTAACAAAACTAATAGACTAACATTTGACTTGAAAAAGAATTAATAAGAAGAAAGGATAAAAAGTGGAAAGTTTCAGAAAATAAAAAAAAACAATGAGAAAGCAAAATAAATTAGGATAGAAACTATTTTTTTTTTACTTAACAAAAAAGTGAGGCCCCTAAAATTAGAAGCCTTGAGCTCTCACTCATATTGCTCCCTGTTAAGACGATCTTGCAGGTACCTACAAAAACACCTTCAAGTGAAACACGTAAATATCTGTAATTTGAGTTTGGGTACGAGATCTTGTTATGTGTAGATTTGTAATAAATTTTACCAAGTTAAATCTAACTGAGATCTTGTTGAGATGTGTTTGCCAAAACCTAGTTCAGATCTTGTCAAACCTTGTATCGTTTTGGCAAGTTGTTATGTGGTTTTACTATTTACGTTGGCGCATAAGGGTTGTCTAAGGATAATGCTTTTAGTTTAATGCTCTTTCGTGTCCTTTACTTAATTCAAAGAGTTTATGTGGTATAGATATTGTAGTGTACAACTCTTCCTGTATAGATATTGTAGTGTACAACTCGTCCTGCTCACACATACAGAGAGAAATGCACGGTTGGTGTAAAAAATTTTATCTTGACGTTCAATCACAACTCTTGATATAGTAAGTTCATCAATTAATTAATACTTCAAAAATATATAAATAAATGATTGTGATTGAATATTAATATAATTTTTTTTATTGTTAGTACATAAGTATTAATATATATATATATATATATATATATTATTGCTAGTTAATATATTATATAATTATAATATAGATTATTATTATAATTAATATATTTATTTTATTTAATGTATTAAATGATAAAAAATTACTGTATAATGATTGATTTAATATCCAAGTTTAATTATTTTTGTTAAATAATTATAATTTAAATTTTATAACTTATTTTGGTGGGTTATTATTATTATTATGTATGAATTTAGATAATATTTATATTTAATCTCTGTTGGTTGAGTTTATTTTTTTTATATCATAAATTTTTACGTGTATATGATATTCATGTATCATGACTAAACGTGTATATGATATTCATATGTTACTCGCACGGATATAAAACTAGTTACAATCTATTTTTTAAATGCAAATTGAATAAAAAAATAGATAATATATTATCATAGCAGGACTTAATAAAGGCAAAAATACCACTCGTTTCAGTTAGAAAATTAGGGGGACCAATCCCTTCGTCCCCCACTAATTAATACACGTATCAGTCCCGGTTTATTCTTAAAAAATAGTTCTCCAATCATTTCACAAATTGATGACTCCATTTATATTGAGTGGCGTGTTACTTCGACTAACCCATTCATCGACATTGCTTTACTTGCACTAGCAGACTATAAAGATAAATTTACAAATATTTAGTTAATAACTTGTCTTAAGTTCTACTTTTTGAGTTTATATTATTTTTTGAGATTTATCAAATTTGTTTTAAGTTCGTAACTGATTAGATCTTTCTTTAAATTCATTTTTTCAGTTAACCTCGTAAATTATAACACCTTGTCCTTAATGAGTTGTTGATACATGAGCAAAGGTATAAAAAAAAAAAAAAATTGGTATACACTGTCAGTATAAAAGATTTTTACATTGACATTCAATCATAAGTTTTCATTTATGTGACTTTTAAAGTAGTAATGAGTAAAGTCAACAAATTTATCATGAATGAAGGGTTGTAATTGAATGTCAGTATAAAAATCTTTACATTTACAGTGTATACCCATTAAACTCCCAAAAAAATACACTACATTGTTTTATTTCATTAAAATTTATAAATATAGTCCAATATCATAACTATTGTAATATGAAAAGTACAATAATGATTTAATTTAATATTGAGGTTGATTAGTATGGAGTCATAGTCTTCTCTAGGCATAGCAACATGAGATGACAGGGGAATGATGAATAGAGGGTAGTGTATAGAGGAAAATTGAGAACAGTTAGCAAGCAAAAGGTAAGGGAGGGAATCAGTGAAAGGAGGGGAGGTGATAGAGGTCTGGAAGGAAATAATCAACTATCTTCATACTATTTCACCCATTTTCCTGAGCAATATGGTGCAAAGGAGATGTGGGGTATTTTTAAAAGATATGGTAGGATTCAGGAAGTCTATAACCCTAACAAAAAAGATAGGCGTGGCTACAGGTTTGATTTTGCAAGGTTTGTTGAGGTGGAAGATGAGAGGATTATGGTGGTGAAGCTGGACAATATATTCATTGGGGATACGAAACTGTGGGTGGATCGACCCAGATTTGCAAAGAAAAACGGTGTTAGGAGGGGAACCAATATGCAACGGAACAGTAGCAATGCTTAGCCACAACCAGATCATGACCACTTTCAATAGGGCAAGAGTGGATTGGATACTAAGGATACGGTTATCTCCTACGCAAAAGAGCTAAAGTATCCATACCGTGGTGTCAATAAATTTGGCGCCCTTGTGGATAGGCGTGAAACCGAGCCACAACCCAATTTAACTTACAAATCAAAACCTTTAGAACTAGGAAAATTTGCAAAATAATATGTTGGAAGGTACTTAAAAAGGGTAGCACCTTCAACACCCAAAAATTCTTGCATTAACAAGGTGTTTTTGGTATCAAGGCAACTCCCATGGGCACGAACCTCGTGTTGTTAAAAACAGATGATTCCAAGGATATTCTTGAGTACTTAGATGTGAAGCTTGAATGGGTACAATCCTGGTTCTGTGAAATTTATCAATGGAGCACAACACTGGTGGACCATGAAAGGTTGGCATGGGTCAAGTGTTTTGGAATTCCAGTTCAGGTGTGAGGCATAAATTTCTTCTAGGTACTAGCGTCTCTATTCGACGAGTTTATGCGTATGGACGAGTCGACATATTTTAAGTGTCTATGATGTAAAAGAAGATGATTAATTTCATATATAGATTCAAAATTGATGAATTGCTTTATGAAATTAAGGTTCAGAAAGATGGGGTTTTTGATGAGAAGGAGGAGGTATCATTGGAATTGTCCAGCTCATGGTTGGAAAATAGTTTATGTCAGCTTGTGGAGGAGTTTGACGAATCTTTTGAGGCAGAGTAAAGGTTGGTGATGTTAAAGGTAGAGATGCTTGGCGGCGAAGCTCCGATGAGTGGCGACATTCTAATTCAAATTTCAAACCTCAAAAGCCATTTTGCGCCTGACATAGTTAGGGACTTCAAAGTGGTTCCAACATTGAAAAATACCGAGAAATCCACACAGTTCAATGAAGAAGATACTATCTCTGCTACATCGCAACAACATGATCACATGACTAGCAACAGATTGGGTTTAAGCCCAATTGAGGAGAAAGAAGGGGAGGTGCCGTTAGCAAATGTTCAGACCTGGCCCAATCATCATCTTTTTAAGGATATGAATCGAAAAAAAAATGGTTTCTCACACGCAACAATTTTCTTCGCAAGATTGTCAGAAAATTTCTTTGCACGTAGCAAATGGAAAAGAAGGCGCTAAGGCGGAGTGTGACAGTAAGGTGGAGTGGCCAGGTTACAGAAAATGGTTCATGTTTTCATTCTTGGTAGATGAAGAAAGTAACAATGGGGGGGGGGGGGAAATGGTGATATAGTAGGGACATCCGTTTCGACGCAACCAATTGATAGTAAAATGTGGGTGCTTGATGGAGTCGAAAGAGATGAAGTGCAAGGTGGTTTGGTCAGTATCTGGAAGGAAGCTCGCCGGCGCAGTGTGGATGGTAGTGAGTTGATCTCGAAGAACCCAAACTCCTTTAATGCTAAGGTACATTCTTCTCAATCTTTATACCTAACTTCTTCGGTGTTGGTATTGCATCATGGTTCAATAACGGATTCAGGAAAAGGTGTCAAGGGTAATGGTCAACATGATTGTAGAAAAATGTGGAGTGCTATGAAGGGAATTGAGGTAAGTGGAAAGGAGCCAAAAGTGGTATATTTAGATGAGCTGAAAAAATGGAAAATAGGGATAAAACAGAGAAGGTATCTAGGGATAAAAGAGAGTTTGTACAAGTCTAAATGAAATTATTCTCTTTGAATGTAAAGGGATTTTGGGATAAAGAAAAAAGGTGCAAAATTAGGAGAAAACTACAGTTGGAAAAAGTTTATATTTGTTTACTGCAAGAAACTAAGTGTAGTAACATTGATCCATGGGAAGATCAGGAGGCATGGGGGATGCAGATTGTGAATAAAGGTTCCTTCCATCTATGGGTCTTAGTGAAGGCCTTTTAACTATCTAGAGGCAAAGCTTATTGGAGATTCTCTAGAAGATTCAAGGTCAAGGTTTTTTGGAATTGGCTTTTAAAGGTCAGATGTTGGGTGGTGTAAATTGTTTGGTCAACGTTTATGCACCAGGTTCTCTGGTTGGTAAAAGAAAGATGTGGGCTGATTTGGAAATGACAAGGAGGGGTTTTCCGGAAGTTATCTAGTGTTTAGGTGAAGACTTTAACGTGGTGGCTAATGCACAAGAAGTGAGGGGGAGATCAAACTATCACACAAAAGTAGAGATGAATGAATTTAGAAATTTTATTGAGTAGATGGACTTAGTTGATGTACTATCATTTGGCAAATATGTTACGTGGATTTCCCTCGATGGAGCAGTGTCTAGTAGGCTAGAAAAATTTATAATTTCACAATCTTTAATAGAGGAGTGGAGTATTTCTTCCCAGTGGGTAGGGTCTAGGGAATTTTCAGACTACTGCTGGATCATTACTAAGGATAATCAGTTGAATTGGGGGCGAAGCCGTTCAAATTCTTTGATCATTTGGTCGTCATCCCTCTTTCCTTGACATGGTTAAATCTTATTGGGCTTCTTATACAGGTTGGGGTGACAAGTTGTCCAATTTTCAAACAAGCTTAAAGGGCTAAATGTGGTGATTAAAAGGTGGAATGAAGATACTTTGAGGAAGGATGAGATTTTTTGGCAAAAAAGGTTGAAGAACTAGAAATGGCAGATCAGAATCTGGTGGAAAGGGCAAATACCTTAGGAGAATCGAGGAGTTCCATTCTATCGAAATATTGGGGAAAAGCAAGGATAATGGAAAATGTTATTCTACAGAAATCAAGGGTGTGATGGTTCATTCAAGGTGATAATAATACTAAATTCTTTCATAATTGCTTTAGGGCAAGATGCTCTGCGAATGCTATCCTAGCTGTAGAGTCTAATGAAAGATGGGTAGAGTTTGTACATGAAGTTAAAGCTAAGGTGTGACAACATTTTGAGGCATTGTTTCGTGAAAAGTGCCAATCTAGGCCCGTGTTGGATGGGGTAAGCTTCAATCAATTGTCTGAGGAGGATAGAGAAGCTATAAAAGCTCCCTTTTCAGCAGAGGAAATCAAGGAAGCGGTATGGTCTTGTGAAAATGGTAGAAGTCTGGGTCCTTATGGATTTGGGATGAATTTTTACAAGTCTTACTAGGAGGTTATAGGGTTGGATGTAGTGAAGGCAATACAAGAGTTTCATGTGTCAGGCAGGTTACCCAAATGGGTGACATCCTCCTTTATAACATTCATACCGAGAGTGGCTCATCCTGCGAATCTTTCGCAATATCAACCGGTTACCCTTATATCAAGTCTCCAAAAGATCATATCTAAGCTATTGTCAATTAGGCTGAAGAGGGTATTTGGTGGAATCATCTCTTCCGATCAAACAACTTTCTTGCCAAGTTGTTCAATCCTTGATGGGGTTCTGGTGGCAAATGAATTAATTGATTGGGCACATAGATCCAAAAAACCTTTTTCATGTTTAAGGTGGATTTTGAAACGGCCTACAACTTGGTCAATTGGAAGTTCCTGGACTATATGTTTCAAAGGTTGGGTTTTGGAAATAGATGGATGAAGTGGATCCGTAGCATAATAAGTAATAGTCATATTTCCATTTTGGTCAATGGTAGCCCAATAGAAGACTTCTCTGTCTGGGAAAGGAATCAAGCAGGGCGATCCACTTTCTCCATTTTTGTTTTTGATCATTGCTAAGGCTCTCTCGGGCCTTTTCAGATGAACTATCCAAAAGGAGGTTTATAAAGAGATTAAAGTGGGTGGATGAGCAAATTTCTCTCTGTTACAATATGCTGATGACACAATAATGATGAGGGAGGCATATTTCCATACTTTGTGGTACCTTAAAGTAATTTTGAGGAGCTTTGAGTTGTCTTCTGGATTGAAGGTAAACTTCTACAAAAGCCAATTCTATGGTCTTAACGAGGATCAGGATTTGACTCATGCTACGGGTTGTCTTCTGAATTGATCTATAAGCTCACCGCCCTTCAAATTTTTGGGTGTTTTGGTTGGTGTCAACCCTAGGGTGGAGGAAGTGTGGTGAGCAGTGGTTGAACAATTTGAAAAGAGACTATCAGGATGAAGGGTGAGGAATATGCCTTTTGCTGGAAGATCGGTTATGCTGAATTCAATCTTATCTATCTTGCTGTTGTATTAGTTCTCCTTCTATAAAGCTCCCAAGAAAGTGTTGAATTCTCTAATAGGGATGCAATGTAAGTTTTTATGGGGAAAACGCACAAGAATAAATAATTGTTTAGGTAAGCTAGGAGAAAGTATGCTCTCCAAAGGCAGAAGAAAGCATGAGGGTGAAGTGTTTATCAAAGTTTAATCTGAGTTGGTGGCTAAATGGAAGTGGCACATATTAAATGATAAAAATGCCATTTGGGGGCATCTATTGAGAAGTAGATATGGCGAGGTTCAAAATTTTCCCAATCATCCTTTATCTTCCAAATGTTTTATATAGTGGAGGGACATTTGGTCTATTGATAGCCCAAAGGCAGAATGTCCAAGTTGGTTTTCAAATAAAATTAGAAGGAAGCTAGGGGATGAAGCAGGTACGAGGTTCTAGAAGCATAATTGGGTAGGAGAAGGTCCCCTAACAACACTCTATCCTAGACTATACGGCTTAGTGATGGACAAAGATGCCAGAGTAGGTGAAAAATTTGTTCCTGGGTCAATTCAGACGCGGTGGTGGCGAAATCTTCTTGCGTGGGAGGAGGAGACTCTTTTATCATTGGAAGGGATGTTGATGAGTGTGACTCTAGAGGTTGATAATTCGAATTCATGGGTTTGGATGTTAGGTGGGGATGAAACCTTCTCAGTATCGGAAGCTTATCGCTTAGTGTGCATCGGTCCTCCTAATGGAAGTATAGTAGCGGTTGAGTCTTATGTGTTTTAGCAGTTGTGGAAAGATAAGTTACCATCCAAAGTCTTATCGCTCTTGTGAATGCTATATCTTAACGGGCTCCCTATGATTGATAATTTGATGCGGAGAGGCGTGATCCCTCAACTGAGTGGATATGATAATGTTTTGTGTAACGAACACTCAGAGGACTGTAAGCATCTCTTTGTATTATGCCCGTTCGCTAGGGCTTTGTGGTACAAGGTGCTGAATTGGCTTGGCATCTCTTCACCTTTTCCTATTGATTTGTCTCAATTGATATTATTGTCTAGCTCTTAGGTTGTAGGCAAACATAGGTCTAAATGCAGATTTTTATTCTGAAATATTGTCTGTTGGTGTATCTGGATATCTAGGATCTCCATAGTCTTTAATAATAATACTGTGGAGTCCTTAGATATCTTTACATCAATCAAAATTATGTCGTGAAAATGGTTGTTTTATTCTTTTGGTCTTAATAGGGTTGTAGTTTCTTTAATTGGCGTAACAACCCTTTGATATGTATGCTATTGAGTGGGCGAGTATAGTGGGAAGATAGTGGACCACACGAGGGTGTCTTGCTTTCTACTATTGAGGAAGTCTGATAGATGTCTTGACACGTCTACTTATTTTTTCGTGTTTTTGTACATATTGTTGCAGCCTTTTGTTTCCGCCATATGAATTTCATACATATTCTTTTGCCTTTTAAAAAAAATGATTTAATATTTTACAATTTAAATTATTAAACCGAATACATATAATATTGTATTTAATAATAATAAAAATATTACATTTTCTATATTTGTTCCATTTTCTTAAATCAAATCAAATATAAAAAATCTTGTCCTGCCGATTTTAAAAAAGATAACTTGAATTTTTTTTTTGAATAACAGATCATAATATTTAAAAAAATTATCGGATATTTGTCTAGTTAAAAAACGTAACTTATATCTATTTCTTAATTCTTAAAATTTATTTCATTTTTAGAAAATCTTATTCAATAACAATATTTTTATAGATGCTTAAAAAATTATTCTTTTTAAGTATCTAAACCACAAAATGTCAAAATATTTTGAATTACTTTTTTACCTTTAAGTTTTCTATTTTTATCAGAAAAATAACGTTTAATTTTTCTAAAATTATCGCCCTTTCAAAATTAGTTACCGAATAAAGATTAAAAAATAAAATATGAATAAATGCACATACTTGACATGCATGTAAAGAAAAAAATAAATTTATCAATTATAAATTTAACTTTTCCTCTCCTTTTCTTAATTTTTACGTTGTGACGAAATATTAATTTAATTAACTATACTAGAAAATTGTTCATCAACTCCAACAAAGAGAAAGTAAAAGAGAGTGAAAAAAGCTAGACCCTTAGAGTGACTTATGAAAGTACAAAATAGAGGTTGAATGGTTTTAATAAGAACATTGGTCACTTCTTTATTCTTTTTTATGGTATTTATTTGTGCTTTTATCTTTTATTTGTCTAATTTTTCATTTTCTTAATCAAATAAGACATTGGTGATTTTTTTCATTCTTAATCTTTCAAAATTAATTCTCAATTAAAAATAAAATATAAAAGCGAAAACAAATACTAGAAACATTAAAAATTAAATAAATAATCACGTAATAAAAAGATATATACAGCAATATGTGGTAACTGAAATTATTTCGATATATTAATCGTAAGTTATTAATAAATATATGGACGTACATAAATTAAATTTTTATAATATATTTAATTGTGAAAAATAAAAAGATACAATGAAATAAAAATACCCGTAAGCTGCTATGCAACTGTGTTTTCGCTAGTGTTTAGAAAAAAGTTATGTTAACATTTTTCTTCAAGATGGGACGTAGGGAAATTATAAGGATAGAGGAAATCGTATTGTGTATTTTTTTTTGTACAGCAAAAATATATTCTATTATAGGATATAAGAATTAGTTGAAACACAACGTTTTAATTGATAAAACAGTAGTATAGTAATACCTTGACTGTGCTCCACCTAGTCTATGAATCTATCTCATATTCATCAAACACAATCTAGGATAGGAGCACCAATCAGAGAATACACACCCTACCTTAAAATCAAAGGAATACAACAATCATTGCCACGATAAAAATTTTATCGACATTAACATATCAAGGGATTCCAACTCGGCCCTTTGAAAAATAATAGCATTCCTAGACAGCCAAATGCACCAATAGACAGCAATACAAAACACATACCTGCACCTTTTCTTCCGCTTTCCTACCACCCATCCAGAGGATAACAGAAACAGTTGGTTCAGATCTCCCGGGAGTGGTGTCTGTACCCGTGCCCAGCTGATAACTTTATACCACAGCCTTTGTATGGTTGGACATTGTAAAAAGAGGTGATTCTTGGTCTCTATCCCATTATTACAAAACACACAAACAGGATTGAGCACAGAATCCTGAATCCCTCTCATTAGCAGGTTTCCACAAAGTTCATTCCTAAGTCAGATATTCCTTCATTCAACACCTTGTACCCTTCCGCCACCGAGTAGCCCCCCCAACAACTGAATTCCATCCCCACTCATCTGAATCCCGATCTACCAATACCACTTCACTTAATGCCTCCTATAAAGCATGAAGCAGCTGCTCCTCCCATACAAACAACTCCCTCCGCCAGACCCACTTCCATGATGATAATTGGCCTCCTGCATCGCATTTATCCTTAATAGTGATAAACTTATCCTCTGTCAAAGCATACAATCTGGGAAAGAGTACACTGAAAGCTGTATCTACCATCCACCTCTGCTCCCAAAATAGAGTCCCCACTCCATCAATGGCCCATATGTCTTTCCACCACTGAGAAGTGTGGACAAAAGATGTGGGCCTATCGATATATCCATCTACCTCCTCGTACCTACTCCTCAGAAGCGGACCCCAGATAGCCGTATCATCTGATAATATTCTCCACCTCCACTTTGCCAGCAAGCTCAAATTAAATTTCTCCAGACACTTCACACCTAGACCTC
The DNA here is from genome assembly GCA_037954015.1 of Psophocarpus tetragonolobus. Taxonomy (NCBI): domain Eukaryota; kingdom Viridiplantae; phylum Streptophyta; class Magnoliopsida; order Fabales; family Fabaceae; genus Psophocarpus; species Psophocarpus tetragonolobus. The sequence continues at coordinate 63,264,066 of CM075691.1, read as the reverse complement.
CTTCGTCTTTTGGCCGACAGATTTTTTTCCAGCTTAACAATGCAATTTTTGACTGACTCTCATTACCTCCCCATAAGAAAGTTCGTTGCAACCTCTTGAGAGACTTCAACACTGACTTGTGGGCCTTATAAAAGGAGAAAAAGTACAATGGAAGGGAAGCTAGCACAGAGTTCAGTAATATCAATCTTCCAGCAAAAGTCATATTCCTTGCCTTCCAACCTGACAATCGCTTTTTGAACTGATCAATAACTGGCTTCCAAACTTGTTCCCTCTTAGGGTTCACTCCCACTGGTACCCCAAGAATTTGAATGGTAGTGTACCAACATTACCGTTTAGCATGCTGCTAGCCGCAAGTGTGAATGATTCTGACACATTTAAACTATAGAAACTGCTCTTGCTGAAATTTACCTTTAACCCTGACACCATTTCAAATCCCTACAAAATTACCTTCAGATACCACACCGATTGCAGCTCCGCTTCACCCATCATAATGACATCATCTGCATACTGTAGCACTGAATACGTCACATCCTCTTGTACCTTTATTTCTTTGAACAAGCCTTTTTGGATGGTTGATCTGTACAATCCTGGTAATGCTTCCGCCACTATCAAAAACAGAAAAGGCGACAGCGGATCTCCCTGCTTCAGCCCTCTCGCTGGCTTAAACTCTGGAGTCGGACACCCATTTACTAGAATTGAGACATAACTATTCCGGACTATAGCACTCATCCACAGTCTCCATCTCCATTCAAACCCCATCCTACCCAGCATATAGTCCAGAAAATTCCAGCTCATCGAGTCATAAGCCTTCTCAAAATCCACCTTGAATAAGAAGCACGGATTTTGCCTTCTTTTTGCCCAGTCCATAAGCTCATTTGCCACCACTACTCCGTCCATAATTGATCTTCCAGACAAGAAAGTCGTCTGAGAGGACGATATTAGCCCAGTCAACACTTTTTTCAGCCTCACAGACAATATCTTCGAAATAATCTTATGCACGCTTGATATTAGGGAGATGGGCCTGTATTGGCTTAGCCCTGAAGGTCTGGCCACCTTTGGGATGAGAGTAATGAAGGAAGAGCTTACACCTCTCGGTAATATGCCCACCCATGAAACTCCTGTACAGCCTTGGCCACATCTTGCCCAATTACTTCCCAACAATGATTTGTAAAAATTCATTCCAAAACCATCGGGACCTGGGCTTTTACCTCCTTCACATGCCCACACTGCCGCCTTAATCTCCTCCTCTAAAAAAGGCTCCTCCAACCCCTGCTTTTGCTGATCTGATATTTGAGGAATAGTAACTCCATCCATGGTGGGTCGATCCAACCATCTTTCCTGGAAATTGCCCGAAAAGTGTTCTAATATTTTGGCTCTAATATCAGACACACTCTCCAGCCACCCCGAGTCTGACTGGACTGCAAAAATGGAGTTTGCATGACATCTCGACTTAAAACAATTATGAAAGTACCTGGAATTATTGTCTCCATTGAGAGCCCATCGTACCCTTGATTTCTGTAACAGGGCATGTTCCATCACCCTTGCTTTGGCCCAGTATTCTGTCATGAGATCATGCTTGAATCTATTAATCACCTGGACCCCTGCCACTAACTGTTGGTCAACCACTTCCATTTCCTGAACCCTGTCGTCCAGAAAATTATCATCTTTTTTCCACACGTCTTCAGCCCACTTTTTTATCTCCCCTTTAATAGTCTTTAGTTTCCTTGCCAGCTGGTACATCTTCCACCCTGAACCCTGGATTGAGTTCCACCTTGCTTTTATCAACTCTCCAAAGGAAGCCTCTTCCAACCAATAATAAAAAAACTTGAATGGCTTAGGTCCCCAATTCTGCTTATTATCTCTTGTGCTTATCCAGCAGTGATCAGAAAACTCCCTCGTACCTACCCTCTGTGCACTAATTCCCCATTCCTCCATCAGTGTTGGTGAAAAGAGGAACCTGTCTAATCTACTAGCTGACTGTCCATCTGGTGAAATCCAAGTCACTCCTTTTCCAATGACTGGAATGTCTACCAGCCCCATCTGTTGTATAAAAAATTCAAATTCCTCCATCTCCCTCCTCGAATGAAATGTCGATCTTCCTATAACTTCACTCATTCCTCTAACCGCATTAAAATCACCACCAACTACCCATCTTACATGTGGGACCCCTCTTCTAGTCATCATTAAGTCATTCCAAATCTTTCTCTTTCCTTCCAATGTACACGGGGTATAAACGTTGACAACACAGTTAACCTCATCTGAATTCGTTCCTTTAAAAGCAACTCCTAGAAAACCCTATCCTTGAATTTGCCACACCACCTCCAGCAAATCTTTCCTCCAGATTGTAACGCAACCCCCACTCAAACCCGTTGATGGGAGTATTCTCCAATCACATTCGTCACTCCCCCAAACCTCCTTTATTTCCCACTCCTTAAAATTCGTACACTTTGTTTCCTGAAACAAACATATATCAATCTTATTCCCCACTACCATCCTCTTAATGCTCCTCCTTTTCACCCTCTCCCTAAACCCCCTCACATTTAGTGATAGAAGCTTCATTTAAACTACCCTTTGATTCCTACTCCCCCTGTTTTCCTTTTTCGCCTTATCTCTCTCTTCCATTTTTTGTAGTTCTGCTATATACACCTCGTCAGATTGCTCCCCAGTTATTCTTATCACCTTCATTGCTGACCACATTTGTCGCATGTCATTACCTCCTCCTTCTTTCTTTTGGCTTGCTTGATCCGATTCTCCTTCCTGGTAAAACCTTTGCAAATCGCTTCCATCAACACTATGCCTTCGAACCTGCCTCCAGGTGTTAACCATCTTCCTCTTCCCCTTCCCTCCCCAAGACATTTCTTCCGCACCCACACACTCCCATTGCTTGCAATTATAAATCTTTGTGGAACTTGACTCTGTCTTTGTACTATCAACTTCAATGTTATGAAATTGTGATTCTACTTTGGCATTCTCCTCATTTCTGATACTCGTCTCGTCTCTTTCCATCCTCCTTATTCCACCTAATTTTTCCCCTTCAGTTGAAGCTATGTTGCATTTAGACACTGGATCATCGATTAAATGACGGCTGATGAGCATCCTATTACCGTTTTGCCACATCTGTGTTAGAACCGTTTCAGCTTGTGGTTGTTGAAATTCGGAATTTCTACTATGACTCTCATGCCCAGCCATTTCGTTGCCCAAATATATATCCATTCCATTGATCTGGTTCATATTTCCATCAGTTTCTGTTTCCGTAAAAATATCGCAGCCGATTTGCTTTTTGCACCGCTTACCCACGGTTATGGGCCTTTGAACGTATTGCGATTTGGCCCAGGAGACCGAGCCGAGACGGCCCAAACCCGATCTGCACGTGTGATCCGCGGGACGCCGTTGACTGAGCTGGCGTGGGCCCACGGCGTCAGCGCTATCTTCTCGTTCCACGTGCCGCGTAATCCGATTGCAGGGATTGCTTGGGCCCACCGCGTCAGAGTTATCTCCTCGGTTTTTGTGCGTTTCTAGCCGTTGGGGTGTGAGGCCTACACCGTGTACACGTGGTGCGCTCTGGTTGGTGGGACTGGACTGACGCACGCCATCATTGCCTGAGCGCAGAGGGGACAAAAAGCTGGCTACCTGGCCGCTCGTGTGTCACCTTCCCCAAGGTCTGCTTCATCTCCCCTTTCCCCACCCTACGCCATTTTCACGCAACTTTTCCCTTTTCGGTTCACTTCCTCTCTGACCTCCAAGTTCTTGCCTCTCCCAGCATTCCACTTCCGGCTGGTTGGCACAGTCACTGTTGCCTTTCTCAGCCCCTGCTTTGGCACCGGCATGACGATTACCAGCACCTAGGCTGACATTTGCTGACTCTACATCATAGAGTTCCCCATATTGCCCTCTGAGTTCCTCCGCCGGAGCCACCTCCTATCGTCGACCAAACAGTTCCTCCTTCAACACCGCCAGTCGCTGCTCCGCTGCAAATGACTCATCGAACTCCCCTTCTCCCTGACACGAACTCATCTCGGAGCCGGACCCTGGGTACCGCTCGTGACTCAGCACCTTGTGGCATTCATCACCCTCCTCCGCCACCTTTATATGAAAAAACCTATCGTCTATCACAACTCTCACCACCTCCTGTATTGGCTCGAAAGCCTTCTGGGAAATAAGCAATCTCACCACATCAAACCTCTCCTTTCTGGCGGTCCCGTCGCCTACTCGCACCAACTTACCGTAGGGTGCCGTCAAAGTCTGAAAAAATTTGTCCCCCCACACATGAAGCGGAACACTATAACAACCTATGCATACCCTTCTCTCCGTTTCTACATTCCCATGTTCCCACCTACTTATCAAGTGAAACCATGCATGAATCCATTCCTGGCTACTTTCTATCGCCTGCTTCAAAGTTCGCGTCTCGCCTTCTTCCAGCAACACCTTATTCCCTCCCATCGGAGTGACTTTAACATCATAGATGCCCTGCTCAGCCAGAAATTGCTGCATCCTAAAAGCTGTTCCTTTGCATATCACTGCGCCAACATAGGCTGTTTGCAGCCTCCTCAACTCCTCTGCCTCAGCTTTAAAAACCAAAAGCCTGTTTGTTTTTTCCCCTGATATTACCCCTCTGTTCTGTAAGCTGTCCTGGTTCATGTCCTCATTCCTCTGATTATGCCTTTCCACTGATGAGCCTACCACCTTTGCATAAGACAGTCTAAAGCTTCCATTCTGAACTCCTGTCATTGTTTCCTTAGACTTTGGTTTCGTCTGGTTTAAACTCAGATACCCCATCCGCTCTGTCTTTGCCACATTTGTGTTTTGAGTCACTCTTTTGTCAAACCTGGGCCGATTGACCCATATCTTCTCATTTCCAAGGAAGATATTGTCCAGTTTGATCCCTAACAGGTGCGCGTCCTCCACTCTTGTAAACCGCACAAAACCAAACCTCCTCCCATTTCTATCCATTTTTGTTGGAATGTATACCTCCTGAGCATCCCCATATCTCCTAAAAATCTCCCACATCTCTCTCGCCTTGTATTCTTCAGGAAAATGTGTGAAGAAAAACGAAGTTAGTCCTCCGTTACCTTTTCCTTTCGTATCATTTACATGTAATCTCCCTCTCTGCCTTATTCCATCACCGCCACTATATCTTCTCCTCCCCCGAACCTCTCTCTAACCTCCTTCACTCTCCATCATTCATGAGCTGGAATACTGCGATTCATTTAGTGGAAAGTTAAATAGTTGCCATAGCAACCCCATAATAAATGGGTATGAAATAATTTTCGGATCTTCTTTTCGTATTGTGTATTTGCTCCACTATCATGGGATTGGGGCCAATATCAACGTCAAGGGAAAAGTACGCACTGATAAATATATTTATTTTTTAACTAAGTGCAGACAAATCATAACACAGATTAGTGAATGAATCACTTTTTAGTGGAGTTTAATCCAATGATGCCTTAACACCTACTTATTAAGGTTCACATTATAATAAATGATCAATTTCAGGGGACAGAATATGGCTGCAAAAGCACATTAATTAAAATCAACAAATATGATTAATTTTAGTCTTGGTAGTTGCTACATTATAATAAATGATCAATTTCAGGGGACAGAATATATGATCCGATTAAAATGCTGTCATGATATTTTTTTTTTTTTTTTAATGATATCTTGGATGGAAAGTTAAAGGCTAATATCATGAATATGAGAATTCATTTTACGAGTGATTCTTCCCAACAAATACTCTACCATATCTACAAACTAGATATCTAACTTACGAGAGATTTAACTCTTAACACATTTTATGAAATAATATTATTTATCAAACATGTTATACCATATTAGTCTAATGCTAGTTGCTTATAAATTTTTTTTTAGGTTTTTTATCCACTTTAAATGAGTTTTATTATGTTACATTATTCATAAGTAATTTACATAATTTATTTATTTTTTTTATAAATTTTGCTTCTCCAAACGGGGACTTCTTATAAAAAATTTAACTACTTTTTAATAACTAGTTTTACAACGACTATTGTAACTATTACATACATTTTAAATTATTTTTGTTATTAAGATTTAATTAACGACAAATAAAGTGGACATATACATGTAAATATAATTAAAATTTCTTGCTTTAAATATTTAATAAGTCATTAATTTTTTGAATTAAAACACAAAATTATTTTATGATTTAAACTTTTTAATTATTTTAAACCCAAAAATACTAAAAAATACTACTTTTTTATATGGCCTAATTTTTTTATATGGTCTAAAATTTTAATTTAAAGACTTAAATAAGTTTTTTGTTCTTAAAGTTTCACTGAAAATCACTTTTAACCTTTAAAATTAAAAAATATCTTTTTTTAGTCTCTGATTCACTTTTAGTCATTCTTTTCCAGTTAATGCTATTAAAAAATTGGTGACAGAAAACATGTTTTTGTTCTTGTGAATCACTCTCCTCTTCAACTTTAACCCCCTTAATCTTCAATTTCATATTCAACATAACTAAATACATCAACATAACTAAATACATCAAAACTTATAAATGAACAACGTTAATAAAAAAACAAATTAATTTCAAGGACAAAAAAAAATGCATTTGAATTTCAATGACCAAAAATGATTTTTGGTGAAACTTTAAGGATAAAAAACTTATTTAAGCCTAATTTAAATTATTATATTTAGTTTTCATTTCGATGTATGATGATTATAATATTTTTTTAACTTAATATATATATATAATAATAATAATAATAATAATAATAATAATAATAATAATAATAATAAAAGGCTTCATACTTATTGAAGAATCAATACTTATTTTTAAGTAACTCACTTTCTCATGTCATCAAATTTCAACAAAAATTGTTATATGCTTATTTAAGAATAAATACTTCTTTTTGGCAACTTACTGTCATGTTATTTGATAAATCGATTTTTGACCAATATTTTTATTATGTTTAATTTCTGTTTGTAAGAAAAGAAATGCATATTTATTAATAAAACTCACTTTTTGGTGTTTGTTCTCACCTTTGATAGGTTCTTAAAAAAAAAGGAAGAAAAAGGGGTAAAATAGGATTTTTATAGAGGAATTGTTGAAGATCCAAGACAACAGGACTGTGCTAGGTGAACTCAATCCAGAAGTCAGCCAGAAGAATCACATTCATGCTTTAATTTAGCTTGGCATGCCATGATTTCAACATCTCTGCTCTGAATACGAGCACGATCGTGCTAATTGGTAGCATGACTAGAGGTTCAAAATGGGTCAGCCCGACCCACACAGCTGACCTACCACAAATTGTGAGATAAACGGGTTGAGCTGCCTCAACCATCAATCTATCTTTTTAGCCCAACTTGACCCACCACAGGCTAATGGGTTAGGTGGGCTGACCCACTAGATTTGCAAAAAAATTTTTTATCTAATTTTTCTTTTTAAGTGAGGATTTTTTTATAAAAAAGATACTAATTATAATTGCCCAATTAAGTTTAAAGACGCAAATTAAAATTATAAACGCATAAATAAGTTTAAAATTTAAAAAGGATACCTAACATATATGTAATATTAAACTAACAATCATACAAATTATAAATAATATAAATCAATAACATTAAAATCATGTTTGCATATAATTTTAATTAAAAGATCCCTTTCAAACATAGACTAAATAGATCAATGTCATAATTTATTAACAATTTTACTTCAATATACAAACTAAAAGTTTTTAAGTTTAAGCAAAAAATAAAAAATAAAAATGACCTTGTGGTGAATTGTAAGCCAGCGTAGCCCGACTTGAACCCCACCAAATTCGCAGGTTGGGTGAGTCGAGCCATAGAAGATAGATGAATTTACGAAGCACAATCTTTTCCAACCTTGCGTGGCTTGAACCTATGGTGGGCCGGACCCATTTTGACACCTATAAGCATGACTGTGCTACTTGTATGTTAAGTATTCTGCCAAAATAGCACAATCGTGCTCACCACAACACACCCACACTAAAAGGATGTCTAAACTCTTTTTATAAATACTAAAAAATGAGAAGCAAAAAGGGATTGCCTTTACCTTTGACGAAGAGATTAATATGTGACTTAAAGGTGAGGAACGAAAAAGAAGCTTTGGACTGAGTTGATTTGCAGTGCTCCGTATCAGTAATTCTTTTTTCTTATTATTATTATTGATGTATTGTGTAATTCTTAGGATGTTACATTGCCCATGTTTGACTAATCCCTCTTATTCTAGGATTATGATGTAAACTCTTTGTAATTCCTCCTTATACTTTGTAGTGTCTTTAAATGTTATTCAACGATTAATTTGTTTCACTATTGTATTTGTTAATATTATAAATTTGAATAGTTATGACCATTGATATTTGAATGATTGATCTATGAAGCAAGTAGGTTAATTCCAATACAATTGACCAAATTTATAGACCTTCAATTGATTAGTAAGGAACTGATCCTAAATTGAATTCTTGCATGACTAAACTACAAGACAACTTAGTGTTAAAGTGTTTTTGTGGATGATCAAATGTACAACAACAATTTTAGTAAAGTATTGATGATCAATAAATAACAAGAATGTGATTGCTTAGTAAACAATGAGTAAAAACACTATGGTTGAAATCACAATCTTAGCTCTCAATCTTATTGACTTCCAATCTTATTACTATTTTTCTGTTTGCCTTCTACTCATATTTTGAGCAATCGAGCACACACATACTATGTCATTGTTTTCTTAAATTGTTCTTTTATTGTCTAAATTGAATTAATTGAGAACTATATTTGTTCTTTGGGTACGATATCTGAATTTAGGTCCATTGTTACTGCTATGTAGGGTAAGCTTGCACTAGAGTGGTCATATTCTATGCATCATCGTCAAGCTTCAACAAAAATTGCTAATAAACATAATTTCTTCTTAAAAAGCTACAATTTAAGTCAAGAGATTTAGTTCAGTTAATTAAGTAAGGTGTATAAGCTGTTGTAAATCCCTTAATATTTGTGTTCAATTCATGCAAGACTAAAAAAAAGAAAAAAATCCAATTAAGAACATGCATTGGAGTTGCGTGACTAATTCAGAAAATACCATTGTAAACCATGTCTATTGAATAAAGATGATGAGACCTAATTGCGCATTTATATCCTTATATATTTGAAAAATTTTATGTCTACTTACAGTTTTTATACTAAATTAATAGCTTCATGAATGAAGCAAAGAGCATATAATTTATTATTGTTCATTAAGGTGATTTTTTTGTATATGGGTTTGGTTAACACTATCATTGAATGAAAGTAACACAAGATGTAACATCCCAAATAAATACTAATATTATCTATGCTATTATTAATCAATATAACTATTTACAATACAATTAATATCTTTCTCTGAGTTAATACATCAATTTACATAAAATTATACTCAAAATAAAAAATTTACAAACAATATAAAACATCATATACTAGACAACTCACTAAATAAGACATGTTGCCTAGTACGGAATTAAGGCACCTCGCCCATGGCTCAGTGAGAGGTCTCAGACATGAACTTCTAATTAAGGGACATCGCTCAATGAAAGATGTCATTGAGTGTAAAACCTCACGAAAAACCTAGTAGAAAGTGTTTTGTGTTGAGTGAAACATATCATAGAGTGTAAAACCAAGAAATTCCTCAATAGAAACAATTTTTCGTTCGTCGAGATCAACCTCCCAACGAGACTCTGTAGAATTGTAGAACCTCTACTATGTAATTCTCTGCCAAATCTAACCAAATCAAAATAGGATTCTGCAATAAATACAATCCAAAGCTTATCATAAATATTTACATCATAGCATGCATGTTCAAGTACATTTTATTTCTATCATTAGACATTTACATTAACCAGTAGCTACATATACATACACAAAGCTCAAAAGACTACAAAAATTCATATAAAGCACAATTGCTTCCAAGCTAAGTCCAAATTCACTTTCAATTCTTACCCTCCTGTCTTTCAACATCACCACTACTATTTGCTCCCTACAAGATATGATCATCAAAATCATAAACATAAAACACATAATGCAGTGGTAAGCATATTGAAATAAATAATTCAATAAACAAGAATAAACTATCATTAACAAATCCAAAATTCATCAACAACATTATTAATCAATCAAGCACACTCATGTTTCCTATGAATATAAGTAATTCATACAACATAATACAATGACACAACGCTTTCCAGAATACTCATTGAGTTCAGATGCCAAGGCGACCTAAAGACTTCTCCCAATTGGCATTTGGCGTCCACTTGACCCATATGATAACCAATTAAAGCCTAGGCATAATCATCTGATAACCACTAACTATTGTTTAGTGTTTACATAACATATGTGACAAAACAGTATTGCTTGAGTATATCCACACGGGTACCCCCTTGCATATTTGGTACTAAAATCACAATGTAAATCACATGAACATCCCCTTGCATATTTGATATTCTAGATTACAGTGACCTTAGTTGTATTCCTAACATCAATGCACCTCCTATAAACTTACCATCCAAAGCTAGTTACCTAACTGTAATTACCCACATCTAACGAACCCAACATCACATCACTTTTAAACATGCATCACATAACACAATTTCCTTTATCACAAAAATCAATACCTAAATATCAATATCTCAACATTTACAAAGAATAGTCAATACATTCAACAATCATTTCAAGAACGACACTTTCGAAAATATAATTTATCTCAATTACACAAAACATCCAATTTTATAAAATACTCAATCAAGATAAAAAACACAATAACTCAGAATCAATTAACTTCATAACAATCAAATCATAATTTTCTAAAGTAAAATAAAAGATTTAGCTTCCTTTACCAATTTTTCCCTTTATGAGCTGAATTCAAAGAAAGAGAAGAATTCAACCACAAAATCACTCAAAACCTAATAAAAATCCCAAAACCAAGAAGAAACCTAAGAAAATGAGATTTAAAAAGAATTTTCCTCTCAATGGGAACAATTGAGCCAAAAAAAAAAAAAACAGAAAAAGAGCTGAAGAATTAGGATTAGACATTCTTATAATTATCAACACTCGAAATTAGGAACAATGGAAGAGATTTTGTTGGATTTTGTCACCTCAAAGGGCCATATGCAATGAGAGATAGATTTGGGTGAGCAGAGAGATAAGAGAGAGAGAGAAAATGAAGGAGAGAAAGTGAAGGGGGGAGTGAAAAGGGAAAAGAAAAGGAAAAAAAAACTAGAGTTATGTTAAGTTATTCTAATTTTCTAACTGCAACCTCCTCACAACTTAAATTCTAGATTCTTTCTAATTAGAAGAGTTATATATATATATATATATATATATATATATATATATATATATTCTTTCATTTGAACTAATTCCACAATACAGTTAATTTCCTAAAACAATACACAATAACAATATAAATAATACTACAATTGATTTCTTAATTAATTTATTAATCATGGCCAAAATTAAATTTAATTTCTCTTTTTATTTACTTCACACACTTTCATCACAATATTGAAAAGAAGACCTTACACAAGACACATATTGTAGAGACTTAGTGTAAATACAGTCAAGTCAAACATAGACACGGTCAAGTGAGAAGCAGATGTGATTAAGTCAAATAGACACAATTGTGTCGTGTCAAATGCAGATGTAGTTGAGTTGGATATACACATGGTCAAGTCAGACAAAGACGTTGTTGAGTGAGACGTATACACAACTCATAAAGTAAGATGCAACTCATGAAGACGTATCTAATAAGGAGTAAGAAGTAGATGCATCTTGTGAAGATGAAGACGTAGCTTGCTATCTTATCAAGACGTAGACACAAAATATAAAGAAAAGACACAAGATACAAAGAAAATACGCATCTCATGAAGAGATTATACAAAATATGAAGAAAACACAACACATCAAGAAGAAAATAACACATGAAAAAGAAGAACTATATAAAGAATGAATACAAAGAACATGAAGTAAAAGATGCAACTCATGAAGAATAAAATGCAACATATGAAGAGTAAGAGTTGTGAAGACTAAAATGCAGCTTGTTAAGAATGAGACACAAAAACATTAAAGATGTGACTCAAACACAGATGCAAAACACATACAAATATATCATCATATGTTGAAAAATACTTAGGACAATCTCCAAATATACATTTATCGCTAGTTATATTTTAATATATTCAATTTCTTTCAATAGTGTCTCTCATTCATATTTGAGAAGACAATTTTAAATAAACAAATTTGAAAAGTGCAAGTGGAGTAAAAAAATTTGGTAGTGCATAAAAAAGCGTGAATCAACCTTAGTAAGAGTGATTAAGTAGTTTTCCTAATCATCCACTGTAACAAAGTTGCTTCAGAAGTCAACTAGATGACAAAAGTAGATAATTAATATGCAATATCATATTATAGGTGACTAGTTGTGAAAAAAAGTTTTTGCTACATTTAATGTTGGGTCAGAAGCTATAAGACGCACTAGACACACCAAACACAACCTTATAGGTTCACATGTCACAACAATCATATTTTGAAGACACCTATTCAAAGTATCCCGAGCATGAAGAGCACATAAAGACAAATTAAAGAGAAAGTGATGCAATCCCAGCTAGCATGCATCATGGCTAGGAGGATTGGTGGAAGACATGGCATGAATGAGAACTCATTGAAGATTTAGACCATTGTCTTAGGATAACTCTTTGTAAATATTATTTTGCTTGTAATTTCCTTTGGATCATGCATTTAGGCCATTCATCTTTATTTTATGAAGAAGAGATATCATTAATTAGTTTAAGGAGTAGGATTACTGTAAGATCTTGAGTCTAGGCGTCTTGGGCCTTTCTTCCTTTACCCATAGGTTTAATTTTCACACCCTTGGGATTAAGTGGGCGCTAATTTAAGGCTATGTTAAGACTAGGCTTAATTAGCCTTAATGCTAATTAAGTCCAAGTCCCACATTGCCTTGGATTATGTGCCCAAGCTCTCTTATTGTGGTATTTATACTTCTCCCACTCTCTTGTATCCTTATATTTGAATTTGAATAAAAATAGTCTCTTTGTGTGCATATTTTATAGCAAAAGGTCTTGAAGATCTCTTTCTTGAGAAACCTATTCCTAGTTGGTTTTTATTAAGGGTTCCTTATATTTTGGCAAACCTAAACATTTTTGGCTTACCTCTTCCAAGAGTGGTACCCCATCACCATTTCTTTCCGTCCATCCTATATTTCTTTAATGGTTGGAATCTAAAGGAGAAAGATCAAGGAAGTGCAAACTTGGTTTGCATTAGAAAGCCTTATTTAGTTCTTCATTTTCAACCTGAGAGAAGCAAACACTCTGTTTGCACAAAACAATATAATGTTAACACTATTTGATAAATGATCTTATCTTGTATATCTTTCAATAAGTAAAGTTTTTTTTTCTGAGCGAGATTTATATCCTCTCTTACAAGAGTTAATTTGTATAACAAAACATTTGTATCCTGCGTATTGTAAGTCAAAAGTGACTTAGTGTTTCAAAGAATACTCATGCAAGCCATAAATGATTTTGTGTTTAAAGAATACTTGGTCTTTTTAGTGGGAGTTTAAAGGTTGAACCAGAAGTGATTTATGTACTCATTGTAAGCCAGAAGCTACAATGAAAATATTTTTCTTGTATATTAGTGGATATATAATAGAAGCTTCCAAGAATTGCTTGGAAGAAAACTCCAAATAACTCAGTCATAGTAAACTAGTACAAAAATATTCTATTGTGTCTACTATTACAATATATGTTTATCTTAATCTATTAGTTTTACTTCAAACATTTTATAAAACACATTTTTGAACAACTTGTTTTAAAAACATTAGATGTTTTGTTAGATCATTTACCTTCTTAAGATTCTTCTTAAAACTTTTTAAGAAAATGTTTACGAAAAAATTTCTTAGAGATCTATTCAATTCTCCTTCTAAATTTAACATGTTACTTTCAAATAGAGCCAATGGAAAATCATATTTGCCAACAACAAATGGTGGTGATCTACAGAGCTGTAGGATGGAGTTGGAAGAAATCTAATGTAGAAGGTCCTATAGAGCCAAGATTAATATAAGGGTTTAAAATTATGGTTTACTGTAAACCATAAAACACTGGCTCAAAATAAAAAAGGCTCCACTAACTTGAACATGGTTTTGCCCAATCTTATTTTAGGACAAGTGTGATATTATATATTAATATAGTGTAAACATTTATCCTTTCAATTATTATAAAAATAATTATTTATACAATTTTTAAAGTAATTATTATAAAATTGAAAAGTTTATTATTATACATGATAATTTATTATACTAATATAAATACTTTATTGTATCTATTTAATTAAACCATGAGTACGTAGATCAATAAGTAGAGAGTTGATCCAGTCTAACTTGTAATTAGAAAAAAATTATCCTATTTAATTATAAGATCCAAATGTAGTGATTTATCTTTTTCATAATATACAAACTATAATATAATGTTTGTTAAATTAATTATTTTTAGACTCAACCACCTATTTAGAAAGAAAGGTTATAATGACAAACAATCAGGAAAGAAAAGAAATTTATGACAGTGATAATTTGAAAAAAATTAAATTTATGATATTTATTGTTATAAATTAAACTAATGATAATTTTCCTAATAAAAAATATATCTCAAAGATAAAATGGAAAATATTTGTGTATTATTATTATGATCGAGATCAAGTTTTCCTTATTAAGAAGATTGAGGATGGGGATAGATTTGTTGGTGTCTGCCTCCACTCGCTCAGCTTCTATGTTAAATTAAACAAAATTATATATATATATAAACTCACGTTTGTATACAAATGCACACCTCTGTGTACTAATAAAATATGATTGTGCAAGAATCACAACATTAGGATTGAGACCATAGTGCTATGAAATATGCATTATGATTAGTTATATACTTTTTAAATTAAAATGTAATTAATAAATTAATATATAATTTATTTAATAATAAATAAGTAAATTTAAATTATAAAAAATAATGTTTTAATAGATTACCAAAGGTATACCCAAATCTAAAAATACCTACTTCTTTTATTCCTATATCTAAACTCGCCCCGCACTTTCTAGGGTCGAGGATAGGGAAGGTGAGACTTGTTTTCATTTTTTAAAATTATAGTTGTATTAATATTTTATTTTTGTTTCAGATAGTTTTACAAATCCAAAACTTATATCATAATTTTTTTTAATTATACCTTTATTTATATTACTAATACATTAAATTTTGCAAGTACAAAGCCAATAATTATTCACTCATCAATAAGAATATTAATGAACAATTATAGTTCTAACAACACGTTACCTACCAAATAAGGATTGTTTAATATACAAATATGCTCCATATCACTAATAATAATGTGATATTTTAAGATTTTCTTATTTTTTTTAAAAGGTTGTTTTTTTACTATAATATCCTTTATAAATAAATGTTACTTTAATTTTAGTTTTCTTTTTCTCTACGTTGGATTGAAGAAAATTAAAGAATAGTCTCATTAAGAGTAAATTTTAAAAAATTACATTTACAAACAAATTTTATGTTATTACCTAAATGGTAGACCAGTAGTAATAATAATTAATAATGTAGACTCCTATATATAAAAAAATAACTAATAATTAAAAAAATTAGTTCCATAATTTTATTTCAATCATCTCAAATAAAAATTAACGTTATTTAAAAAATGTTTCATTTTACTACTTAAAATCATAAATAAAAATGAGTCAAGGTGTGGTTTAAGAATGATTCATGTTTGATAAATTATCTAGTTGAAAATGCATAATGGTAATAGTAGAAATAGACATATTTATGTGTGATACCTTTATATTAAATTTCATTTTAATAGATGATAAAATATATTTTGGAATATTTATAGTTTTAGTTTTTAATTAATTTTAAACATATGTAATTTTTTATTTGAAAACCAATTATTATATTTATATTTTTACTTCCAATTGTTATATTTGTAACATATTTTGTTTTGTAAATTTAAAATTTTAGTCATTTTATGAATATATTTTGATTAATTAAAATTGTAAAACTTTAAATTTTTTAAAAAAGTAAGAACTATAAAACTTTCAAACCTACTTTTTCTTTTGTTGTAGTTAGAATTATTTTTGCTTGACGTTAGTAGAAATTTTTTTATGCTAACCTCATGTCATGATTATTTTGTTACTAACAATAGTTAGGATTATTTCTAGTTGGTTTGTGAAGATTTTCTAAGCAAACATCGAGTTATTTTTAGTGATCTTCAATGCGTCACATACAATATTGTGACACATTCTACACTATTGTGGGAGATTTGCTAAACCATAGTTTGACATGCAGAGAGTTTTAGACGGTTAGTGACAATATTATGACCTGCTACACAGTATTGTGAGATATTTGTTGATAACTAAATTTGGATCTATACTTTTACACCCGAGCCCACCATATTATAGAAGTTGCATGTGTGGTATATGTAACTCAAGTGTACTAACTATAACACTATGACCTATTCCATAGTTATATATATAATTGGTTATATATTCAAAATTTGTTATGTAAATAATTATATAACCAGTTTTCACAACTGATTATGAATTGGATATAATAACCAGTTGCTGTATACCTTAATATTTATAACCAATTTTAATTAACAAATTATTATGATTATGGTTAAAAAATTATATCTTGTAATTATAAGTTGTACTATTTGTTACTAATGTCAATCGAAGAAGCTTTCCGCCAATCCTCAACTAGAATTTTTTTTTTTGTTATTAATGTCTATTGGGGTTTGTTTTTTTTTTTTATTGACTTCGATGAAAAACCTTGGTTGACTTTAGTAAAAAGAATGTTAACTAAAGTAAACTGAAAAATCATCAGCGAAAATAGTAAAGAAAAACTTCTATAAAAAACAGCCTTGATTAAAAAAATTGCTAACTTATAATTTTGAATAATTAAATACTAATTTAATATAAAAATAAAAGTTTATACTTGTAAGAATTGAAATACTCTTTCTAAATTTATTATAATTATAATTATTTCAAATTTAATGTAATTTAATTCAGTAGAATTTGTAGTATTTCTCATTAGAACTTGTTGAAAAAAGGTTTAGAAAGTTGTTGAAATACATATGGAAGATCTCAATTCTCTGGATCACGGTGTACAATTATTTACGGTGTATAATTATTAATGTGGGATTCCTTTTAACACTCAATATTCGCACCATACACTATTTAAAATAATTTGAAAATTTTGACATACTTTTATCTTGTTTTATCTTATTGGATTAACAAATCTAAAATATATTTTAGATTAGTTGATCCAAACTAAATTATGTTAATTTTAAAGTACCTAGAATATGAATAATTGTATTCTAATTCAACCGAACAAAAAAATTAATATTTTAAATTAGTTCATTCATAACATAAATATTATATTCTTATAATTTGTAAGGTGACACTCATGGTGCTAACTTGCTTTTATTTGTAACATCAATAAAATTAGTTGGTATAAAATAAAAAACATAAATATGATAGTGCACTTTTAGACTAGTCAATCCGAAATATAATTGATCATGTCCTCTTATTGTATTCCTATTACCTTAAGATACATAAAGTAATGATACACATATACTTCTTTAATTTATATACTTTATCAACACATTTTATTTCTTTTTATCTTTCTCGTCCTATTACATCATAAATCCTATTATACCTGCATATACTTCTCTTTTTCCTTCTTCTTACTATGTGTGAATAGCACAAGAGGGTAAAAGAAGGTAGGTTATCAACTATCGATAATGTTTTTTCATATTATATGACCACCTGCATCCAATTCAAGCTCTCTGATGGATACCCACCGTCCGCTGGTCGGAGATGAATTTTGACAGATACCGTTTTGTTTTTCTCTTCCAATTGTTCTTCCTTTCCTCTCTCCTTCCCTTGGAACAAGAGATTGGAAGAGATAAAACACAATATTATGATGAAGCTCTACGGCACAACCACGGCAGCCATCGGTGAGACGTAACTCATGCATTTTTCATATATATATTTGAATACGCAATAGACAACCCCATATTGGACTTTTGATAACTGATAAAGAAATGATTATGATACTATCACCCAAGCTCTCTGGATGAATTCTCGTTTTGCAGTACAAAGCAAGATTTTGGCAGTTATGCAATATGGAAAAACACACTGTACTAATATATCTATTTTGCAGTCCTGTAACACTAATTGGAGTCCTAGACTCCTAGTTAAGACTTGTTTTCGCTGCTGCTGTACTAAATTTTATTAGCTAGGTTCATTAGGCACTACAGGAACAAAACAAGATTTGTAAACAAGGTCATTATGGTACCACAAGTGAACAAGGTTATTAATCTTATCCTTGCTAATGTATTGCAGGGAATCTGAACAAGGAACCTATGGCTATGGAATCGTCAATTACTGATTTCTTCAAATATAGAATATAGTTACCCTATAAAATATTTTTATGGTTTATATTAATCTTTACATAACAACTAGTTGAGTGTTATTAATTTTCTCTTGTAAGTTAAAAACTTGAATACCTGTAACATAAAATGTTAATCTTAACATGAATACATGATATGGTAAAAAATAAAATGTTTTTGTAATGGAAGGGAGACATTGGTAGTTGTTCTCTGTTTATTTCAACTTTCATGTGAGAGTCTATTTTTATATATAAGTGGAGATTGATGAAGGATGAAAATACAAGAACCTGGATTGGGGAGAGGGCATTATCGTGGGTACATATATGATTGCATTTTATGTGATGATTGTATACCTATGCATGATATAATTTTTATCCAGATGGTCATATTTCATAAATAGTATCACTAATCGCAGCACACTTGGCCCTTGCTGACTTCACAAGAGCACCGTCGTTTGGGTTTATTAACTTTTTGTCATGTATAACGACCAATGAACATGCAATGCCGTCACTTGAAGAGGTAAAGAGATCTCCGATAGCCCCCAACTCTGCATGCTCGGGATGAAAATCTGTGTTTGTCATTGTCAGCGCTGATGAGTCAAGTTGCTGTTGCTTTCCCACAATTACTAGCTCGTAATCTTTAGCCTTCAAAATTGATAACACCTCCTCTTTAATGTTGACTGCGTTCTTCTCAATGAATTCCACTGACCCCTCACATTTGCTCTTGAACTTGTTTACTTCCTCCTCGTCCAACTCCTGCTCATCGCAGCGTTAAAAGTGTTAGGGAATCAATCTAAAAACCAAAAATTTAGTCACATGGATAATTATTTGATTGAGGAAAATACATTCTCTTTTTCGAAATTGATGGTGGATATTGATGAGTTATGGCTTTCTCCCTCATGCTGAGCTTCTCTGAATGAAGTGAATCTGACAAAAACAAGTGAAATTGCTGGATGTGCAGCTATTCTGGTACCTAACTCCAAAACCTTGCGATCATGTGGTCCACCAATGAAAATGATGCAGACCCTCTTCTTTGCAGGAAGAATGGTGGGAGCGCCATGTTGATACCTAGTACCACCCCCAAGGTTGACTTGCAGGGCAACAGAGCAGGGTGAATTCTGAAGGACCCTTAGATTAACTTGTGTCCAACCAGGGCCCAAGTCTTCATGTTCCCCAGCGCACCTCATGTGGAAGGGCAAGATGATCATGGCCACTCTTTTCTTTTCAGCAACATGGCATATGTCCTCATGCATTGTAGACAAGAGAGAGATGGATGTCAAATGATGGACGGTAACAAGACCCACTTCACCATAAGACTGAAATGCAGAGGCAATTGGGTGGTGCATAGGTCCTCTTTGGAATGGGTTAAGGAAGGGGAAACCGTTCTTTCGGCTGTGTTGAACCATCAACATGGAGGATGGGGTATCGGTGAGTTCAGTAAGTTGCATAACGTAGAGTTTTAGGTGAGACTTGTTGGTGGCTCGGATGGAGTGGATGAAGTTGATAAGGGAGGGTATGTTGGCAGGTCCATGGATGCAAGCAAGAATGCGAAGCTTCTCTTCCATGTCTGCTAGCCGTGATGGCTTTTCTGATCTGCTCTTTACAATACGAGCTGGTTTATAAATGGCCAAGACTACTGGAGTTGTAATGAAGGTGGTGAAGATTGCCATCAGCACCATGATGGTAAACATCTCGTCGTTAAGGACCTGTTTAGCCATCTATTAGTCTAATTAATCAAATCATACAAACAATATCTTACTACCTAATACAACACAAAACTTCTACTCCTCGTTTCTATACCACTCACAGATCCATAAATCAATTTTTCGAAATTCAAAATTTATATATATAAAGAAAGCATTTTTATTTTCATAAAACTAAAAAATATTTTTAGTACTTTATATTTTTTTATACTTTGTATTTAAACAATTATTTTTTAATCCTTAAAAAATAGTTTTTTTTATTAAGTTCTCGCCTTTTTGGAAATATACATTTTAGTTCTCTATTCACTATGTTGATAGTTTTATAAGTTGTGGCAAGTTTTAATTGCCAAAATTTATTGTGGTGGTTAAGAAATAGAAAAAATTATAAAAATAAAATTTAGTGGTTAAAAATTATTTTTTAACTTAAAGTAAAAAAATTAAAGTTTAAAAATAAGTATAAGTTATTTATAATTTTTTTAGTTGAACAATTTATTTGAGTGTAAATTTGTTAGATAAATTATTATTATTTATTTTATAATGAAAATATATTGATAAAATAAACATTTATATTGTAAAATATTTTTTAAAAATTTAAATATAAGTATGGTTGTTCTAATTACTTTTTTTAAAAAAATTAACTTTAAACCGAAAACAATTCACAAGTTTTAATACACTCAAATTACATAAAAAAAATCAATATTATGTGGAGCATATTTGTCTGTGGATCAAGTTATTTTATGAATAATCTTTTATTAGAGTAGTATTTTATTAATTGAATATACATATATATATATATATATATATATATATTACTTAACGAAATAACACTAACTCGAAAATCGTTTCCCTCTTGCACCAACTCCAATGATTGCAACATGTTGTCGACCGTCCAATAATATAGGAAAGAGGCCCTGAATATTGCATCATATGCTGCTCCCATATATGGTTGCACATATAGCAAAATTTTCAGCGGAGGAATTTTTTGCCCTTTTTTTTCTATCAATTCTCGTCCCAATTTATTCTGCAGTTTCCATTAGCGACATATTGGATGCACTCTTTTTGGGAATGTAAATTAAAGAATATATTCTGTGGTTTGGCTTGCATTTTGTCACTTTGCTTTGCCCTCTTTTCTTATTGGATCTCTTGCCCCATCACAGATTTTCTTACTGGATGCACTTTTTTGGGCAATTTAAGTGTAAGGAGTTTTTATTGGACTTTTTTGCGCCATGCTTTACTAACTTCTTATATAGTAATTTTCATTATTATTGAGATGATTATACAGATCACTGATAAAATGCAATAAAAATATGACTATTAACCAATTTATATAAGAGGCATCAATATTCGTTGCTAATTGTTTTGGTATTTGACGCTTTTTATCCGTAATCAATTCCTAATTTTTATCAAAATAAGAATTAATTTTCCAAATGATTTAATTAGATGTTTTCAAAAGAGATGCAGAAAGAAAGGAGAAAGTGGAAAGTGTTTTTGCTGGGCAACAGAATTTGATGTGAAAGAGACCAAATGAAAGGATGCGAATATATAATATATAATTACTGTAACCTTACCTTTTAGTCACTTAATTACCTCTGGTGAATTTAATCTTTGCAATAAGTAATCACATATGGATAAATTTGAATTTGGACTCATGAAAGTGACTTTTAATGAGAGAGTAATATAGGATGTGTTCAGTGAAAAAGTAATTTTGATATGAAGAGTAATAGATAAATATTGATTACATACAACAAAATTAAGTATATAATGCTAATTTCTTAAAGAATCGTGCGATCTTATATAAAGTTTAATTTTAATTTTAACCACTTTATGATTTAAATTTACCCTAAAATTTTCTTTTCATGAATTGGATGAGTTTAATCGAATTTGAACGAGGAAATCTAATCTTATCTCAAATTCATTTAATAAATTTTTTTATAATTTTTTATATCTTATACGACTTATTAAATAATATGATTTTTATTGATTTGAAGTTTACGATTTCATCCGTTTAAGTTAGTATAAATACCTAATATAATAATAAAAAAAACCCTTTTTGTCATCTTTTGCTAAGTACATTTTCTTTTACATTATTAAGTTCTGTTGTATATGAGATTTGAAATTCCACAATTAAATGGCACAAGAAGATTAGTAAACAAGATTCTAAGGAATAAAATTAAAATGAAAAACTTAATTGACAGCAATAATAGAATCACTAAAAAGAAAAGAAAAGAAAAGTAAAACTGACCTTCTTCTCTCTGCCAATGTTGAGAACAATGAGTTCCACCAAACCTTTGGTGTTCATCAACACTCCAAGTGTCAATGATTCCCTCACAGGCAGCGTGCAGATAAGAGCCGCAACAAAGGTTCCAAAAATCTTGCCCACGCAAGCCGCGGATGTAACCAGTAAGAGAAGTGCCCAATCCAGCATATTCTGCAACTTAGTCACATCAGTTTTCAAACCACTAGAAGCAAAGTACAGTGGAAGCAGCAGCGTGGACACCAAGTCCTCAACTCTCCTCGTTAACCTGATTGCGAATTCACTCTCTTTGGGTATTGTTAGGCCAAAAATAAACCCACCAAAAATAGAGTGTATTCCTATCATATCAGTTACGAACCCTGATAACATTACCCCTGCAAGGGTTAAACAAATGTAGGTATCGGGTAACACATCATGTTCATGACAACATTTACTAGCAACCCGATTCATTAGTGGTCGAACCAGGATCATCATAAAGGCAACAAACGCCACTCCTGAAATATTAACTTACCCAGTTAGTGCTTTAAATTACTCCTTTATTATCCACAATTTTTTCCACTTTACATTTTACTTGATAAAAATAACTACTATTTTTTTTATATATACAATTTCAAATCATTTTTACTTTTTATACTTATATTAATTTTACTTTTTATTCCCTTCGACAGGGAGTAAACAGATATTTAAAATTGTATTTACAAGGAGAAAATAAATTATTTTATCAATTATAATTAAAAGGAAAATTAACCCAATAACATGTAGTAAATAAATATTTTTTTTTATTTTTCAACGTATATTAAGAAAATAAATAAATTGTTTATTGGAATAATTTTATTAACATATTTTTACTCTCCATTAATGCATTGCCTATAACTATTGGGGGTGATTAGTGGTGATGGTTGAATATTTGCTTGAAACAGTATTAAAAATTGTTAGATTGGTGTAATTTAATTGTTTGGCAACAATTTTAATACAAAGACTTAGATCTTAAGGTCAATTGTATTTTTAGTTTAATGGGTATTTTTTTTGTCTTTATTCTATTTATTTGTATTTTGTTTTCATAACTTTTAAACTACTACAAACAATTTTTTTTCAATAGTTTATAAGAAGGCATTAGAAGCATATTATTTATATAAATATTTCAATAAAAATAAACACTTTATGCATTCAACATGGTATTTTTTTTTTTTGTATTTAAATGGTTTATATAGATTCCCCTTTTTTATTTATATCATGTCACAATTTTATTGCAATTTTAAATTATTACATAGAATTTAAAATGAGAAAATTTACTATGGAAATTCAAATTAAGCTCTTTTGAACAACAATGAATAATTGAAATTATATGTGGTAAAAAAAATAAATTAAAGGGATTAAAAATTAAAATACACGTACGTATTTTTAAAAAGAAATGAAATTCTCACTTTTCTAAATCTCAATTAATTATCCTCAATATTGTTTTCTTCAGATGTTCATTCCTTAAGTTGTTTTCTTAACTAAATTAAAAATTAATTTCTCAATTTATCATTATAAATTACCCTCTTTATATCTTTATCTGTATCTTTTTTTATTTTTCTCTAAATTAAACTTTGGTATTTTTTAAAAAATATATTAATAATTAAAAGTAATTTTATATCACAACTCATATTATTCATCATAAAAATATGAAATATAATTTTTATTAGAATAAATATTTATTTTGTCTAATGCACAAACTAAATTATTAATTACATATTATATAATAATATAATATAAGTTTATTATTATTATTATTTAAATTAACCAGTAAGTACTAACTTACTGGAACTTTTTAACAAAAAAACAAAACTTTACTGGAATTTAATTATAAATTTGATTCATTAAGTCTTAAAATCTTTGCCTTCCAGAAGAAAAAAAAGTTGTGAGTTTGAGTCGAATGTAATTACAATAAATATAATTATAAATTGTCATAATTTATAAAATTATTAATCTTTTATAGTAAGAGTTACCAGATATGCATTCTCAATTTAAATTATCTATAATTATTTTTTTTGAAAGGACTAGGCAACTAAATTATCTATAAATAAAAACTCAATATTAAAATAATTTTTTTACAGAAAAAATGTTAGTGTTAATTTGTTAGTTATTAAAATAATTATTATAACAATAAAATTTGAAAATAAATAAATTTATAATTTAAAATAAATTAATATAAAAAAGTATACTATATGTTCATATCTTTATAAAAATTTCTTAAAAAATTATGTTTAATCTGATATATAATAAATAATATTTTAAAAATAGTTATGTAGGGTGTCAAGAAATAATTTGTATATAAGTGTTAAAATAATTATGATATGCCTTGTATTTTTTAAAAATAATTATGATATGCCTTGTATAAGTGTTAATATGCATTCTCAATTTAAATTATCTATAATTATTTTTTTATGATTATTTCTTGTAATAATTTTATAAATTATGACAATTTATAACTCAACAGGAATGAGTTAAAGGTAATGAATATTAGTGCATGAAGAATAATTGTATTTGTGTAAAAAGGGCGTGGAGTGTGGAGTGTGGAGTGTGGAGTGTGGAGTGTGGAGTGTGGAGTATGAGAAGAGATGGGAATAGTGAACCTGATAAGAGGACCCATAAGGAAGTGAATAGGGTTCCTTTGTGTCCCTGACCGGCCAAAGCGACGGCCAAGGCCAATAACACCCAGGCTGCGACGTCGTTGAAGGCTGCAGCCGCCATCGCCGTTTCGCCCAAACGTGTCGTGAGCAGCTTCAGCTCTGCCAGGATGCGCGCCAGCACAGGGAAAGCTGTGATGGAGAGAGCAACCCCCAAGAATATCAAGTGCTCCAGATACCCAATGTTGTTCTTCTCTGACTCTGCGGGAATGCCTCTCCGCACAACGAACGTCACTCCCACCGCCAGCACGAAGGGGAGGCTTATTCCGGCCACCGCGATGCTCAAAGCTTGCTTCCCACTCCGGCTAATGGCCCGCAGGTCCAGCTCTACACCCACTAGAAACAGGTACAATATCAGCCCAATACCCGCCACTGATTCCAGCACGCTACTGCTCCACAATGGGAACACTGTCTCCATCATTCTTTTGTTGCGTCCCAATCCAGAAGGTCCCAACAATATTCCACCCTGACACATATATATTATGTTAATTCTCTTCCTTTTACTATATTATTATTTGTTTTGTAACTAGTTTGCCATTTTGTGTGATTTTAATTAAATTAACTTACAATTATTTCAGCAACCACTTTGGGTTGACGAAGGGGTTTGAGGACAAAGGCTAGGGTGCGGCTGACCAAGAGAACAAGGATGATTTGAATGATCAGTAAAGGGAGAGCGTGGCTGAGGGGATTATCCCCCTGCCAGGCTCCTTCCGACGACGTCGTTCTGATGCTGCTCGTGTTCAAAGCCATGTCCAACCCTAATCACACTGTCTTTGCTTTTGCTAGATGCAAACAAAAACAAATACCAAACCTTGCTATGCTCAACTCTTGGACGAATAGGTAGTACTTATAGACCACCACTGGCAGAAAATGCCAACTGTTTTTTCAGTGTAAGACACAAAGAAAAAGAAACAAGAGAATCATAAGTATGAAAAATGATGTAAATATGGAATGAAAAAAAGTCAATGTATAATAATAATAATAATCCATATCGTCAAAATAATAATAATAATCCATAATAAAGACACTCTGGAATTTTTAAAAAAAAAATAAAGGAGAGAAATATTTTTTTGATAAAAGTAATTTTTGAAAATTGGTTTAAAAATTATATTTAATTTTAAACTAGAAAATCATAATATATTATAATATTTTAGTTTCATTTGATTTTCTATTTATTTGTATTTTTATTTTATTTTCTTAATTTTGATTTTTAAAAATCAATTTGTGAAAAGGATTTTATAAAGAAAATATAAAACTAAGACAAGAAAACATAAATTTAATATATGGTAGTATGAATTCACCGAGCCACGACCGCTGAGTGTCAAGTGTGAGGCAAGTGGCTCTCATAAGATTTTAAAGTTGAAATAGTATGTGGTACTGACTAGTGAGCATTTCGTTTTCAAATTGAGTTTTCCTGTGTGGTGTTGCATTTTGTTTTAGGGATCCCAAGAACCATTTTGTGGTGATAGAAACATTTAAGAAAGTGAAAGGTTTTCATTTTTTTTAGTAAACTTGTATTTATAAGTAAGTCTAATAATATAATTACAGCCCATTATCCAAACAAATTCCTTTTAAGCTGACTTTAAAAATATCTTCATGATTAGACACCTAAATTGGCAAATTGATGACTCCAGTATTATTCGATCGAGTTGTGTGTTATTTAGGCTAAACCCATTCAATACATTTCGGTACTTGCACTATCAAAATTCATTAAATATTCATTTTAACATTTTATAAGAAAAAAAACTTTTTTTTTTAATCATAGAGAATTAACATCCTTGAAAATTATATATTCATTAATTAAATATGCTGCAACAGCATTTCAAATAAAAGACGTATAAAAAATTTTAAATAAATATTATTTTTAAGACCATAGTAGATTAACAATCTTATTAAATCAGTTTAACTTTAAATATATTATTAATATTCTAAATTATTTCATAAAAAAAACTTTTAAAAATAAATATACCAACAAACTGCGGTATATAAAGGTTATGTTAGGCGGAATCAATTCAAAAGCTGTTTTTTTATTCTCTTAAAAAGCTACTATTAACCTTAATTATAATTATAAGTTATCACAAAAAGCTTATAAATTAACTTATTAAATTAGAAGTGCTTTCCTCAACAAAATTTGTTACTCTGTATTAAGGAATCTAATATAGAATATGGGAATATATTTAAAACATGCTTTTTATATTATTATAATTTTAAATGTATATTTAAATTTCAAATCTAATATATATTTATATAATTTTTTATTTGTTTTTAATTTTTAAATAATCTAGCTAATTATATTCATATTTTCTAATCTTAAACTATTATTAATTTTTCAAAAGATAAACATTTTAAATAAGTATATTAAAAATTTATAGAATATAGCATAAAAAATATTAAGAACAAAGTAAAACTATGTATCAAAAAATTAATAAGATAAAAGTTGAAGAAAAAAAATGTTAATTTATAAGTTAATGTTTTTTTTTATAAGTAAATGTTAATTGTTAGTAGAAGGACTTAAATTCACAAGATCTCTCTCCTTCACCTCACAAGTTACAATCAAACGAATCTTATAACTTCTATTTATAAGTTAATTAATGTTACTAAATATAAACATAAGTTAGTTGAAGTACAGTTTATAAGTATATTTGTTTGATGGATTAAAATCTTATTCTCCAAAATATTAATTTGAGAAGGTAGTATTTTAGTTTTTTTTTTTGGAATTTTAGAAAAACATTTTTAAATATTGCTCATTTAGTTTGAGCAAGTCTTGAAGAGATCTAGTTCAACTTAGTTGATTGAATACATGCGTGAGTTATTCTAAATTTCCTAACACTATTTTTTATTTTCATAACCATGAGAATAAAAAAAAAAGGGACAAATTATGGCTAGCCTTATAGAGAGAATTACTATGAACAACAAACTTTATGTTCAAGTGTTTAAGCTAGAACAATCCTATACGGTTTTATCCATGTACTCATTTGTATGAGAGTATTATAACCTAACCACACATTCTTTTTATAAAATATTTTTCAGAATAATTTTTTTAATAAACAATTCTTAAAAGAGATTAATTGGTATACATTATTAGTGTAAAAATTTTTACCCTGACATTTAAAAGTCACATAAATAAAAAATCATGATTGAATGTCAGTGTAAAAATCTTTTACATTAACAGTGTATACCAATTAAACTCTTCTTTAAAATGTAATCTATGAAATATGTTATCCTAAAACAAATGTTTCTTATAAGTTATCCATATAATATAATATATATATATATATATATATATATATATATAAAAAGTTTAGGTAATTGAAATTATAATTTAGTGGCTTAATTATATTTTCAGTCTCAGTTTCATTATATTTTTTTAATCAATTTTGTTATCTGATTCTTTAAATAACTTTGATATCATTCTACTAGATTTAGTTATGTTCCACAATTTTTTAAATATTTTTAACGTAATTCCTTTCATCAAATTAGAACTAACATGAATAATGCTTACAATTTTTTTAATAGCTCCAATGAAGATCTTTTAATGATAAAATTATTGTTAATGATATATATTAACTATGTCATTGTATTAACTTCAATTTAATGGAAAGAATGATATTAAGAATATTTAAAGAATTATGAAATAAACCTAAATTTAAAAATAATAGTGGGATGATTGAAGTTATTTAAAAAACTATATGATGAAATTTAACATTAAAAAAAAGTGAAAAAAAGTATAATTAAACTCAATTTGCCCCTCACAAGCGTCATTTTTCTTTTTCTCTTTTAAACTTTTCAACTGTTTTGTTGTTTCTTATTTTGTTTTATGTTATACCTTTTATTTTATTTTATTTTCTTTATGTTATGCCTTTTTATTTTTCTCTTTATCTTGTTTATTTTTATATATTTTTCATTCTTTCATGTTATTTTTTATATTTTCAATTTTTATTTTTTATGATTTTTTTTGTTTTTGTTTTTTATTTTTATACTTTTTCTTTTCAATTCTTTTCTTTCTTTTTATGTTTTGACTTTCTATATTTTCAATTATTTTTATATTTTTAATATTTCTATATTTGATATGTTAAAATTAATTATTTAATATTTTCATATTTATTAATTATTTTTTTTCAAACACTATTATAAGTAGGAGTCATGTCATGTTTGTCTTGTGTGCAAAATTTTCTTGAGCTAGTAATAGTTAACAACCATGAGTAGAATTATCTTTAACCTCATGATTAAGGACACTCACTTGTGCTAGATGATTCAAAATAGGAACATAAATGTATAAAAATAATTTGTTAAACATATTTTCATAATAAAATACTCTTCAATTACTTACTTAATAATATCATAAATTGTATTAGTTTTAATGTTTTATGGAACAAAATGCAAATATCATCATGGAAGCAAACCCTACTTAATTAGTGAACATAAATGGAATTAATCTATGACTGAATGGGTTTAGGGTACTCATTGATAGTATATATGATAAAATATTGATAATTGTCGGATTTAAGATTATTTCAATGATAAAAATTGGTTAATTATCTTTATTTCCTCAACTTCTCTTTAGTTTTGAAATCATTTCAGTTTTAAATACATATATTTACTATATATTATACTTATACATGATTTTGTGATATATTATAGCTAATATGAAGTATTTTTGACAAGTTAACACCAATTTTAGAAAGAAAACATGAAGTTTGAGTAGTGTTCTCTCGCCTAACAAGCCAAGTCGCCTAGTGAGGAGTTCTAGAGCAAATGCAAATTATTACAGGTCACCCATCGAGAGGTATTGCTAGGCAAAAATCCAAGAAATTGCATGCCAAAGCTTAAAAGTTGATAGGCAAGGCATGTTGCCTAGCAAGAAATTTGAAGCACTCCTTGGCAGAAGCTACGTTGTGCCTAATGATAGAATAGAGTATGAATGCACGTCGCCCAACAAGGAGCTTACCCACCATGGAAGAAAAGGTTTGAAGGCCTCACTGGGTGAGACATGTCACCAGCAAGACTCACCTTGGGATCGTGAATTTTTAAGTTCTCGTTGCGCAAGATCTTCCTTACTTTGCCAATGAAATTAAAGGACTTGAGTGGGAAAAGGGGGATAACAACTTAACACTTCTTTATTCAGAACAGAGAGCAGGAGAAAACAAAGAAATGCGAGAGAGAAAACGTTAAACAAGAGTGGAGACGCAATCAATCTTCTATTCTTTAATTTCTTCAGTAATCTTATTTATTTTGCAAGGTGATGAACAACTAAATCTCTTAGTTGGAAGATTAGTGTACTGTAAACTTTAATTTGTAATCAAAAGTTATTTTTCATTTCATGTTCTCTTATTTTAATACTTGCTTTTTCTCTAATAAACCTAACTTGATTGAATCTGCTTAAATGAATTGGAAAAGGACTTTGAGCAAAGAATTTGGAAAAACACCATATAAATATTGAATCTAGGAATAAAGTAGTGTTTATGCATCTTTTGTTTTTTCCTTAATTGATTATCTAACTATATTAATCTTTCAAATCGAGGGATTGATTATTATAGTTATGGTTCTCTCATTTAAAGATCGGTGTTTGAATACTTTTGGTGGGAAAAAAAAATTTAAAAATAATATGAGATTTGATTATTAAAGTTTATGAATAGTTGAACAAAAACCGAGATCCTAACATTTATCTCTATTGAATTTCTTTAACTTTATACTGTTGCTGATATTTCAATTGTCTTTACTTTTGTTCATATACAATTTTATGTACTTTCAAGAATTTTATCAAGTTTGTTTGTGAATATTGAATATAATTATAATTGTTGATCCTGTGTGGAGACCAGATTATTCTATCAGAAGTCATTGTTGATGCCAGAAGTAGAATTACTCATCAAAACTCTCAACAAATATACAAAAACATAATTAAATGTAAAATGAGTTTATTAAACATATTATATGACAAAATAATCTTAAATTACTTACTTAATAATAGTAAATTAAATTAGTTTTTAGTTTATATGAAAGTAACCGCAAATAACATTTGTAGGAGGCAATCTTACTCGTAACCATTAAGTGGCAAAGTTTTTTATGCAGATATTTAACACAAATGCATCTCAAAGATTCAACAATACATATATTATTCTTTTTATATTTTTGTTTTAAAAAATTTCTATCTTAATTTCTTTCTATTTTTATATTATTAATTTTTCATTAATTAATATATGTCAAATGTTGTTAGCATGAGAAATAGTATTTGATGTCCTCCGTATGCAAAATTTTCATGGACCAAAAAAACATTGCACCATAAAAGAGATTAATTTTTTACCCAATTGATTGAAAATAGTCACCCATAAATATTTTATCTAAGACAAAAAATAAATATGTAACTTTTTATTTAAATAATATTGAATTACGTACCGAACAATATATGAAATTCAATTAGTGTGTGTTACGGTCATAATATTATTATACTACTCTTTCAATAAAGTTCACAAGTATCTTTTTTGTAGGTTTTTTAGTCTTTTCAATATTTTTTTTTTCAAATTTTTTCCCTAATTTATTTATTTTTATTTATTAGCTTTATTTTTTATTTTGTTATATATAAAAATAAATTTTATGTTTTTTTATTGTTTTATTATGTCTACGTTTATTTTTATATGTTAAAAAGTAATTTGTTGAATATATTTCTAGCTATCTTTTTAAATTGTTATATTGGCTCAACTTAAGTTTTATACCATTAATACTTTGTTAATAACTTCTAATTTTTCAGCAACTCTTTTCTACCGATCCAACTTTAATTAACAACATTCATTCCTATTTCAAGTTTCTAAAAGATTTAACATTAAGTTTTCCTTAATTAATACATTGAAAAATATTTCTTATTTTTAATATTTATAATGGATATAATTTTTCTATATAAAAATATAGAAACTTAAATGTTTAGAAATATAATATTATTGTGCATAAATATATAATAAATATTACTAAAATTATAAAATAATATTAAATTACTTATAAAAATTTAAGTTATCTGAGAATCTTGATTTTAATATTTATCTAACACCATTAGAAATAAAATAGTGTTCAAATTTCTCTATATGCAAAATTTAAGTTAGTAGCACTTACACACTATGAGTAGAATTAGCAAGAAAAATATGGTTCAATTTTCTCAAAATACAAAATTTTCTTGGACAAATGGCATTTACACGTTATAAATATGATTAGTCTTTAACAGGTCGAAAGACACCTACCTAAGGTCTATAATCAAAGAAAAATATAAATATACAATAAAAATATTAAAAATAATTTATTAAAGACATTTTTTGTTAAAAAAATTATAAATGTATACAAATATTATGTTAATTTAAAAATTAAATATTATTAATCAAGTTATTATAAATATGTTTAACTCTTTTTTAAATCTCATGTAGGTGCCAATGAATAAAATATAAGTTTTATTTTTTAGATTAAATAATGCATGTGTACACATGGTAATGTGTTAGTAGTATAAAAAAATAGTTTATAAGTTCTCATATAACAAAAAGACAGTAGGATTATGTAACTATCTCATGTTTATAAATGAGATATTTTAGTTATTTTAAATTAATTAAATTAGTCAATAGAAATTTAGTCATTTATCATAATCAATTATTTCAAAAGATTAATATATATATTGTTATTAGAAAAAAGAATAAAATAAATATTTTTAGAAATAATAATAATAAAGAGAGGGTATATTTATATTGTTAATAGACATTTGGATATTATAAGTTAATGAGTTAAATGAGAAAGTAAAGAGTTAGATGGGTTAGGCCCATTAGGGTTGTTATGTGAGAAGGGAGGGAAAAAACATTATCACTCTTGTCTCAATTTTACCCCAAAGTTTCTTGAAACTTGGTGAAAGAAAAAAGAGAAGTCATAGAGAGAAAAAGGAAGCGAGAAAGTCATTCTTGCACAAACCTTATGCAGTTTTCGTAATCTCATCATTGCGAATTCGTTAGTGGTTGGATTAGGCTGAAAATTGGATAGTAGGTTTCAAACGTGTAACTATCTATTCAAACTGGTTTGGGAGAAAACAGTAGTGCAGAAGAAGCTCTATTTTGGCAAGGGTGGATCAGGAAAGGAAACTCTCTTTTCGTCTTTGTTTCTTCATCAAGGTAATGGGAGTGAGATTACCTCTCTATATGCATGTTAAGGGATGTGAGTAATGAGGGTGAGCTCTAAGTCCCCCTGTAGCTGTTATTTCGTTTTCATAATCATTTGATTTCGTATCATAATTTGTTGATGATTTTTGTGCCTTTCCATATGATTCTTGAGCTCTTTGATGGTTGGATTTGCATTTGTTCATATGTATTTCTATTTCTTTTAGGTGTTCTTGGGTCTTATTTATTAGTATGTAAATCATGTTAAATTACATGAGTAAACAATGTGGTTAATCTTATGTTTAAGTGTGTTGAGTGATGTTTTGATGTGGTAAGATAATTATGTAAATATTGGATGACTATTGATTAATCTTATGTTTTGGTTAAAGTGATGTAAATTTTCGATGTGGGTTGAGTAATGTTTCTTTGAGGTGTTCTTGGATCTTGTTGATTAACATGTAAATTGTGTTAAATTATATGAATAAACGATGAGATTAATCTTATATTTTGGTGGTTGAATGATGTTTTGATGTGGTAAGATGATATTGCATTTGACTTTGTCTAGAGTCTCTATAAAATTTGCCAATGTTGGATTTGATTTATTTTTAGATAGTAGGTTCATAAGATATTAATCTTTATTTTCAATGGTGAGATTTTCGAAATAATATCTGGAGGGAGAGATAATAAAGTTAGAGTAAGAATTGTATTTTTAGGATCTTATACTAATGACCTATTTCATCTTGAGTGATTATAGAGTTTGTTAACTGTTGGATTTAATTTATTTTTAGACATCAGATTTTAAAGATATAAATGTTTAGTTTCAATGGTGGGTTTGTTAAAATAATGTCTAGAGGGAGAGATAATAGAGTCGAAGTAAGAACTATATTTTTAGGATATTATACCAATGGCGAATTCTGTTTGGAGCATTTATAAGATTGATTAATTGTTGGATTTGGTTTATTTTTTTATAGTAGGTTTCTTAAGATATTAATATGTATTTTCAATGGTGGGATCTCGAAATAATTTATGGAGTTATAGACAATAAAGACAAAGTAAGAAACTAAGAAATGTATTTTTAGGATCTTACATCTGTGGTAGATTTTGTTTAGAGCATCTATAGAAATTGTTAACCATTGGATTTAATTTTTCTTTGGATAGTGGGTTCGTAAGATACTAGTCTTTATTTTCAACAGTTGGGTTGGATAAATAACATCTAGAGTGATCAATACTAAAATGCAAGTAATTAATTATATTTTAGGATCTTATGTTACTTGTGGTTTTTAAATGGATGACTGTCTTGATATAGGATAGTACCATGGTGACTTAGATTGTAAGTATTAATGATGATTTTTTTTAAAGTCATAAATATTAATAATGATTGTCTTGATATAGATAGTACCATGTCTTGATGGTTTGTTAAAATAATCTCTAGAGGGAGAGATAATAGAGTCGAAGTAAGAACTATATTTTTAGGATATTATACCAATGACGAATTCTGTTTGGAGCATTTATAAGATTGATTAATTGTTGGATTTGGTTTATTTTTTTATAGTAGGTTTCTTAAGATATTAATATGTATTTTTAATGGTGGGATCTCGAAATAATTTATGGAGTTATAGATAATAGAGACAAAGTAAGAAACTAAGAAATGTATTTTTAGGATCTTAAATCTATGGTAGACTTTGTTTAGAGCATCTATAAAAATTGTTAACCATTGGATTTAATTTTTCTTTGGATAGTGGATTGGATAAATAACATCTAGAGTGATCAATACTAAAATGCAAGTAATTAATTATATTTTAGGATCTTATGTTACTTGTGGTTTTTAAATGGATGATTGTCTTGATATAGGATAGTACCATGATGACTTAGATTGTAAGTATTAATGATGATTTTTTTTAAAGTCATAAATATTAATAATGATTGTCTTGATATAGATAGTACCATGTCTTGATGGTTTGTTAAAATAATGTCTAGAGGGAGAGATAATAGAGTCGAAGTAAGAATTATATTTTTAGGATATTATACCAATGACGAATTCCGTTTAGAGCATTTATAAGATTGATTAATTGTTGGATTTGGTTTATTTTTTTATAGTAGGTTTCTTAAGATATTAATATGTATTTTTAATGGTGGGATCTCGAAATAATTTATGGAGTTGTAGATAATAGAGACAAAGTAAGAAACTAAGAAATGTATTTTTAGGATCTTAAATCTGTGGTAGACTTTGTTTAGAGCATCTATAAAAATTGTTAACCATTGGATTTAATTTTTCTTTGGATAATGGATTGGATAAATAACATCTAAAGTGATCAATACTAAAATGCAAGTAATTAATTATATTTTAGGATCTTATGTTACTTGTGGTTTTTAAATGGATGATTGTCTCAATATAGGATAGTACCATGATGACTTAGATTGTAAGTATTAATGATGATTTTTTTTAAAGTCATAAATATGTGTAAAAAATGCTTTTATGGATGATGTATTGAAAATGTCTTGTATTGTGGTGAATTTATGTTATGCGAATGAGTATAAGATTAATTATTTTCTTTAATTTATAAATACATGTACTGTGGGGAGAACGTTAACATGATGTTAAGATGATGTGTGTGATTTATGAAGGTATATGCGTAACTGGCATAAATGAGGTTGTTGACATTTGGAACTGATGCAATCTCACCTAGCATGCACCATGGCTAGGAGGATTCAAGTAAGGCATGACATGGATGAAAACTCATTGAAGATTTGAAGCCATAGTCTTCATTATTTTTAGCTTGTAAATATTGTATTTTAATTAGCTAAATAGGAATGTATTTTTAATTCCCTTAAGGCCATGTATTTTTTGCCATCGTCATTTTAGTTTAGAAGGTATAAGTATCTTTAGTTAAAAAGGAGGAATAAGCTTAAAATAGGTGCATAAGTCAAGACATGATTTTGGGCTAGCCCATTCACTTTAGGAGTTGCTAATTACACCTATGAGGTGAACTTAGTTGCCTCACTTAAGCCTAAGACTTAGGTTAATTAGTCTTAATCCTAATTAAGCACAAGTCTTACCTTGCCTAGAAAAGTGTGCCTAAGCTTTCACATTGAACTGTATATACTCATTCTCCCTCATTGTAAATGACACCTTTGAAGTTGAATGAAAATAGTCTCTTTATGAGCACATTCTTAGTAAAAGGTATTGGGGATTCTCTCTCTTGAAAAACCTCTTCCTAGTTGGTTTTTATCAAGGGTTCCTTCCCTTATGGCAAACCTAAATATTTTGGCTTTTCTCTCTTTGAGAGTGACACCCCACCTCCATTTTCCTTCCCCTCCATCATCCATTTCATGGTTCTTGGAACCTCAAGGAGAAAGATCAAGGGGAGTGTAAAAACATTTTTTTTACATCAGAGCTTACACATGACTTATGTAGAGGAGGGTTATGCCTATTGGAAGCTACGTGTGGATAGCATAAAAGAGGCGTATGCGTAGGACGAACCTGCATGAGACAACACGCGCATGATTGTGACACATCTTGCATAAGGATGAATTACATGTGTTTGACATGCAGATGTTCTTTTTTATAGGAAAAATGTTAAATTATATTACAGTGTTGTTAACATGTTTCCATATGCTATTATATATCATTATGTGATTGAGAAGTTGTAAATGACTATGTAATCATATGATATGTGGTATGTAACGTGTTATTTCTTGCATATCTTAATATATGTGAGTCAAGTTTTCCCCTCTTTTCTTGTTATGTTGATTGTTTTCTTTTGGGGTTGAACGACCATAGGTCAAAATGCACAAGAAGAGGAGGAGTTGGTATTGAGGGAAAGACTTAATTTGTTGGGTTGTTCTAATATGCATGTGACATCGAGGTAGTAGGCTATTAGAGCATCTCTAAGGCTAGATCACCTTTTTTTTATCTTACTCCACTTTTTGGTGACTCTGCACTGTCACGTCATCCCGAAGATCAACTTCATTTTTTACTCCAACAGAAGATCACAGTTTGTGATCTTGGAACACTTTTAGTGGATCCTACAAAGCTATGTCATCGAATTTGATATTTATTTTCATTTTATTGTAAATAATTTAAATTAAATAATTATATTAATTAAATTAAATATTATATTATTTAAATTAAATAATTTATATTAAAGAATTATATAGTTTAAATAATTTTAATTAAATAACTATATAATTTAAATTATATAGTTTAATATGAGATAAATTTAGAAAAAAAATTAAAACTCAATTTTTTATGAATAAAAATACTTTAAATATACAATAAAACATAACATTGATAGGAAAATTACAAACATAAAGATTGAATAAGGAAAATTAACATAAAAATACAAACATAACAATAAAACTCAAATTTTAGCATCATTGTGACCGAAACTTTCCCAAATATGTTCTGCCAAACTTGGTTGAAGTTGTTGATGAAGCCTCTTGTATGCATGTAACGTCGTGTTTGCAAGTATGCAGCAAAACTTGGATGAACTTTATGAGATACTTCAATGCTTGAACTATCTTTGTCAATATGATCATAATCAATATCAACATTATCAATGTATGTATCTCATTCATTTTCAACAATCATGTTATGCAATATGATAGATACCAACATTATGTTCTTCATAATACCCATTTTCCAATTCGTGTTGGACAACATATAATTGCAAAACGAGATTTTAGCACACCGAAAGCTCTCTCCACACTCTTTCTTGCTGCTTCTTGACGTTTTGCAAATAATATTTTTTCCTCCCTGTGGCATTGTGATTGTTTTCATAAATGTGGCCCAATCAGGATAAATTCTATCACCAAGATAATAACACATATTATATTGGTTTCCATTAATCGTAAAATGCACTGGAGGAGCTTGACCTTACAAAACATCATTAAACATAGATGATTGACTTAACACATTAATATCATTGTTAGAACCTAGAACTCCAAAAATGCATGTCAAATCTATAAGCCTTGCAATGCGACAACTTCAAGTGCAAATTTCGGTTTGTGATTATCACCTTTACAATATTATCCTTGCCAAGCAATTAGACAATTTTTCCATCATAATGCTTGCAATCAATAGAACCCAACATACTAAAAAATCCACACGTTTCTCCAAGTTGTAACAAGTGATTGACATTGTCGTTGTTAGTCTTTCTCAGGTACTCATTTCCAAATATCTCGTTGATGTCAATAACAAAAGCTTCCAAACATTTGATTACAGTGTTTTCATTGATTGTAACATACTCATTAACACTATCCACAGGTGATGCATATGTCAATGTATGTATTGCTGCAGTGCACTTTTGCTTTCATTGATTGTAACATACTCATTAACACTATCCACAGGTGATGCATATGTCAATGTATGTATTGCTGCAGTGCACTTTTGCAACGGAGAAAAACCCTGCCTACCAGTAGCATAAGTTCTCATTTGGAAATATGAATAACAAGAACTAAGAACATCCACTATTTGAATGAACAATTACTTTTTCATTCAGAACCTCCGCCAAAATTGAAGTCTGCAATTCTCAGAGAAGTAATCATTTAACAGACATGTATGTTCATCTCAAGATTGCGATTTATGGTTCTTCCTTAGCATCTGGGTTGGTTGACTGCTGCTTTCTGTTTTTTATTGGAGTTAGCCCAGATATGCCAATATTTCAAGATCAATGTTGTCTTCAAGTGCTTCACGAATAATTTCTCGTCATACTCTATCGAACTCAAGGTTGCAACGCATGATAAGACTAAGTAAAATCAAAGTGAATTGATCCAATAAGATTGCAAAAGAAGATGAGTGTGCATAAATGGAGGACATCTGAACATTTATATAGGAAATTCATAATGACTACTTTTAAATGGCTAGTTTTTCAGCGACTACTTTTTTATCTACTAGCTTTTAATGAGTTAATTGTAAATAATAAAATAAAAGATTATTTAATATTGAACTAATTTAAAGGCATTACAATATAATGACAATTGTAACATAATTAAAAATAATGACACATACACACAACTAACTACATAATTAAAAATAGTGACATAAACACACAACTAGCAAGATAATAATTACTTGACTCCAAAGTCCTTCCAAATCGCCTGGCAAAACTTTTCGTGTTTTTTGTGTTGCTCGCTAGTCATATCTTATGTATCCTTAATAATAATCTCATATAAATTTTACATACTTTCAATCTTAATTGCTTTTGCAATTGCGTTGTTGACAACATTTCTTTGTTGTATGTTAGTTTGAATGCTAGTGAAATCCAAAACTAGTGTAGACGATGCTGCTCTTTTACCTTTGACCTTTCTTTTGACCACCTTTTGTCCTTTGGACGAGAGATTCGTGTTGGTGTTTCAGCTTCAAAAACCTCAATCGGTGTTTCAGGATTAGATGATGATGAGTAAGTCCCACTTGCATTCCGCTTTGTTCATTTTGCAGGACCTTCATTGCAAGTTCCTTATCATCTAGGTTATTCCTTCAACATTGACCATGCATGCTCAAGTGCAAAATCCTTTGAAAATCTTGCTTCCAAATAAGATATGCACTAACATAACATCATTCTCATTGGAACCACTTTTCTTTAAAGCAGTAGCTTGGTTGTAGCAACCATTGAACTTTTGAACACTATGGTGAATCTTTTGCCATCGAGATCTCAATTGATTGTTAGACCTTTTATTGAAATTACCATGAAAGTTGTGTCATGCTCAAGTACTCTTGTCCAAAATGCACAGTCACCGAAAATTGGATCAATCGAGGCATTAAGTCATTAGCTGATAAGAACTTTATCCTCTTCAATTGAAAAGAAAACGGGTGCATCCTTTTTATTTCTTGAGTCACTCTCTCATCCATAATCTATTGTAACATTTTCTAATTCAATTTGGGTAGAACATTGTGGAAATTACATATCACCTTTCTCACATGATGAAATTTGTGCACGACTATAACTAGTACGCAATGGTAGTGACAAGTACGAAAAATAATAAGGAGGGATTTGAGAAATGTCATTTATTGATGGTGGTGATCGGGGCAAGAAAGGAATTGAAGGAGAAGAATGTTGCAAATTTTCAAGTGGTTGTGGTGCATACTGAAAATAATAAGAAATATTTTGAGAATTATTATTTGGGGGCAATGTGGTCAAGACAAGGCTAGAGTTGAAGGAGACAAAATTTGGTTATTTTCATTTGGTGGTAGAATTTGATACGCTTGAAAAAAATCTTTATAGTAAGATTGTCAATTGTGTTGATTTAGATCCATTTGACAAGAAAAAAAATTTGAACTTGACACAAATAATCACTATTCTAAGACAGAGAATGAGTTTGGATAGAGGATGAAATTTTAGTGTGAAAATTTTGAACAATCATACCTCAATTTATAGGAAATAATTACTCGTTTTTAAATTAAAAAAGTTTTAAACTCTTCCAACGTTTACATTCCAACGTTCAATTTTTTTTATTCGCTCTCCCACTCATCTACGACAACGTCACCCCCACAATTCAATTTTTTTTCACTCTCCAAGGGCTCTCTCTCCCACCATTCTCTACTCTCCCACTCAATTTTTTCTCTCACATACGCTCCACCCACACCCCTTCTTATTTTCATTTTTCTCGAAACTCTTCCCCTTCCCTCCTTATATGTGACAAACCACAAATCAATTTAATTATTTTTATTACAATTTATATTAGTAACAACTATATTTATTATAAGGTGCAAACTCATAGTACTGTATATAGGGTTTTTGGTTCGGAAGATGCATCTCTAAGCTTTTTTCTCTCTACTCTCTAGCTTTCCCTCTAACTCTACTTCTATAGTCTCAGCTTGCCTGTGATTACTCGAATAAGTCTTTTAGGACAATGAGATTATTTGAATAAATCTTTTAACACAATGTCTAACAAACACTAGGAAGATAATTTCTATATCTTTGCACAAGATTAGTTATCAACAAAAAGTTATAACTTCTATAAACCAGTGAAACAAACTTATTTATCTAACATTTTAATTTAGAAATGAAGAAAAAAACATTTAAATTCATCAAGGGTGGGGGCAAAGGAAACATCGAGGTAATAGTGTCGGGTACTACAACCACTTGTGTTAGTACCGTGAGGCAAATATCAACCTCAAGTAAAAAGTATGCGCTAATCAAATTGGTGGAAAGTGGAGACAAATCATAATACTGAGTAATGAATGCATCACCAGTTAGTGGAGGCTAATCTAATTACCCCTTAACACATTTATATGAAGGTTCGGATTATATAATACTCCTAATTGACTAATTTACAGAAGAGGACAGAGAGTGGCTACCAAGGACGTAATAGATATGATTAAAATTAAGTCTTGGTTATCGATGCATGATAAAGTTCTAGGATTCTCAAATGCTGTATTAACAAGACTCATTCGCCAATACTTTTTCAGTTTTTCCCAATCATATTTTAGAAAATAGAAAGATGATCTCTTACGATGTTCTGTCTAGACTCAAGCAATCATACAAACTTTGAAAGATTCTCATCAGATCGATTAAATTAGTTATTGATTAGCTCTTCCTGTTCCTAATACATGTACAATGAATCCATGCAAGATTTGGTGAAGGAAAGAATTTGAGGTC
This sequence comes from Psophocarpus tetragonolobus, assembly GCA_037954015.1. Lineage (NCBI taxonomy): Eukaryota > Viridiplantae > Streptophyta > Magnoliopsida > Fabales > Fabaceae > Psophocarpus > Psophocarpus tetragonolobus. The sequence goes on along the minus strand of CM075691.1, from coordinate 63,222,250 downwards.
ATTTTAGCCATCACACAATAACTTTTCTAGACTCAAGCAATGACACAAAGTTTGGAAGATTCACTATTCACGTCTCAAGATAACTTTGAGGTCATTTTAGCCAGGCCTCCGAAAATTTTGCATCAACAATTATACCATTTGACGTGTAAGTCACGCTGGTGTTTAGAGATGTATGAATTGGCACTACAATGAATGGGGGTTGAACATGTGAGGTGGGGAAATTAATATATGAACGAATTGGCATGTACAATGAATATGGGAGTTGAACAAATGCGATGGGGAAATGTATGAATGGATTGGCACTACAAAATGTTGTCACAGACAAAGAAATGTTAATGTTCCAGCATTCCCCAAAACCGCTGGATTCGTATTATTCAAGGGTGCATTATAAGTATCACACGGTGCTGATGATCATATTACACTTTGTAAAGGTTGACTTCTTGTGGACAGACATCAGTACTTTTGCGAAAGATTGCATAGCCATAAGTTATGAGAACACTTTTCATTTATGGGCTTTGGGATAAGTTATGAGAACACTTTTCATTTATGGGCTTTGGGATGTGCTTTTCTTTTTTTATTGAATTATTGTTGTGGTTGTTTTTTGCTTTTGAATAAAACTTATACTGTATTCAATTCCATTATTAACAATTTTTCTTTCAATTATTAACAAGCATCGTAATAACAGAATTGGACTTGGATCATGTTAATATCCTTTACGAAGTGTCCGGCAAATCCCCTTTGATGTGAATGTGATGATGTTCAATTTGGATACTGTATAGATCTTCAGGTTTCTTCTTATTGTTATTATCATTTTGGAAAAAAGAAAGGCAATAATGGAACTAACAACTAAAGACTGTATTGTAAAGTCATCATTATTCATGCCGATAACCAACAATGGAAATGAGTTTTGTTGACTTTTGGTTTAAGAAAATATTTTTTATTTTATTTTTTGAAAATAGTTTTTATTTTAAGTTTTAATTTAGAAAAATATTTTATTTTTGTTTGATATTTTATATTTTTAAAATAATATTATTAAATTTAATTAATTTAATAAAAATATTATAAATTATTTATATGTATAATTTAAAATACATTTATATATAATTTTTTTATAATTACTATATTATTAAGATTTTACATAGTTTTAATTTTTTAAAACACTGAAAATAATTATTTTATTTTATTTTTGTTTTCAGTTTTTTTAATATATTTTCTAGGAGTGTTCAAGGTTGGGTCAGGTCGAGTTTAAGTAAACTCAAGATTCAACACAATCTTAACTTATTGGGTTGGGTTGGTTATCATTTTTTTTCTCATTAAACCCAACCCAACTTAACCCGTCATTGAATGAGTAAGGTAGGGTTGAGTTGGGTTAATTGGGTCACAATTTAAAAAAATATTTTTTTAAAATAATAAATTGAATGTTTAAAAGCGTTTTTTATATATTTTTAGGATATCTTTTTAAAAAAATAGAATATATCATTGTTGTAACATAAAAATAAACAATAACCTATTGTCTCTAATAGTGTGAAAAATCAATTTTCAAAAGAGTTTAAACTATTGGCTGAAAGCTCATTATTAGTTTTTTATTTACCAATAAACATTAGCTAGTTGGAGTGGGGGTGTGTCTTTTTGGTGCAAGAGTATTTGCCTTAGTTAATAACAATCTCAACTCAAGAGTTATAAAATAAACTATTAAAGATATTTTTTAATTTAAAATAATAAATAATAATAATATAATGTTGGGTTGAGTCTCACGTTTAACTCACTGAACCTGTCATACAACCTGTAAGAGATTTGATTTGATCAGATTGGATTGAGTTTCACTCAATCTAAAAAAAACTCGGATTAGATTAAGTCATTAAATCACCAAACTCAATGCACACTCCTAATATTTTCTAAATGGTAATAAAACATATTTTTAATATTATTTTCAACGTAAAAATATACAAAGAACACCTCAAATAAATGACCGAAGCTTTTCATTCGGGTGTTTAACATAATTAAATATGCAAGATTTGAAATTAATATCTATTATTAAATTGAAATTATTCCATATTAATTAATCTAGCTTGTCGAACAAAAGTTAATTTACGTAATGTTTGAGCGGCAAAAAAGTATTTACAAAGTTAATTTTATAAATCTGACTTCTTATTTATAAATTAAAGCGTCTTATAATCTCTTAAAAAGACATAATCAGAAAAGCTTTTAATCAAATGAAAAATATGTTAAAACTTTCGTGATAGTCCAATCTACTTTTATAAGTTATTTTAAACTCTGCATAAAAAAAGCTACTTCTATAACTTTAAAATCCAAAAATTTCACTTACCTTGTCAAACGTCATTTTACTGCTTATTAATTAACCTTTAACACTTACACTGAATTAAGTCATCTAAGGTGGTTTTCAAATTACTACTTGTTTAGAGAAATAACTTCATTAAATAGCTGTTTATCATACACACTTACATATAAGTAGTTTTTGGAGCATTTTGAGGTAAAACTATAACTAAGATGATATTAGAAAATATTAAATAATTTTTGTGTTCTATGTCAACTTTTAGAGATATTTATGTATAATTTTGTGGTTATTTTTAATTTTTAATACGATTAATTGGTTGTTGCTGAAAAAAGGATTTTTAATTTGACAAATAGTAAATATCCATCTTGTTTTTAAATTAGTTTGGACAATTTTTTTATGATACTATACCTTGGACATAATAAGTGTAACAATCTTAAATTCAACATCTCAAGAGTTACATGACACTATACAACTCATGATTTTTAATTCTCTTTAGGTAACTCTTTTCGAGATGCATGATTGTTTTTAGGATTAATGACCGATCCTACAAAACATATGACTTTTAAGTGTGTTTTGTTTTCACTTGTACATTTTCTTAAGAGACTTCCTAAGAAGTAGCTAACTCCATAATTTAATTATAAAGTTCTTAAGAGATGTGCTATCTAAAAGTATTTGTATCTTTATTGATATAAGTAATACATATTAGTTGTTCTACACCTCTCATGATGTACTAAAGTATTTCAATACTTACATCATAAGAAGCTTCCTAATCAAGATGACCTTATAATGAAAAAAAATATATAAATTTTTTTTTATCTAAAATTATGAAGTTATTTTTATAAATCGTTGATCAGAGATAGTTAAAATTAAATAAGATAAAATAATTTATAAACATGTCATAATTTTTCATAAACTCAGTCGAAACATTTGGACCAATATATATTATATCATAGATAAGTCCAAACAAACTATAAATAAATACAAACTTTATTTTCTTTTCTGCAGAAAAAGTAAACTAGTAGCTCTTGATCAATATTTAATCAATATTTATTATATTAAATTATAAATATATTTGCTATCTTAATAAAAGTAATACTACCTCCCTTCCAAATTATAATACAATATTTTAATATTTTCTCCTTTTAAGACAGATTTTTTGGATTAATTATTTTTATTAAGTATTCTTATTAATTTTTAATCTATAATAAAAAATTAATAAATAATATCATAAAATAAATTAGTTTTTCATATAACTATTTTATTTTATTTTTACTAAAAGCAATACAAAATCTAATTAGTTATTATATAATAAATTTACATATTTTTTTGTTATGATGGAGAATGCAAATATTTTTTACAAAACACAAAAATTCAGCTCAAGAACGTTAATTTTTATAATTCTCTGTAATTTATTTTATAATTTATTTTTTTGAAGAATAAATTTAAATTTAATTAATTAATAATATTATTAATTCAAATAGTTTTAGTTATGGTAGAGAGTGCAATACTTTTCAAGTGAAATAAAATCTTTATCAATAATAATAAGTTCTATACTCTACTGTAGTTATTTTATAATTATTTTTAAATATTTATACCAAAAATAATTTTTATTTTGATTAGATAAAATATCATCAATTAAATATTTTTAGTTACCACAAACAGTAAATGTTTTTTACAAATACACAATTTTGCTCAAAACACCAATTTTAATAATTTACCGTAACTAGTTAATAATTATTTTACAAATAATTTAAATATTATTAATTAATAATATCATAACTTAAAAATAAGTTTCGTTAATTTATATATTTTACTAAACTTAAGTTACCTCATAAATTTGTTTAGAAATTTTTATACTAAAAATTAATTTAATTCTAATTAGTAAACAACATCACAAACAAAAGTATTTGTTATGATAAAGAATACACTTATTGTTGGTTCCAAATAAAATCTTGTTCAATATCGTTAACTTTTATAATTTAGCATGATTACTTTATATTTTTTAGAATATTTATACAAAAAATAATTTAAATCCAATTGGTTAATAATATTATAAATTGAAATATTTTTAGTTATTATAGATAACAGACAAAATTATGTTCAAGAACATTGATTTTTATAATTTATTTTAATTTATAATTTATTTTTATCTATAATTTAAATTAATTTTATTAGTTAATAATATCATAAATTATGTTGTAAGAGTCCTATGCTAGTTCCTTACAAGAAAGTTATCAATGTTTTAAACCTATTTTATATGGAACTCTTCACACTGTAACACTCATAAACAACTTCCACAGTCTTTTTTACAAGTTTGTTTCAATTAAGTTCTTTTGACAATTTAAAATTTAATTTAATTATTATAAATAAAATTATCAACATTAGGAAATTTTAGTTTTTTGTTTGGTTTGTTAAGATCTGAACAGTATGGAAGACTCATAATACAATTGTGTTTGAGACAAAACTACTAGATATGCATGATATTATTCAAACAGTGTGACTTAGTATGTGGAAATGGAGTCACGCAGGAAAGTTAACAGGGATGGCAAATAAACCTGTACTTGTGGGTAATCCCTGAAACCGCCCTGAAGTTGACAGAAAATCCCGGGTTTGACTGGGTATGGGTATGAGAATACCTAATTTATTAAGTTGGGGATGAGGATATACATACCCACCCAGTACCCGTCCCCGCCTCATCTCGCTCTTATTTTAATAACTAAAATATTCATTTATCTTAAAAAAAGGTTTGATATTCAATTAATAAATTACAAACTTTGTATTATTAGATAACTTTTGAATTTATATAATTTTATTTAAATAAATTATTTTCTACTAAAATATTATTATAATTTTTTTGCAGGTATGGAATGGGTACGGGTATACCCGATACCCAATACCTGACGGGGATGAGGATCTAGACATAAATCTCATACCCGCTGAGCATGGGGACGGAGATGATGATGAGTTTTAGAAACGGAGATGGAAATGTCATACCCGTCCCCGTCCGGTTCCATTGTCATGCCTAAACATCACCCTCCCATACAAAATGGATCAGGAACTTGGTTGTTGTATATAGAGTTGTGAATTAATTGAATATTTTTTTACATACTTTTGCACAAAAAATATTCATCTTTCTGTATTAAATTATATATTTTTATTTTAATAAATTGACATATACATAAGTAAAAAAAATCTAGAATAATTTATTTAACCGAAAAAATAATAAATAAGATGTGTTTAAATTATCCATTCACACAATTTTAAATTTTAAATTTTAAATTTTAAATTAATTTATAGTTCTGTACTTTGAAAAAATTATTACAATTCTGAAAATGGTTGCTAGAGATTTTGTTTACACGACTAACAAATTAATTACATGTCGCTTACATGATAAGCTAATTTCATTTTTTCTTCCTTTTATCAAACATCCAAGTGCAACATTTTATTTTCAAAGCATTCATTCTAACCACATTTGAAACTTTTAGGGGGACCAAAACTTCATTTTTTTTTTCTTCAAATTGTAGAGACTACAAAATAAATTCTAAATTTAGAGGATAAAAAATAAATTTACCATAAATCTGAAGGTTTGTCTTTGTATAAAATATGAATCTTTATTTAACTAAAAATATTAACTTTATATACGTACTCTCTTAATAAATTAATTATAAATATTAAATATATCATATAAATAAAGTCTAATAATGCATAGGTATAAAATATAGGTAATTTTTTATCAACAAAAGTCATCACAGTCAACTTACGTTGGTCTTATCAGTTGAAATATTTAAATTTGCAACATTTCACTTCTTTCTTCTCTCTTCATCATTTAATCTACTATGTCAACCTTACATCTCTCAAGGTAATATAACCCTTATTTCTTTTAAAAAACTGTAATATAATCCATTATTATTCTTATTTATTAATAAGATAAAATAAATCTCACATCTTTACAAAATCATTAGGTATGCAATAATCAATATGGATTCCACATATGCTTATTTTTATTAATTGACATTTATGGTAAGTGTTTATGATAATTACTAGATCTATTAAAATGGATCTAACCCACATACTTATAAGATGAACCAGACTAGATTTTAGAAAAATAGATTAAACAAAAATGAACATTTTAGTCTAAATATAAAAATCATTTTAGATCGGGACAACTTAAATAAAAATATAAATTTTAAAAATATATTAATATATTAAATAATGATATTAATATATAATACGTTGTTAAAAATAAAATAAACAAAAATTGTGTCATAAAGAAATACTGAGCCCAAATTTTTAAGTGACTTGCAGATTGGAATTGAAATATCTGTTATCTGTTTGCGTGTTGTGAGGTAAACTATAAACATATTAACACCCAATAAAGGCATAAAGCTATATTGTAAATACATAAACCTATAACCCTATTTCTTTTATTTCCCTTATATGATAATGAAAACGTAAGAAGAAAGGGCACGCTCACTGCGCCACAAGTCCGCAACCGCAGACGGCAAAGATGTAAAGTTCACTTCTAATATTTCTTTCGAAGTAATGGGTTAAGCGGCTAAGAGTACTGTAGCGACATGTTTTAATCAATACGTTATAAATTTGTAAAGAAAATGTTACGATAAAGTAAATTTAAGTTTTATTTAAATTATTGAGTGAGATTAAGGTATGATGGATTTATTAGTTGTGTTAGTGTTATGCACTAATATTTTGGTGATGAATAAAAAGATAGATAGGTGAGAATGATTATTATAATTTTGTTTTGGAATTTTTGAATTGAATTTTGGGGAGTTTTGAGAATTTGTTTAGGAAAAAGGGTGCAAATAGCAAGTTGAACTTACTAAGTATATCCTTGTACCTTGATTTTTTCTTTCTGCCAACTCTTTTCTTCACTCCTCATTCACTGCTTCTCTTTCTCTCACCTTCACCATCACTTCTCTTTGCTTGCATGGTTAGCAAAAAGCTTATAGATTCAATGTAGTTTCTTTCATTACTCCTAATTCTGAGAGGTGATTAATGTAGGTCAGTTTGATCATGATTCTTTTAACCTTTTATGTTTGTTTTCGATCCTATTGTTCTTTATGAAAAGGGAATTTCTCTAGAATACTAATTTATGGAGTTTCTATTTGATTGGAGTTGTTGATAAGTTTGAAGTGATTTCTTCGGTAAGATTTTCTATAATTTTTTAATTCTCAATCAGGGAGAAATAGGTAAGGGAAGTTGAAACTTTACTTTTATTTTGAATAAATTGTGTGATGGTGGAGATTAAATCAATAGGAGGTGATTGGTTGAGTTATTGAGTTGAATTTGATTATTTTGTGAGATTGATTATGTTGGTGAGTATATAATGATTTTAATGTTGCAATTATAACTGAAAAGGGTTGGTGTTTTGTTTATTAACTTTGATGATGATTATAATTGCATTAAAATGAATGTTGATGTTATGCATGATGATGAGGTGTTGCTTTAAATATATAATGATAAGATGTTTTATTAAATGCATGATGATCAGATGTTGCATTGAAATTGATGATTGTGGGTAGTTACAAAATGTATTGTAACTTAGCCTTGGATAATGTGCACATATTTATATACATGTGAGGTGTATTAACTTAGGGATACAACTAATGTCAATGTAATACTAGTACCGAATAAGCAAATGTGCGTACATAAGTGATTTACATTGTGATCCTAGTACCAGGTATGCAAGTGAAGGTACCTATGGGATATACTTAGACATAGTTAGATTGTTATATGGGTTAGGTTGATGTGATACACTAGCAAATTAGTTTTCAGATGAGTATGCCTAGACTCAATTTGTTGTTAGAGTGGGTCATGTAGATACCTAATACTAATTGGATGAAGTCATTAGGCCGCCTTGGTGTCTGAACTCAATAAAGTCTTTTTGGAAAGTGTTTGTTAGAGGTTTATGTGTACTTATTTTTTAAGGAACATAAGTATGATTGTTTTCATATCAGTGGATTTGACTTAATTAAAGTGTTTATTAGTTGCATAATTTTGTATGCTTAAACATATTTAATGTTGTTATATGCTTACCCTTATTTGTGTATGTATTCTATATGATTGTGATGATTGTGCTTGGCATGAAAGCAAATAGCAATGATAGGGGTAGAGGTTAGGATCAACAAGAGTAGAGCTGATTTGAGTAGGAGATGCAATGATGTGTAATTTGTAGAATAAATAATCCATGTTATGACTTTTGAGAAATTATGTAGAATATGTATATCTGCACCTTTTGGATGATGGTGAACATGTGGACAGATAAAAGCTGATGTTGTATATTTAATCTTGTATGTGTTAGACTTGATAAGTATGTGGATGTAAATGATAATGTGATGTATGGTTTGGATGTTAGAAGATTTAATGTTGAACTACTGGGGTTCTACAATCTATAGAGTCTTGCTAGGCGGCGAGTCTCACCTAATGAGAATTAGTCTCTATTAAGCATATTTTCAGGTTAGACTTAAAAAATAGTAGTTCGAACAAAATATGAGTTGGGCAAACTCGACCCATTTTATTGTACGAGCCTGATGAGCTAAGCCAGCCCACTCATTTTGAAAGCTCTAATATTCACACCCCAACTTTTTCTTTTTTCTGTTTCCCAAGGTATCTTTGGGCTAAAAATCTCTAACTAATCCCTCGAGATATGAAAATCCATTTAATTGGATAGTCCTTTCCCAATATGTACTTCTCAATACTCACAATTAGAGATTAAAATCTAGATTATATGTATGAGGAGTAAGGTTATCTACGGACTATTACATAAGGTCGTATTTACACACCAACTTAAAAGAGGTAATATACAACAAAAAAAATGATGAATTATAAGGTAATTAATTTAATTGAAAGTATTTAATAGAATCAATTGATAAGTTAACTAATAAATATAAAATAACATAAAAAGATATAATTAACTAAGCTATTTGATTAAAAAAGATAAGAAATATTAAATAGATTAAATAGAATAAAAAAAGTTAATAACTTATTAGTTAGCGTATTTTTATAAGCTACACATGAAGTAGCTTGTGAAATATATTAGAAGATGCTAAATTAAATTGTGTGCAAAATAAAATTTTTTAGTAAAAAAAACTTATAAAGTCTATAAGTATCTTCTCAAATGCACATGTATTAATTTATAGATGAATAGTTTATTTTTTCTATTTTGAATATAATACAAAGTAGTTAATTAGGATAACATATCTCCTCATTCATAGTTAGCATATTGTTGGGACTTCGTTATCAATTTTTCTTTTTTGTATGTAGCTAGGCTTGGCGGGTATATATAAGATGTTGCAGCCCGACCTGAATAAACAATTAATAAACTACATGATAAATTTAAAATGGCTTATGTAAGTTTTTATCATCTGAGATATTCACCCTTTAATCGAGTGTCATTAGATCCCGCTTGGATCGGCAGGTTGAACTGATTAGATCAAAATTCAAATACCTGACTACGAAGCACTTTGTTCTATGAATCCTGATTTATTTAAATTTTGTTATTAAAATTTAAAAATAAAATTTTAAGCTTCACAGGATCGAACTTGGTTATTTAATTATTTGAAGGAATGTTTTGACATTTTAATGAATATATATATATATACACGCTCTACACATAAATATTTATAAATATTATATAAATTATTTAATAATCTACAATGTATTTTTTGTTTAACTATTTGTTATAACTTTATAAAATATAAAATTATATAAGCTATAAATTATTTAAATTTTATTATTATAAAATTAAGTCATACAAATTAATATTGACTCCTCGAGTTAACTTTTGACTCATAACCTCTTACCTTATTCGAGTTTATAACTGAAGCGAGTCTAATCATTGCTTTAATCGATTAAGTCCATCTCTCAAGTAATTAGGTAATATAACCCTTAATTTAATATATATAATAATAATAATATTATTATGAAGTTTAATTAATATATACTGATCATGTAAAAAAATATTAGACTGACATTTAATCACATCTCTTCGTACCATAAACTAAGGGTTGTGATTGAATATTAATATAAAAAATTTTACATTTAAAGTGCATACTAATTAAACTCAATCATATAACCCCTTATTCTTATTTCTCAAGAAGACAAAATAAATCTCACTTCTTTGCAAACCATTAGGTATGCAATAATCAACATAGGTTGCATATTTAGTTTCACTAATTAGAGTCTCCAAGTCTGATGTTTATAATATTCACATTCCAAAGGGTTTTTGTTTCCCAAGGTAGATTGGGCTAGAAGTCTTTCACTAATTCTTTGAAATACGAAAATTCATTTAAGATGTTATTCTAGTGATATTAAAATGAGTTTGCTTATTGACTCAGTCGAAGTAGTAAGTTAATGGGTTAGTGATAGAACCGATGAATTACTTGTAGAATAAGAATATATTAAAAAATTATAAAATTTATAATATTATTAAATAATGTGATTAACCCATACTTCAAATTGAAGTTAAACAAATGACCTCTTTAAGTCTAATCGCATAAACTAATAATTCAAGAAATTGTTATAAAAACAATATGTTAACTTATAAATTCTAATAATTAAGCATGAAAAGTTATATTAAATATTTTTTGAGTATTAGAATTTTATTAAATTAAACTAGACTTGTTATTTTTACCTATCAACTACTAATTAATTTTTATGATTTAGTGGTAGTTAATCTATTGAATAATTTCCAAGTCTACTATTTAACTTTTAGGTATGTTATTATTTATTTATTTTTATTAACATTTGCATTTTTTAAAATAGAATAAACAAATTGGGTCAACCAAATTAAGTCACTAGTTCAACCATGTGAACCAGCCAAGTTGACCAGTTCAAACTGTGCCAATTGTATGACTGGTAAAAAATGTGACTCGAATTGTTTAGATGACTATACCAATTTCCAGTCTGACCAACTATATCAGATCATTTTTAATAATTATGGTTAGTCTCAGGGGTGGACTTGTGTTGATTTAAGGGTGAGCAAATACACTTCCTCATTTTAACAAAGTCACATGTATATGTACTAAAATTTTGTATTTTGCACTCCCTAATTTTATGTTTGAAACTCCTTCCATATTTTCATGCAAAGATAAATAATAATTATACTTTCTATTTTTAATATTTATACTTTTTATTTATGTGTTTGAATTCATTATTTTTATATTACTTTTCTTATATGTTTATCATTTTATTTATATATTATTTGAAAGTCTATTTTATTCTTTTCTTCAATATATATGATAATTATTATCAAATTTATTTTTTAAATAGATTGCTTCCACTAATCTTAAGTCTTAGATTCGCCACCGCTTAGTCTCTTCCCAATATGTATTTCTTCATAAACCAAATTGAAGATCATTGAAGACTAGATTGCATATTTAAAAAACTTGGTTATCTACCAACTATGTTACACCAAGTTGATATTCATTCTCCAATTTAAAGAATTAATATACAAAAAAGAAACTTAAGATAAATAATAAATGATAAAATTATAAGGTAACTAGTAATTGGTAAAATTAATTGATAAAAATAAAATAACGTAAAAAATATAATTACTATTTGATTTAAAAAATAAGAAATCTCAAATACGTTAAATAGAATAAGTAAAAATAAATAATTTAATAGCTAGCTTATTTTTATAAGCTACACATAAAGTAGCTTGTGCAGATATGTAAGTAAAAATAAATAATTTAATAGCTAGCTTATTTTTATAAGCTACACATAAAGTAGCTTGTGCAGATATGTTAGAAGATACTAAACTAAAGTAAACTGTGTTCCAAATAAATTTGATTAGTAGAAAATTCTTATAAATTCTTTGAGTCTCTTCTCAAACATACTTTATTTATAGATGAATAGTTTATTTTTTCTATTTTGAATATAATAAAAAATAGTTAGGATAAGATAGATCCTCATTCTAGGTTAGCATATTGTTGGGACTTCCTTGTCAACTTTTCCTTTTTGTGTGTGTAGTTAGGCTTCGCGTGTACATATATAAGATGTTGCAGCCCGGCCTAAATAAACAATCAATAATTAAACTACGTGCTAAATTTTATTTAATTTGTTACATGTAAATGGCCGACATGATTTAATAAATAATGGGACCGTACAATACAATTTTTGAATAAAATAAAATAAAATAGTGAAATAAAAAATAATTTGCTTTATCCAAATATTAACATACGGTGATAGTTGTCGTGATTGGACAGTTTTTATACATTGATAAACATAAGGAATTTGAAAAAATTAAAATCTTCACTTGATTAAACTAATTAAATTGGATGGCATAGATAACTAACTAATAGAAAATCATGTTACAAATACATAATGGAAACTCCCTACTATATACAATATACATGCACAATCTTAGTTGACAATGAATTTACAATTAACTTTCAAAGGCCAAAGTGACAACAATGGCAAAGAAAACATGCAAGTTGTGAAAAACAACCAGCTACATATATATTTGTGACAAGACCACTTATTTTGATAACTAATTGTTCGTGTAAATAAATAAAAATGTAATCACTCCTCGTTTAATTCAAAACAGCGTGTGATTTTGATTTCAATTTATTTAATTACTAAAACTTAGGAGTGATTACATCTTTATTTATTTTATAAAGAACATTTTCTTGTTCTAAACATTCTTCCACAAAATGTTTGCATGTCGCTTAAGATTTATTTTCCTCTTTTACTTTCTAAAGGAAAAAATATATTACACTGCATTGTCATTCTCTGTTGAAATCCCGACCCCATGGGATGAATCATTATCGTTGACCATGCCATACTCATCATGCACCTTCCATACGGGAGCATCATCTACTAATGCCACATCATGTTGTTGAATAACTAGTATTGATGATACCACCCCATTTTCTGATAATGTTAAAACATCTCCAATGGGGCCTAACTCTGCATGCTCGGGTTGTCTTTCTGCCAATCCTGCCACCATATTCGATGGGAATCGACCCTTTCCAACAATTATGAGATCATAATCCCCACTTTTCCCAATTGCTAATACGTCTTCCACGATGTTCTCACTATGTTTCTCAATATACTCAACCATCTCATTCAACTTGCTTTGAAACATTCCTATTGCCTTCTCATCCAACTCCTGTAATTGATTAATAAAAGCAACATGACGTTAAGTGCATGAACAATTATGTGTGTCTTTTGAAAAGTCTCAAACGTCCCACTACACATAAAAGCAGAAAACAGAAAACCAACATTTGAGGGCATTACCATTTCTCTCTGGCGGTTGATTTTAGCAGTGGAGAAGCTGTAACTGTTGTCAGTGTTTTTGTCGGGTGAGAAGCTTAACACGAGATTATTTCCGCTGGAGCCATCCTTGTCAAGAAACCTTAGAACGCTGACTTTAAGAGCGGGGTGCTCAAGCATTTTTCTGCCCAACTCGAGAGCCTCGCGGTCATCAGGGCCACCAAAGAAGAGGATGCAGACTCGCTGGGCCACAGTGTTATCCGGGCTAGGGATTTGAGGGAGATTACCGTATCCACGATCCACAAGCACGGCCACGGAGCAGGGTGCATTCTTGAGCACATTTTGGTTGACCACTCTCCAATCGTGACCCGCGTTCTCCAACAATTGATGTCTCTGGTTATCCTGGGTCACTTCTACCCTCCAGTGCTTGTGAAAGGGTAAGACTATCATGATCACCCTTTTCTGCTCGGCCACGTGGCAAATGTCCTGGTGCATGGTGGAGAGAGAAGAGACAGCCATTGTTGAGCGGACGTTGACTTGGCCTAGTTGACTGTAGGCTTGAAATGCTCCAGCGAGCCGGTCATGCCACTGGTCACGGTGCAAGCGGTTGAAGAAAGGGAACCCGTTCCTACGGGCACGTTGAACCATCATGATGGAGGATGAACGCTCTGTGAGTTCAACAAGGTGCATCATGAACACCTTTATCAATGACTTCTTTGTGCTACGCATTGATTCGATGAAATTGATTATTGAAGGGATGTTGCTTGGCCCCTGCAGACAGGCCAGCACTCTGAACCTATCATCCATTTCATCTCTAGATCTGAAGTATGTGTCGTCTAGCTTCCTACGCCTCTTCACTGTTACGCCTCGCGCTGGTTTGTATATGGCCATCACTATTGGAGTCGTGATGAACGTCGTGAATAGAGCCATCAGTACTAAGATTGCAAACATTTCATTGTTCAGCACCTGAAAAATTACACCATGCCATTATCATTATCACTTAACAAACAATATATCCTAAAGCAACCATTTCACTAATCTCATTCCTCAATTTTGGTTTTTCATTCTGTGCAATTAGTCACATGGCTCATATCTTCTTCACCTTTGGTTTCACTGTGTACCTTGTGTTTTGCCAATCATCGCTGAAACAATCATTTTTAAAGGCTTCTTTTTGTGTTAGCTTCTTCAATTATTTATTTTTTCAATCTTTTGAATCAATTATTTTTTAAGCCCCTCCTTTCCTGTTATCTATCTTCTTGTAAATTCTAACTTCTTTACTCCATCAAACCCAGGTAAAACCGCACAGAAGATTGAAAAAAATAGAAGATTAAAGGAGGGGCCTAAAAAACTATTGATTCCCTAACAAAACTCATCAACTACTAGCCAAAACACAAGCTACACCGCATTGTCCTTGGAATGAACCCTAACCCAAGATTGGGGACAAGGCTGAATAAACATAGGTAACAGAAGAATTAAAATAAACTTAGAAGGTCAAAATATATATTAATTATTCCTTATAGGTCTTTCAAGTTTCGTTTAACATCCACAGGGACTTCGAACATGATATGATATGAAAAATAAATGCGGTGATCGTGTCAATCCAACCAATTTGGTACATAGAATCAAATTAATTAGTTAGTTTCATTTTTTATTTAACTGGATTTGGATGTGACAAAAATCAACATCTGTGATTCGTTTTGCAATTTTGACGTTTTAAAATTTTAACTCAATTAGAAACAAAAAAAAAAATAAATATATATATATATATATATTTTAATTTTTAAGTTAGTAAATTTAGTAATCTATTTTGTTTAGAGTTTTACATTTTAAAATCTTATTTTATATTTTTAAGTTAATAAAATTGAATAAATTTATTTATATTTTAAATTTATATAATTTTTTGTTTGTATTATATTAGGTTGTTTTAATAGTTTAATGTAACTAATTTAGTATATATATATATATATGAAAGACATTATATTTTGTTATAAAATTATAAATTTAATAAATTAATGGATTTGACTAATTTTAAATATAAAATTATTATTTTATAGTTTAATAATAAAAATTAATTTTTTATTTTTTAATCAATTTTTTTTAAAACGAAACAAATCAACTCAATTATCCTTCATTTGTTTCAAATAAAAAAATATATTTTATAAAACCAAACTAAATCAACCTAATTAAAAATTATTCACTTTTCATTTTCCAAAGAAACCAAATGAACGGCCAAAGCAGAACAAAAAGTTCACATGCAACAATAATATCACTTACTGTTCCTTTTCAAAACTGACACATCTGGATTCGTATGGTTCGCTACTTTCATAAAAAAAATAAAAATGAGTGAATTGAAATAAAAGCGCACAAGGAACGTATTGTTTTAAGTTTTTTTTTGTGAACCAAAACGAATATTTTAATTATTTCGCTATGCATGACGTACTAGTATTTTCATCTTCTATTTTATCAAACGGTAAAGTAAAATACTTTTTAAAAATTAATCTAAAAAATAAGTAAAATTCTGTATAGTTTAACAAATATCCAGAATTATTGTTGTAATATATTTCTTTATAAAAACAAATGGATGGAAACTACACAGAGACTAGACAGGAGGGATAAGTCCAAAAGGAAACTATAATTTAGTATTTAAAAATTAAAATATTTATTAGGTTAATGTTTTTTAAAATAATTTGTAAAAATAATTTTATTGTTTTAATTTTTAAAATTAAACAAGAAAAATAAATGTAAGTATTTTCTTTTCAGTTATATATATTTTTTGTTTAAAAACTCAAAAATACTGAGAATAAATTTTTTTTTCAATTAATGATACTTTTTATAATTATGGACAATTTTTTTTTTATTTTCACATCTCTTAAATATTTTTTAAAAATATTTACCAAACACTTATTTTAATCTTCTTCTATAAAAACCTTTTAACAAATATCTTTTGAAACCTTTTCTAAATATTAAAAAAAACTAAATTAATAAATTTTATTTTTCATTTTAGCCAAATCAAAGAGAGTATCTACTGTCTCCTCCATAATTTGAAAGGTATTGATACTCTCTTTCTTTAACAAATTAAATTGTAAATTTTATTTTTATTTTTTTATAAATTAAAGTAAATAAGAAAAAAAATTATGAATTAGTACAATTCAAAAATCAAATATTTTCTTTTAAAAAATTTTTTAAAGAGTTTATCGTAAAATAATTTTTTAAAAAAATTTATGTATAAATAAATAAAGATTATTATATTTATAAAAAAATAAAAATAAAGTTTGTAATTTGATTGTTTAAAAGAAGTCAATATCCTCAGATTCCAGAAGAAAAAAAAGTAGACTCTTCCGAAATAAAAAAAACATTATATATACGTTCTTTTCTCACTGGGGCCCACAGGGGAATCAATAAAGTCTTCATTCACAAGATTCTTTTATCGGGAACGTAGATGACATGCAATTAGACTATTCATAATTTTGCTCAAACTTGCTATCTTAAACGGTTTGGCTGCTGAATCAAAACTGTGCAACAAGGCTTTGACAATAGCGAAAACTTATTATAAAATACATTTTGGGGTTGAAGAGTGATGATGATTCGCAAAACTTGTCCTTTAAGAAAAATAAAATATTGTACGTACCCTAGTTTTTTCCAGATCTATCTTCTTAACTAATTAAACCTACCCTATACAAAGTCAAAGAAATTGCTTGTATAGTGGGGTGAGTATTATTAATTCAAAGGAAGGAAATTGGTTAAAATAAAATAATAGTGTTTTATGTGAAATCAGACTATTTATAATAAAATTAGAAAGTATGGAAAAAGAAAGAGACCTTTTTCTCTTTTCCGATGTTGAGAACGATGAGCTCGACGAGGCCTTTGGTGTTCATGAGGACGCCAAGCGTGAGAGATTCCCTGGGAGGGATCATGCAAAAGATGGCGACGAGGAAAGTGCCTAGAATCTTGCCAATACAGGCGGTGGCGATGACGAGAAAGAGAAGTCCCCAGGCCGTAGCGCCACGAATGGTAGTGATGTCGGTCTTCAACCCGCTGGAGGCAAAGTAGAGCGGGAGCAACAAACCCAAAACAAAATCCTCTATCCTCTCCATCAACTTCTTCGCAAACTCACCATCCTTGGGAATTGTTAACCCGAACACGAAGGCCCCGAATATCGCATGAATCCCTATCAGGTCCGTCATGAACCCCGACACCAACACCCCCGCTAATGTAACACATACATAGACCTCGTCAACGGCGTCGTTTTCTCCCCTCTTAGCCACCGCCTCCATCACCGGTCGGATAACCACCATCATGAAAACCACGAAACCCAGTCCCGAGAGAAGAACCCACACCGAGACCAGGGGGCTCTTGTGTCCCCCGCCTCCTCCGTCACCCGCCAGTGCCACCGCCAGCGCCAACAGGATCCACGCCGCCACGTCGTTGAAGGCCGCCGCCGCCATCGCTGTCTCCCCCACCTGCGTCGTCAGTAGCTTCAGCTCCGCTAGGATACGCGCCAGCACCGGGAATGCCGTTATGGAAAGCGCCACTCCCATGAATACCACGAACTGGGCGAATCCCGGCTCGTCTGCCCCCTCCACTGTTTTCCTGAGCACGATGGCCACTCCTATGCCGCTTACGAATGGAAGAGATATCCCCACGGCCGCGATGCTGAATGCTTTTCTACCGCTCCTCCTAATGGAATTTATATCCAGCTCCAATCCCACTAAGAAGAGGAAAAACAGAAGACCTATGCTTGCTACAGATTCCAGTGTGGGCGTGCTCCATGAAGGGAATATACGGCGCAAATAACTTTTGTTTCTTCCCAACAATGATGGCCCCAGCATAACTCCTCCCTGCCTCACATTTAATATTTTTTTTCATTTTTAATACTAATCAATTTATCATAAAATACAATATTGCTTAGCGTGACATACCACAATCTCTGCAATCACTTTGGGTTGTCTGAGAGGTTTGAGGAGTAAAGCCAGCATGCGGGTCACTATGAGCACCAAGGTGATTTGAATTATTAGTAGTGGGAAAGCATAATCCAAAGGATTGTCACCTTGCCACGCTCCATTTGAGGATGTCTTTATGGATGTTAAGTTCTTGCCCATGGTTAATTATATATACATATAATAGTTAAAACTCGAAAGCTAGCTTTTGGAAGCTAGCAAGTGTGAAAAGACATTAGCTCTTTCTTTCACTTTGCAAACTGTAATGGTGAATGAAACGCCTTGTTGGACATGTGCGAATTTATAGATGACGAGCATACGTGACAGTTTGAGTTTGGATTAAACTTCCCATCTGCAACTTGCCCTCTCCCTTCACGTGTCATCTTTTCATCATTATATTATTCCATTGTGGCGGTATTGAAAAATCAACTCCTAATTATGAACCAAATTTCTTAACAATATCTTTTCAAGTTATACGTCATATATCGTAGTTGAAGCTTTTAAATAGTATTCCCAGAGTGAGTCATATACCAATCTTGTCCCACACGCAACGAGAGCTACGAATTATTGTTCTATTTTATTCAATTGACTCCCATGACAGGCTTTTCCAAACCATCGTTAGTATCTTTTATTTTAAATAAACATTATGCAACCATATTAAAAAATATGTAGTGAGAATTAATCTATCTAATAATTATAAATATTTGGTCTAACGGTCCATGCTGGTTTTAAATTAATTTATGTGTTCAAGAAATTCTGTTATTTTTTTTAGAAAAGGGATATTCTGTTAATTAAACTTTTTACAAATAATTACTTGAATTAATTATACTTTTATTTGATTAAAAAACGTCTTGTCTACTTTTACACTCTTTACTTTAGAATCTCCTCTTACACTCTTTACTTTTGATTTTTTCAAAATGATAGTTATTTTAGTATTTTATTTTATTTTTAAAACCTAGGCCATTTTTAATGGTTAAACTTAAGATACATTCTTTGCTATTTTAAATAATATTAAATATTTCTTTATTCTTATAATGTCATGTCTTTTAAGATATTTATGAATAATTTTAATTAGTTAAAAAAAAGTCAAAAAACTCTTTTTTTATATTTATTATTTTCAATTAATTAAGTTTAAAATAAAATCATTAATACAATTAATTGGTTATTTTAGAGAAAACAAATTTTAATTATAAGAAATGATATCTTACAAAAGTACTTATATTATTTTTAAGAAACTCATCTATAATGTAAATACGACTCCAGTGAATTTTAAAGACGTAAAAAACTTTCACTAAAGGTTCTTAACTTATTTAGAATTTCAAGAAAATATTCGTTTTTTTAAATTATAACCTTATTTATATTATTAATGTATTAAATTTTACGAGTACATAAGTTAATGAGTAATCATCCATCAATGAGAATATTAAGAATCAATGTTAATTCAAATAATACACAAAGTTCATCAATAAGGATATTTTAGTATACAAATAAATTATTTAATATTTTTTAATGAATATACACTAATTATTTTAAACAACTATAATTCTGAAGAAAAAAAACATGTAATAATATTTTAAAGGTTTAAAATTAACAATTAAATATATTGTTGAATTACTCTCTGCTTGTATATAACTAGAGAGAAATACACAGAATAAAGAAAATAAAAAATGATAGATAAAATTTGAAGTAAGAGTGATGTAGAAATAAAAATAGATGAAAGTTGTTGATAGATTGTTTTAAATTTTTAATTGATCAAATATTATTTTTTCCCATAAGATCTTATGAAAATTAATGCATTTATTTACATTTAATCAAGAATTAAATTCATCAAACACTAATATTTATTAAGTATATATTAATGAAGCACCTAATTAATATATATATATATATATATATATATATATTAATAAACTACTAGTATACTATAATGTTATTAATTATCATATTTACTCTCTTTAGTCCTTATTTATATGAATAAGATAAAAATAATACTTGATAATTTTTAAATATTATATGAATAATGTTAGTTGAGCAGGGTGCGTGAATTATTATAAATTTTCTAACACTATCTTTAACTTCTATTATGAGGATAAAAAAATATTATATATAATAACCAATAATTAGAAGAAAAGGAAGTATTATAGACAAAGGGTAATTTTGAAAAATGTCTATGTGTGTCTTATAAATAGAACCAACAACCAAGTATTAATTATAATACTCCCTTTGTTACAAAATTATACTCCTCTCCCTCCATTTCTTTTTAAATATCATTTAAGAATAAATTGGATAAAACAATAATAAATAAATAATATTAAATTTTTTTATTTTAAAAAAATTTCATAGCTAAACATCTATTCAATAAAAAGAAATCATCTACTATTAATTAATAGGTAATAAATCCATGCTTTAAAGAAACTAATATTGCTTTAAATTATGAAATGACAAGAATAAAATAATATGTTATATCCAACACGTAAAATGAAATTAAGGGAGTAATTTTTAAGTTTGGTATACACCTATTAAGAAAACATTAATTAATACATTTATAAACTAAAATACTCGTATTTGGTGGAATTTGTATTATTAGAATCACCATTACCATTAATATTTTTTTATCATTGACTTAGGTAATTGTGAAATATAATGCATTAATAAATAAAAATAAGGGTATGCTTGAAAATATTATACATATTTTCTTGAATTTCTAAAACAGTTATTTTTTAGAATGGGGCAGTACTTAAAATAAATTTTTTTTAAAATATTTAAATACAATAATTATTAAATACTTCTTCTAATTCTCTTTATAAGATCCAGAGGTGATATTTAGTTCTTATATAAAATTTAATTCACAATTTCTCATGAATTAATTATTTTTTCACAAACACACATAATTATGAGTCATTTTATTAATTAATAAATCCATATTTATTATTTCTATGTTAAATTCATCAAATTAATATTAAAATTTATAACGTATATGTTAATGAAGAACTTAATATCATTAAATTAAAAGTATATAATCATAAAAAATTAAATAGTATGTTAATTATATTAATATTTAGATAATAAAATTTAAAAGTATTTAAATACAAAGATCTTTACTAAATACTTCTTCTAGTTTTTTTTTGTAAGATAAAATTAGAGGTGGTATTTAATTTTCTTTTTATAAAATCTAATTCTCATGAATGAATTGTTTTTTTTTTAAAAAAAAACTTAATTATGAATTATTTTTTTAAAAAACACTTAATTATGAATTATTTTTATAAATTTAATAAATAATAAATGAAGTAAAATCATGTCTTATACTCTTCAAAAGACTACATAATTATAAATTACATTTTGGAAATCCTTTTTTTTTTTTTGGAAAGCAAAGAATTTATTAAGATGAACCATTGCAAGAAATCATAAATTATGAGACAATGACCACAATTAGCAAGCACCATACAGTCAAGCAAGATCAAGTGCAATGCTCATTTACCAAGCTAGAAACATTAAAGAAATATATTCTTTTCTCCCACATCTCGTGCATGATATTGCGTAATGGCACCAACAGAAAGCAAAGGTTTTATAGACCACTCAACGATAAAGATGTATACTTACAATTTGCCTTAATCCAAATGAAAGATTTCACTTTTATAGTTTCCAAGAGCTCCTCCGAATATGGTGTCTTCCATCAAAACACAACTTGGGTCCAATACAACCAAATAGGCCACACTAATGCAACTCACACTAACATAGTCATTTTGTAAAATTCTTTACCCCTAAAGCCATTATAGTGCTACTAGAAATTATCCATTAAAATAATTGGAAGTGCTAGAGAAATACCAAACCAGTTATAAGATGCTAACGCTCATTAAATGAAAATATACATCTAAGCAACAAATGAGATATATCTTCTTATTGCATCCCATAAAGACTGCAGCTAGTTAACATCAAATTTTCCCAAGGCTGCTGTCTAAACAAAAGTCAATGACTTATAGGGCCCTTTGATCTTCTATATCCACGTAAAATACAAAGGTGATAAATACTTAGAGCTTGAATGGTTTGGTTTGATTTTTTAGTTTTTGAAAAAAATTTTAAAAATAGTTTTTAAAAACTGTTTTTTGGAAGAAGAGAAAAAAAACTTGTTTGATAAATGTTATTTGAAAATTATTTTGAAGATATTAAAATAAAAAAACTTATTCATATTTATGAAAATGTTATTAATAAAAAACAAATAACAATATATTTTCATTATATTTTGAGTTTTCAAAACAAAACTAAAAAATTGAAAAGTAAGACTACTTACAAATTGTTTTAAGAAAACAATAATCAAATGAAATTTTTAGTTTCAAATACTAAAATACTAAAAATAACTTTATAGAATTATTGTCAAACAAGCACTTATAGTTCGACAAAAGAAAGAGTATTCATTACTAATAGTAAACTTTCCAAAGCCATCAAGACACTAAAACCATTAATCATTCAAACTCCTCTTAAGAGGCATGCACTCAATAAGAAACATAAATTTTGTTGGAAAGGTTCCTACTCCCACTTCATCTATTTTCTACACCATCACAATGATGGAAATAAAAGGAAACCTTAAATCAATAAATACAAGATTATAGTATGTATAGAGAATTAAATATAAAAAGATAGAGGAAAGAGAATTTGTGTACATCAAATATATTGAATTGAAGTTCTTGATTTTCAAGAACAAAAAACCCTAGGAATGATTATTGTAGAGATATGAGTTCAATAAGAACTCTTAAGGATTTTTACTACCTACTTTCTAGGGGATTATTTTAGAGAATGTGTATTGTTGTTGTAATTTGCTTAATGGGATGACAAATTTATAATCCCCCAGGGTAGGCAGAGACCCCTCAAATGGACTTTTTATGATTGACTCAACCCATCACAGAGTCAATCTTACTATAATCTCATTCAAATAATCATAAAGATATTATAAGATATGATTATCACCATATCTTAAATTGTCAGATAATAATAAAATATAATTGATTAATACCAATCCACTATTATTTCCAACATTCTCCCACTTGGATGATATTAATCAATAATACAAAGATAAATCATTAAGCTAGAATGACAATTATAGACAAATCTTATATTAGACAATGAGAAATTTGAGCTACAAAATAATATCCGATAGGGATATATATCATGCACATTAACAAATATTTCTCATAAAGTATATAGAATAATGTAGTTCAATAAAATGATACTACATGGTCTCAAGCATCCAAAAATGCTAAGAGATATGTTACTAAAATGATATTACTTCATACATATCTTATAACAGAGTTTTTAGACTTCCACTGATTTAAGACATCAAAACTTAACCAAACCATATGAGTTATAAAACTCCAAAGTTAAGTATTTAATCAGTGAATAAAAAAGTGTTTAATTAATATAATTTTTTTTTACTTGAGTCTGAAAAATTATATAAGTGAGAAAGCATAATTTACATGTATCTAATTATTCATCATAGCCCAATAACATATGTAATTACATATAGGCTACATAAATACTTTATAATATTTGACATTTAACTAATCTGAGTTTCAAAAATGCGTGACTATGTAAGAATCCAAAGATAAGTAAGAAATCCATAAATTCCCTAATAAAACCTCATAGACACCTAGTTTATATAAAATGACACTCAATTGAGCAAACACTTAGATAATTGGTCCAAACAAAAAAAATTCATAAGTACTTCAATAGTTCAAAATTGTACTCAATTGGAGTACTATAATAATAAGCACTTTTTTACAAAGTAGAAAATCATACTCGATAAGAGTATTGCATCTACAATATACTTATAAAATTTTGACTAAACAAAATGTGAAATTTTGGGTAAAGAAATGCACAATACTTAATTACATACCAAAAGAATTAATGTGCAATGCCCAACAAAATGCTCTTAACATCCATTAAAGATGCCTATTAAGATACAATGAATTATTTATCTCAATTAAAATAGGACAAAAATAAATAGTCAAGTCCTATAAAGTATGTCATATCATAATTAAATGTGCACAAGAATATATGACAATATAGATAGATAAGTCTCGAGACGTGATACAAAATTATATACTTCTAAAATTTTGATCAATTAAAATATGAAATTTGGGTAAAAGAGATGCACAATGCATAATTGTATGCCAAAAGGATTAATGTGCAGTACCCAATAGAATGACCTTAACATCAGTTAAAGATGTCTACAAAGATACAATGGATTTTATGTATCTCAATAAAAATAGGACAAAAATAAATAGAGAAACCCTATAGAATATGTCATATCATAATTAAATGTGCACACGATTATATGACAATAAAAAATATATAAGTTTCGAGAGATAATACAAGATTATATATACTCACACTAATCCTTAATATACCAAAAAGATATTCGGATTAATATTAGGGTACACTAGTATTAAAAGTTCTAGTGATAGTGGGATGATGACTTTATAAGATAATAATAAAATGAATTAAAATTCACTATTATTCTACTTAAAGAATTAGAAAGTAGTAGAATAACAAATTATTAATGAGAGAAGTGGTTAAAATAACAAGAATATGAAACCTACAAATTCATCCATAAGAATAAATAATTATCACAAATAGTTTCATAATTAACCACATATTAATCAATCTTTACAAAAATATTGACCCCCATGAAGATCTTGAAAAAATAATTACATGAGTGAGAAAATGGATCACTTGATAATTTTACATAGAATATGAGATCAAAGCAAGTTCTCAAGTAATCATAAACAAAAATCAAGTGCTACAATAAACAATATTTACACACACTTGAGAATAAAACATGATTACACGCAGCGGAAGAATGAGACCTATTCTTGCATATATTAAGGATATAATAAATAGTCTCTAACTCTCATCATAATTTATAATCGACATAGGTTTATTTATATATCCCAAAATAAAGCATCTAGCTTTTACAAGAATGTCATTAACAATATTATAAAATATGGTATGGAGAAATTAATCTCTTAAAATTTGGGATTCCTATATTGTCCTTACAAGAATTGCATACTAATATTGCAAATCAATAGAGAGTTTGTTATACAAGAAAATATTTTACAAGAGACCAATATAAAATCCTTAATATAGATCCCAACAATGTGATCACAAATAATGTGATAAGAAAAAATAATTTTATCAAGAACATTTGTTTCTGCACATGTATGATTAATTGGACATTTAAGGTAAAAATCTTACATCACGGCAATTTATTTTATAAGATATTAATTAAAATTCTAATATACAAAATCCTTCCACTTTATAAAGAAAAAATAAGTTGACATAACAAAAAAATACCCAGAGTGCTAAATAAAATTCAACTATTTCTTTATCAATATATATATATATATATAGAAAATTTGCACCACAAAAAATGCAACATTTTTTTTTGTTTTGAAGGAAAAAATGTCCAATTAAAGGTTATAAATCATTATGGAACAAAAAGAAAATGAGAGTGTAAATTTTGGTTCCATATAAGTATAACTAAACATGATCAAATGAGGGAAATAAACTGAACATTACAAAAATAGGAAAACATTATGTAATTCTAAAAGTTCAATTAAAAGAGAATCCCTAAGGAAATTACAATGCACTATAACTTATATCAATAAAATCCTAATACCGATAGGATATAAAAAAAATCATTAACATAAGCCAAGAAAAGTACATTGTATAACACCAAATTACATTAATAACAATACATCAATAGAGTATAGTTATCATCAATGCAATAAAAAAAATAATTATATCACAAAATTCACATAAATGCATCCAAAATAGTGAAATTATAATTATGTAAATGAAAAAAAAGAAATTATGCATATTGTTCAATAAATTTGCATAATGTTAATCATATATATTATATGACCAACATACAAAATTCACATTATTATACCCATGATAGACAAGTAATAATAATGCAAATTAATAAAGAAAATTATGCTCATAAGAGAATGACAATTAAGATTGTGCATAATTAATAAAATAACCTAAAATAAATTTATAAATGATAATTCAATATTAAAGAGAGTACAGTATAATTGGAGAATACAAATACTGTAAAGAATTATCACAATGAAAATAGGTCAAAAATTCAAGATTATAATAGTAAAAAAATTTTAATTTAATCTTGAATTAATCAATTTTTTTTGTACTAAAAAATACCAATAATATAAAAATATTAAATAAATATGGTATTTTTGAAAAAATAAGAATATAAAAAATTAGCAACCACATTCAATGCTTCTAAGAATGAATTTAACACACGAATCATCATACATGATCGTATCAAAACGACAAAGTTCTCTCTTGACCAAATCACAAAAATATGGGTATAAAAATGAGTCCATACAACCCCATTAACACTTTCCAAAGTAAAGTTAATACAAATATATTATGTTGCCCACACAAATGACTCATATTGGTCAAACATAAAAAAAGGAAAACCATTAAGTAATTTTAAAAATAATTTACCCCATAATTATTTAAAAGAAAACTAGGTTTTAAAGGGGTAGCACTTAAAAAGAAGTTTCAATATATAATTTACCCATGTAAGAGTAAGGGAATGAAACTTTAACATGCTATTTTAACAATAACAAGTAGCGTAAGCCCTCATATTTTTTTTTGTGAGAAAGATAATAGTGAACTATATTATAAAATTTCACTAATAACACAAAAAATCTTCAATTCAAATTTAATTTTCTAATAGAAAACAACCATAATTCTCTAATAGAAAACAACCATAATATGTATCTAATTTGGCTCTGATACCAATTGATGGAAATAAAAGGAAACCTTAAATCAATAGATACAAGATTATAGTATGTATAGAGAATTAAATATAAAAAAATAAAGGAAAGAGAATTTATGTACCTCAAATATATTGAATTGAAGTTCTTGATTTTCAAGAACAAAAAACCCTAGGAATGATTATTGTAGATATATGAGTTCAATAAGAACTCTTGAGGATTTTTACTACCTACTTTCTAAGGGATTATTTTAGAGAATGTGTATTGTTGTTGTAATTTGCTTAATGGGATGACAAATTTATAATCCCCCAGGGTAGGCAGAGACCCCTCAAATGGGCTTTTTATGATTGACTCAACCTATCACAGAGTCAATCTTACTATAATCTCATTCAAATAATCATAAAGATATTATAAGATATGATTATCACCATATCTTAAATTACCAGATAATGATAAAATATAATTGATTAATACCAATCCACTATTATTTCCAACACACAATTCAATTCCAAAACCAAGAGTCATTATTCCATGAACTAACATTTTCAATCAGTGATAATTTCTATATTAAGATAGAATATAACCTAGGAAATCCGATACAAGGGTCCACAATTCAACTAAGGTTCTTCTCAAAGCATGACCTTCATACTGTCCCTAATTGTAATTTTCACTACATCTTGAAAATATTTGTGTTCCAAATCATTGTTGGAGCATTAACAGAGGATATTTTGGCCAAGTCAAACCACCATTGAGAGCTACACTTTTTCTATATTTGAGATAATTAACCTTATGTTGATTCCAAAAGATTTATCCGCGAAGACCTCGATCTGAATTATGTACCATCATTTGCTAGTAGAGCTTCATTGAAGTAATTTACCTCTTTAATTCCAATACCACCTTTTTCTTTCTTTTGGTAATCTAATTCCCAACTGACCTATGTCATGCCTTTGTTGCAATCATTATTCCCCAAGGAAACCATCTTTATAGGACAATAATCAAGTTTGCAACCTTCATAGGAACCCTATAAAACACAATAGTAAAACAAGGGTATTGATAACAAAGTAGACTTTATAAGACAAATTTTCTTGATTCATTTCATTCGGGAGACAATTTCTTCATTTTTTTCAATCTCAAGATATTTCAAAACTCCACAAGCTTTGCATTTTCCGCTATAGGTATATCAAGGTATTTAAATGAAAGTGAGAAAGTTGCACAATTCAATAGTTTGGGCATGTTTATTCACCATATCACTATCACACTACTAGAAAATTGTCTATCTCAGACGTATTTTTAGACAAACCTTAAACAGATCATTGACAAATTTAAGATAATATTTTAATTTAAGATGCTTTTCAAATGAACAAAAAATTGTTTGCAATTAAATCCTTGTTGCAGATTTTTAAAGTTGGTGGAAGTTTTGTCTCAAATAACTTCAAACATTTCTCAAGTAGATTTGAGACTCACAAAATTGTAAATTGAGTCCTTATTATGTTGTATTGTTTTTAAGGAATTTCAGACTAAACATATTTCATACAACTCAAATAGAAAAAATTTTTCACAAATTTTAGATAGAGCATATTTCACATAATTTTTATACAAAATTATTGTACAACACATTTTAGGCAAATTTCAAATAAAGCACAATTAAGATGAATTTTAGATAAATTATAGTTTGAACGATTTTTATAGACTATATTTTAAATATATTCAAATTAATATAAACAAATTACGTATGAAATTATTTTTTAGACAGATTTCTCATAAAAAACAAAAATTCTATTGCAAGAAATAACAAAGGGAAAAAAGATAGTACAATAGTCACTAAATGGTTAGTTTAGAATAATACATTCAATTAGATTAATATGAGTGTTTTACATTGTAGACCAAAATAAAATTAACTAGTATAGTCATAGCAATCACTAGTCAATAACAATGTAAAACAAACTACACTTAGTGTTTATCCATCCAAAACATTAAACTACCTATAATCTCCATAATGCTCATAAATCTAACAAAAAACCAAAATAGACTATCTGGAGTCATTTAACTACTCATGAATATAAGTCAACCACCATATAAGTAAACACCATAATTATCATTAATCTTCATACGATTCATTTGACTCTTGATTCATGGAAAGAAAGTTTGGAGGAAGTGGCATATTCAACTTTTCATATAAAGTAACAAACATACTTTGAGCTAATTTAATATTTTTTTTGTTACTTCTCCAACATACACTTTTATTGTTGATTAATAAGTTCCTATTCTTTTGCCTTTTCTTGCCACATTACAAGTTCTTATTTACCTTTAGGAACTACTTCCTTCCAACTAGTCAAATCAACTAGAATTTTTGGGTTTCCACAAGACAATCCTTCACCATCGTCATTTTGAGAGAATGATACTTCATAAGTTTTGTTTTTCTCTTTCTAAAATCATCCTATAAAATTGTCATATTTTAAGAGTTATTAGTTACTTTTCTAAAATTTTTAAAGTAATCATGAAAAAACTTGTATACAAATTCAAGTCAGTGTGCATCACATACAAAAGTCTTCTCAACTTTATTATCCACCCAAGTCTTATATTTTTTCAAATAACATTCAATGAACACCTCTTCTATGTAGGTTTTACTCTGGTTGCTTCCTCCATCATTTTTTCACAATTTTAATGGGTTTTTAATAATAAAGTCAATAAATTAAATGTTCAAACAAACGGTATAAAAGATTAAAAACAAAATCACAAAAAAAAAAAAAAAACAACTACAACATGTGATATTTAGTAACCTTTTATTTCTAATATTTAATAAAAATATTAGAAAAAGTATTTGATAATATTAAAAATGTCACAAATTATAAATATAATAAATGTTACAAGTATATTTTTATAACATTTTATCAAATATCTATATAATTTAAGATGATTTTTTTAATTTTAAGAAATATATTTAATCATATTTTATTATATTTTAGACAATAAAATTATTACTAAAAAATACCTATAGAAAAATCTTTTCCATTTTTTTTAATATTGCATACACCTCTAACATGGACTCAATGATGCTTGTCGCTTCTAGCCTCTATTAAGCCACTAATTGGAGATTTTAATTCAGACTTCTTTTAGTTTGAAGTAATATCTACTCCCATTATAAAATATTTATATATCATTTATTTTATTTCTTCTATTACTTTCTGACAAACTATTGTAGGAGAGTAAAAAAATTAGTAAATTTTTTTTACTCTTCGACAAACAGTTTCAAAGAGTATAAGAATTTGTAAATTTTAGTTGAAGCTAGCATGACCAAGCTTGAAGTCAATTACAAAATTTTAGTTGAGGCTAGCATCACCAATCTAAACAGGCAAGTAATCAATTAAAAAATGCCACAATAGTCGTAAAGTCACAATATCAGTTGAAGCTAAATCACCAAGCTTGAAGAAACAAAGCCACACACCTGAAAAGTAATCGTTGTAAGGGAATCATCACCAAGATCTCCTACAGACTGCAAATTATACTCTGTTTCCTTCGTTGATTCATGTAGCCATGGTCTCTGCCTCAAGCCATCTCTGGCAAGTGGTTGCTAGAGAGTAAAAAATATTTACAAATTTTTTTACTCTTCGACAAGTGATTGTTGAAGAGTAAAAAAAAATTTAGTTGTTAGTGTGTTAATTTTGTTAGTAAAAGAATTCGAACACATAACTTCTCTGTCCCCGATATCTCCACTTTACCACATACCAATCATATAACTTCATAAAGTTAAAAAACTTAAAAGATTATGAATGAAGGTGAGTACAAAACTTTTCATGTTAACAATTACATAAGTCTTTTTCTTATTTTTTTCTTTCAAAGCCAGTGTGATACCAACTTATTTTACACAAATTAAGAAAAACTAATATTTCAGCCATTTCAAAAATTATAGTTGTTTAAGGTTACTGTACATCTATCAAAAAATTAATTAGTATATTTACTTACTAAAATACCCTTATTTGTTGAGTTGTGTTATTAAAACTACCATTGACTATCAATATTTTTATTTATGGGTGGTTAATTATTAACCTGGGTGCTCGTAAAAACTAACGCATTAATAAATATAAATTAATTAAAAAGGTATAGTTGAAATTGAATTTTGAAAAATTAAAGCTATAATTTTAAAAAAAACTAAAATGTTAAAACAATTATTACCTTCGTAGCTAAATACAAAACACATTTTATAGTTTCTTTATTTCTTTTATAAGCTTATTTTCAAATTGTCACGTGTATTAATTTTTTTTACAAAAATATTCATGGTTACTTTGCCATAAGTGCATTCTCTCTCTTAAATGTTAGATGATATGATTTAAGTATTTTAATTAATTAGGTAGAAATCAATTAAACGAAAAAAAAAGTTAATATAACTTTAGAAGGGAGTAAATAAATAAAAGAAAATTATAACCTTATAAAATTAACCTACTAATTAATATTGTATTGAAAAATTAACGGTGATATTTCTCATTATAAAATTGAGTAAGGATTTTCTTCATTTTTTTTTTCTATTTCGTATGCTTTTAAAAAAGTTAATTAATAAAAAATAATATAAATTTTATAAGATGTAATATTTATGTAATTAAAAACTTAGTAAAGGAAAGAAATACAGAAAGAATAAATGGAGATGATCCTAACCGTATAAAATTATAGTTGATTAAGATTAATGTATACCTATAAAAAAAATATTAATTTTATATTTTATAAAATAAATATGTCTTCCGTTGAAATTACCGCTAATAATTAATATTTCTATTGATAAGTGATTAGTCTTTAGCTTAGTAACCTGTAAAATATAATGCATTAAATGCTGAATAAATAAGGGTATAAGGGAAAAAAGTTTGTGAAACAAACAAAACTAAATTTAAAACATCTATATTTTAGATTGGAGGGATTCTTTATTAAGGGTATTGGTAAAAAAAAATTAATATTATATTAAAAAATTAAATATAACACATATTTTATGACAAATATTTTAAAATGAAATAAATACTTTTGTATATATTAACGTAATATGATAAATACAAATAAAGTGGCATTGAAATATCCATTTTCAAGCACGTGCATCGATGGAATTCATTTTTTGCTCTTCTCTTTACCTTTTAATCTATTTTTTTCTTTAATTTTTTATAAAGGAAAATAGGATTTGATTATACGTGATTGAATCTTCCTTTATAAAAATTTTTAAGAGTTGATTTTTTGTACTTCTCATCTTTTTTGATAATGGGGATGAAAGGGGAGCAAAGTCAGCACCTCATTAGAATGTCCATCACCAATTAATTTAAGCGAAG
Organism: Psophocarpus tetragonolobus; assembly: GCA_037954015.1. Classification (NCBI taxonomy): domain Eukaryota; kingdom Viridiplantae; phylum Streptophyta; class Magnoliopsida; order Fabales; family Fabaceae; genus Psophocarpus; species Psophocarpus tetragonolobus. The sequence goes on along the minus strand of CM075691.1, from coordinate 63,189,684 downwards.
AGATGAAGAGTGGGGGATCGAGGTGGCGTCAAGTGGCTCCATGCGCATGCCATGCTGCATGCATGTTGGATATTAAACTGACGTGCACAATGACCAGGGAACTGGGAAGGGAGGGACTAGTGGGAAACGAAATTAAGAATATCTTTTTAATTTATTATACATGGATAAAAAATTGTCTCATAATTAATTAATGGATAATACTTTTTTATTCCTGACTATTTTTAAAATCAACTTGAAACAAGTACTTTTATTCTCTTAAATTTCGTAAAACAAACAGACGTAAGACTTAAGATGTTTATAAAAGTGAAATTTTTTCTCCACTAATAAACGCGCCTACAAAATAAAAGCACTCAAGTATAAACTCTTTTTGGAAATATAAGGTCAAAATTTTTATGCTACTTTTTCTAATTTGAGAGGTAATTATATACTTTTTTTTAACTAATTAAATTATAAATTTTATTCAAGTTATTTTTTAATAATTTATTTTACCACACAATAATATAAATATTTTTTCATTTTCACATATTTGCTTTTAGTTATCTCTCAAGAAACCTTTTAATCATTAGAAGTGTTTCTGTGTATATAAATTTATATACATTCTCTTATTTGACCGATGTAGAACTTTGTTTGCATCTCAACAGTTATTTGACAAAATCACAACAAAAAAGTAACTTTCGCTTATATTTACCGATTGTGGTTTTGGCCAAAATTGCTAAAATCGACTATGGACTTAAGGAGGAGCCATTTCAGTGGGACATAAGATTTCTATCCTTCTTGCCAAGCAGGAGACGCCATCTTCATAATTTGGGTATTTGAATATCTAGAAACTATAAAATTTTTAACAATAAAACCATAAAGTCTCTTTATATGCCTGTTTTCACCCAGGTTACTTCTTGAAAGCAACTATTATATAATTTTGGTTTGCACAAGGTTATGTGTTCTCTTAGTGATGTATCAATGCTTTACAATGTTTAGCTATAATGTAACATTTTGCGAATGTTAGTTGTTTGTAATTTGTAAGAAGCCACTTATTGTGGGTGCTAGTATTCCATTTTTGGTCGTAGTCGAAATTTATGTTTGGGATGGTTTATAGAAATAGGGTAATGGTTAACTGGTGGTGATATACCTTTTGTGATTTTGTATAGATGAATAAGCAATTTTATGAAATATCTAATTTGATGGAAAAAAAAAGGAGGTGTATCATGAAAAATTATATTGGATTTTTATTTCATTTTATGTATTTTATCGTTAGTATTTTTTAGGTATAATTACACTTTATGTTTCCAATTTTACCAATTATTGATATTTTGTCTACCTTATTTTTAATGGCTGATATTTTGACCTCTCTCTAATATTTTAAAAAAATTTCAATTTTTGTCCAACTATTACTTATTACTTGTTGATCATTTATTTGAGGACGTGATTGCTGATATGGAAAACTATTGATGATATAACACTAACACTAGATGATTGAACTTTAGTCTATACCCCTACTTTTACTAATTACTTACATTTTATCCTATGATTGCTGACATTTTAATCCTCATTTTTTAAAAAATTCAATTTTTGTTCAATCGTTACTTATTAACCATTTATTTGAAGATGTTGATTGTCACATGAAAAGTTGTTAATAATGTAATCGGTCAACATCTTTAAACAAACGGTCAAAATGAGTAACTAAACATTTTCAAAAATGGTTTAAAATGTTAGCAATTAAAAATTAAGAAAAAAAATGTAAGCAATTGGTAAAATTTGGGGTATGGACTAAAATTCAATCTTCTAGTGCCCAATATCAGGTCATTGATAATTTTCGATGTTGATAGTCAATGTCTTGACATAAATAGTCAACGATTAATAAGTAATGGTTGAACAAAAATTAAATTTTTTTAAAAAAATAAAGGGTCAAAATTAGGGAACAAATATTAATGATTGGTAAAATAGGAAGACATGAATTATTGAACCTACTTATTATTACTTCAATATTATTTCACTGACCCACACCCACATGAAAATTTTCTCCATATTCATATTTATTATATTTAAATTTATATTTTATAATATTTACATAAATATTGGCCCTACGGAGAAAGAACAAATTATAATTTTTAAGACATGATCTATTTAATTAAAAATATAATCAAATCATTCTCTTGAATTTTAATGTAAATATACTAGATATAAAATTCATACACAAAAAATTTTAGTATACATTGTTAGTGTAAAGATTTTTTTACACTTTTACACGGACATTCGATCACAACACCCTTTATCTGTAAATTTGTTGACTTTAATCATTATTACTTTAAAAGTCACGATTGAATGTCAATGTAAAAATCTTCTACATTGACAGTGTATACCAATTAAACTAAAAAAAAATCATATTGAATATAATAAAAATTATTATCTATATAATTACTAAAAATAATTAACTTTAAATAATGTATATTTTAAACAAATCCATACAATGTACAGATTTAAAATTTAATTTTAGGCTATAGAAACATCTTACATTCTTACTTTACCTTAAAGGAAGTGTTTACAACCAAAAGTTGTTGACGTAAATGGTTCGGCATTAGGATCTTTTAACCAATATTCAGGATTCAATCGTTGGTTTGGAGATATCACTTTACTCTAAAAATGGATCAACCATGCGGAGGATACAATAGCACTCCAAGTGATATAAAAAATTATAAAGTTCACATTAAAAAGAAAAAGAAAGATAAATTGTCCCCAAATGATATTTAATTTGTCCCTGCTAATGCATTTGAAAATGTTGCAAACGAGAAATTATTAGTTGATTGGGAATTATCATCATATGAGCAAATCTTGTATGCATACACAACTCCAATACTTCAATTTTCTAGGTAAGTTGATGCGTTGGGATTCTTTGCAGGTAAGGTTTAGAGTAGTTTATTTAAGATTATTTTTTGAAAGAAAATTTGTTTAAAAAAAATTACCTATAAAAATTTTTAAGATAATTGTTTAAACTTTCTTTCGAAAAGCAAAAATAGAAGATAATCAGTTTTCTGTTTTTTTGTTTTCTTCCAAAAAGCAACTCATACATAACTGATTTTAAAAAAACCAGTTGCAATAAAAGAGATAAAAACAATTCTTTTCAGAAATTAAAAAAAAAATTATAATTGTAACTAAATGAAAATTTACTTCTGATTATACAATAATTTCTAAAATAAAATTAATTTTTTAAACAATTTTAAAAAGTGTTTTTTTTAAGAAAAAAAAACAAACTGTCTTGTTCTTGACTAATCTCAATTAATTTTTATATGAAAAATAGTAAAATATTATTAACTGCTTTTAAAGAAGTTGAAAACTTGAATATTTAAGATCACAGGGGTTCAGAAAGAAAAATCATAGGACACAGGGGTAGATCCTTGTCCAAAAGAAAAAAGATAATAGGGATAGGTAAAAAATATCTATTAATTTCTTGTTGCTGGTTTGCCCAGCTACCAGGAAGCCCAAAAAACTATGGTTCGCTTAGCCTATATTCTAATGAGGATTCAGACCAATTTGATTGTTCAAAAATACTGGCTAATGAAATGGAGATATAAGTGCATCTGTTAAAAAATAACATCTTTTCTAACCGCCTGGAGAAAAACATTTATACTAACGTTTTTTTCTGTTAAATAAAATTCATACTGACAGAGACCGTTGTACAAGTACTAAACATTTTTAATTGCCACGAAGTGTAATTTTTTTCAGTCAGACTCCGGTCACTTTCGTCCATGTGCGAAACCCACGTTCTTTGTTTTAATTTGTTCGCACTATATAAAAAATAGTTTGTTTTTTTTTTTTTTGAAAAAAGCAAATTTTATTTAGAGAGAGCATAAATTTTTACCAAGGAGAAATTACAAATTACAAGTACATAGCAAGATTAAGAATACAAAAATATAATATAATGGAACCACTCAATCCTGTGAAAGCTTATGCAATATATTTTTTTAATCTTAGTGAAACACAACATCGGTTAGGTAGACCACTTAACAAATTATACTAACGAGTTATTATAATATCTTTTTTACCCACAAACAAGTTCTTGGTAGAGATGACTGTCAAACTTCTTCTATAATGAAAGATTCTCCCTTAAATGTTATAACATTTCTGACTAACCAAATACCCCACAATGTAGCAAGCCCAAATTACACTAAGGATATCCCTTATGAATTTTTCTTTTAAAGAGGATACCCAAATGATGTCAAAAGTTAGACTAACAATCAACAGACAATATAGTCATGTAGCCTAACCATCTATAACAGTTTATCCAGACAAGATAGTTTGACTTACAAGTAAATAATAAGTGACTTATTGACTTAGGATTCAAACTGCAAATAGGACACATAACATTAGCTGACAAAATTATATTTCTCTTTGCCAATTCAGCCTTTATAGGAATACTATTATGAGTCGTTTTCCAAGAGAATGTCAACACCATAGACAGAGCCTTTGACTTCCAAAGCCTTTTGAAGAAATAAGAAGTATGCACATAGGTACCTCCACAAGCTAATCAGTATGCTTCTTGGTGCAATCCTCATGATGCAAGTTCCATGGATCTCTTCAAGAGGTTGCTTCAAGGAAGAAGATGAAGATGGATAGGCAAGGAAATGGATTGGAGGCACCACCTTAGAAGGATAAGCTAAGTGGAGAATTGCCACAAGGGAAAAAGCCCTTAATGATAACCAATGATGGTTCTCTCTAATTGAGAAAAGGAGGAACACACTTAAAATCTAGAAATCTCTCTCAAGTTTATAAAATTCAAGTGTAAAAATGATATAAACAAAGGGAAGTCATATTTAAAAGTATGGAGTGGATTAGGAGTGGGGAGTGCACGTCTCACTTAACTAAGGCCCAAACAAGGACTTAAACATGTGTTAATTGTGTAAACACACTTAGCACATGATTATGTCTAAGAAGATCCAAACATGGCCCTAGATAAGTGGATCTTGGTTCCCTCTAAATTTGAATTTGAATTTTGGAGGGAGTCTATATGGCACCTCAAAATTCAAATTAAAAGATGAGAGCAACACACTAGGCTAAGTAAGCGCCAACATAAAGGAAAGGGAGAAGTTGGCGCTACTTGGGGGGAACCAATGCCCCCACATGTCTCCTTGGTAGATGAATTTGAGTGTATTTAGAAGAACTACACATCCAAAGTCATGCCAAGGCTCAATTACACATTACACCACACCTAGGAGATTAATTACACCTCCTAATTCAAGCCAAGCTAAAAGTTAGGCTAAAATACACGGCTAAAATACAAACAAAAAGCTTCTAAACAATAATACAAATTAGGGTAAGCTAAGTTGGGACTATGGCCTAATTTTGATGTTCAAAAGAAGGTGAGGTATTCCTCCATCTCCTTTAGTCATGCCTTCTTCAATCCTCCTAGTCATGACCCTTGTGAAATGACCCTTACTAGGGAGGATTGCAATACTTCCTTCATAGAATACTAAGCAGAACATCCATACCCATCTCCCTACCCCTAACCATACTTCACCTTACACCTAATAAGAACCTCCTCTACAACCCCCTTCAACTCCTTCACCCACTCTTCCTCCTAGTTAAACAAGTCCCTCCTCCAACTAAGTCTCCAAACCCATCTATGTTCACTCCAACCCCCAACCTAAAATAGAAGTGCCTCTTTTTTATTAGAAAATGCACAGAATCTAAGGAATAGAGACTTAAGCCCACCCGACACCCCTTCCCAAAATTTAAATAAGGACTTGTCCCTAACTAGGGATTTTACCGCCCTAGAGAACCACTCACCCACCCTCACCTTCGAGGTTACCTTCACAATTTTATTCCACCACTGGGACCTTCTTTTCCTTTGCCTCACTAACATATCTCTTCTGATATCTTGCTCATACTTAACCTCTAGTACTCTGATACATAGGGAACCCCCTTAAAGAATTTTCCACCTTCATTTACCAAGAAGTGGTTTGTTGAAAGCCACCATATCTTTGATTCCAAGACTTTTATCTTTACACACTTGCTCCTACTTGATCTAAGCTACTTTGTTGCACTTATCCAAACCACTCCATAGAAATTTTCTTTGCATAGACTAAATAATCTGAGACACCTTCTTCAAGACCCTGTAAAAAGATAAAACATAAAGAGGAATAGAAGAAATGGTGGATTTGATCAAACAAATCTTTCCTCTTAGAGACAAGTTTTTCTGTTTCCAAGGTGTTAATTTGGTTCTCATTTTATCAATAACTAGCCTCCAGACACGCTCCTATTTCACATTTTCCCCCACAAGCAACCGTAGATAGGAAAATGACATCTGCAATACTTCACAATTAAGATCGCTACAAAGGACAACAATTCCTGCTTTTATGGAAATTAATTTCCACAATTAGCATTTGGTCTAAAGATTAATTTCCATAAGCTGCTCTTATGGAAATTAATCTTTAGACCAGATGCTAATTCATAGCATCCAAAAGCACTCATTAACGTATATACATTTTGAAGTTCTGAAGAAACCATAAAAATAGTGTTGTCCACATACTGTTGGATCACAACCCAAAGATCATGTTTACCTAACTTGATGTCAAATAGGAGATTTACTAACTGTGCTCTCTTAATCAACCCTTAAAGTCCTTCAACTACAATCAGAAAAAGAAAGGGAATCATTAGATCCCTCTACCTTAAACTTCTTTGCATATCGAACTCTTGTGTGACACTTCCATTAACTAATATAGAAATTGGTGAGGATTGGAGACACCCTTGAATCCATCCTATCCATCTTTCGCCAAACCCAAAATGCCTTAGCATATAAAACAAAAAAGGTCAACTGACAGAATCATAGGCATTTTCAAAGTCTGCTTTAAACACAACTAGATGCTTCTTGTACTGCTTTGCCTTCTTAATAACTTCATTTACCATCACCACACTATTAGTTTCCTTCCTTTAATGAAAGTCGTTTGTGTTTGTTTCTTCAATGATATTAGGCAACATCATCTGTAACCTATTAGCTAGCACTTTCACAATAATTTTATAGATTACACCAATTAAGGAGATAGGTTTATAGTCCCCAAGGCCACTTGGATAGTCCTTCTTGGGAATCAAGGAAAGAAAGAATGCATTAGAACCTTCAGGGAGTTTCTCATTTTAATAAAAATAGAGTTTGAATCGTACGTACCAACAGTGTAAAGAATTTTACCTTAACATTCAGTCACAACCATTTATTTATGTTAAGTTTGTTGATTTTATCAATTAATAATTTAAAAGTCAAATAAATAAAGTTATTATTAAATTTCGAAGAAAAAAATTTTTATACAGCTAATTAATGCATACTAATTAAAATCTAAAAAATAATGGAATGATTTTTATTTTTTTTAAGCAATAGTGAAATAGATTTATTGATGATTTGAAAAAGTTGTAACCTTGACGTGGTTTATAAAATATCGCAATTATTGGTTAAATTGTTTTTTTTTTATTCGTATTGATTAGATTAATTGACAAATACATTTAACTTTATATTTTAAATTAAAATGTATAATTTATAGAATGAGACTTTTTAGGATAAGTTTGACTTCCTTCTCACTTCTTGATTTGGAAAACTATATGTGACGTGTGACAATTACAGTGAAGGAAATACGCTAAAACTATTGGATCCTTTGAGTACCTTCGTCGACCTGCAGTATTAGTAAACAAATTTTTTATTATGAATTGATTGTAAAGGTTTTATAAAATATATAAAATCATATTTTTGCTAAATGACAGATCCTCTTATCTTTTGAATTTGATATTGAATTTATAAAAGTAAAAATTAACTCAATTTCTTATTCTTAACCCTTGAATTGAATTTTTGTAGGGAAATACCTCCGCTAAAGATGAGGCCGACTACCCATCTAATGGGTTAAACTTCAATGACTTTGCTCTTTCTTATTCTCAAACAGCAGCAAAGTAAGTCCAAACCCAGAATTCAAAGACAAATACTCCTTCCTCCAATAAGTTTGCGCCATTATCATTACCTAACATTTCAGCTCCTTTAGCTAAGAATAAAGAAAATATTACCTAACATTTTAGATTGAAAATTTTAAAAGAAAGTACGTCTATTAATTATAGACAATATTCATATTAATTTTATTTAAACTAGTTATATATTACTTATAATTTTAAATATATTTCTGTTAGAAATTTATGAAATAACTTATTATATGTATTTTATGTAATTTAAAACTAATAAACTATGACTCGAATTATAAGTATTAAATTGCATTATTGGATGCCATATCACTATAAAAGCGTTTGACTGACATAGTATATAGGATTATGATTATGATTATGTACCTCGTCGCTCTAAGGAATGAACATCTATAATTATGGGGTGGCAAATAATTAACTTCAAATATATTATACTATCACTTAGGATACGTTGTTAACCCATAGGTGCTGCTTGATGGTTGCGTTCACATGAGACGAATGCGTGTATGACGAACTGTATAATATTTTATTTTCTTAAAAAATTATAGTATAGGTATACCTTTCGTAACTGAGGGGGACATCCAGATTACAGTCACTTTCGTTCAGGTTGAAACCGACATCTTGTTTTCTTTTTTCTTGTCACCGCTGGCGCTGAGACATCCAGACAAGATATAATGTAATATAAGCTGCTATTCCAAGTACAGGTCGACTCATACAGTTGATTTATACTAAAAAAGATTGGTCGTTTTGAGAAGTGGAAAACTCCAATCTTGGCAACAAAACATTCCGCTTTTTTCTTCTTTTTTTTTTTTTACTTTTAAATATTTGTAACTCTTCCTGTGGTTTATAAAAATAATCCCAAATTGGTTAAGTTATAATTCTCAAATACATATTAATATTTAATCTTAAGACTTTTACCTTGCTTTATAAAATTTCATAAATATTGGTTAAATACATCAACTATTAAGTATATTAATATTTTCACTTCATCGATCACTTTTCTCTTTCTCCTACCTTGCACCCTTCCTTTTGCAACTTTTCTGTTTGCTATCACAGATAGGGGATTGGATTTGCATTCTTTCATAGGTAGTAACAGAAGGGACAATTGGGTATTATGTTCTTCGATAACAGTAGAGATTTTTGTTAATAATTTGGATTCATTCACTGCAATTTCAATCCAACGGAGTTTTTTTTTATTCTTAGATTTGCTTTAGCGGTAGAACTTGAGAAACCAATAATGGTACTGATTATTAAAACAGACACTTTTTTACTTAGTGAATTTATGTAATAAAAATGTATCTAACAAATGCCCATTGAATTTATATAATTTAAAAGTTAAAACACTAAAAAGGTGTCTGTAATCCACAGAGCAAAAGCACCTAAGTTGTGTGCATTTGCGTCATTTAAAACTTCATTTATATTGTTTCATCTAAGTGCCCATTAAACAAAAAAAAAAAAAAAAAAAAACACTTTTGCAATTTGTATTCATAGCAAAAATGAAAACATGAAGCAAGTATTTCGGTTTTTATAAAATTTGCATCGTAAAATATGCCAGAATGTGAATTTTAAGTCTTTACTAAAAGTTGTTAGGTAACTATAATAGCAGCTTAACTTTGGGTTATCATTACAGCTTTACAACTCGAATGGGACCGTGGAGATTGATTCCATAGCACCATCCCTTTTTTGGGTTCAAAACGAGGAATTGCTTCAGAGGGACTGGAGAGTAAAAGATCGCTCATCTCCTTGTTAAGTAAGCTAGCTAGCTGTGTTGCTGATAAATTTTCTTTAGCCTATAATAGTATTAGAATTCCTGAAATTGGCTATAATTCAACTCCACAAAAATGGTGTGTAAGGTAAGATTTGCACCTCATTATATGTTTGATTATATCATTAGTTAATATGAGATCTCGCGTTAACACTCCTTCATGCCAAGAACTGGACATCTTGAATGTAAAGTTTAACATTTGTGGGTGGTTTGATAGCGGCGCATATCAGGTGACATGATAGGTCCCATAATAACAAACAGTTAGGATAGACCCTTATACCATATTAAAAATTCATGGTTCAAGAGAAAGAAAGAAAGGAAAAAATGAAAGAGAAAGTGGTTAGAGAAAAGAAAGAGAGAAAAAGGATAAAACTTAAAATGAATAATACTTAAGTGAACAAATCAATTTTACATAAGTATAATGTGACTTATATAGAAAATCCTAACATTATATCTCTAATATCCCCTTGCAAGTTAGGAGTGCTATTTACATTTCCAACTTGAAATGAGTAATACAATACAAAATAGAGAAAATACAATGTAACAAGTAATGAACAATACAACAAAAATATAAGTTGTAATTACATCAATTGAACAAAAGAAATGACAGTTTCTTCAAGTGCACAACTCTTAGAAGTCTTCAACCTACATTTGGGTCTCTTTAAACCTTTTCTTGTGTCTTTATAGCACCCATTCCAATAGAATTAAGGATTTCAATCACAAATGGAAAAATAGGCAACCAAAGTTTAACCAATAGGTAGAAACTATTTCTCAAAGCTTAACCACTTGAAATACTTAACCACCACAAGACAGAAGCTAACAATTAAGAAAATACTTAACCATCCATAACAGAAGCTCAACACAAAACCACCATGGACAGAAGTTGTCTTCAAAGAGAATTAAAAGTAGACACCTTATGGGTAATCTTGAAATGGTCGTAACTCGTAACCCTAAAAAATCAAGAATGAAACCAATCATCAAACACTTGGTGTGCAAGATAAATAATCAAGTAGAAACCCACTTATCAGAGATGCAAACACGTTTAAATAGAAAAAGAAATCAACTTGTGTGCAGGAAGAGCGGCAAAGATCTAAACAATAGTGGTGGTAAGGCATTGTCAGAATCCTTAGCAAGTATAGAATTAGTTGTGCAGGAGTGAAACAGTAACAAATCATAGATGTCGCACCAACGAAGTCAATTTCAGTTAATTTTGTGGCCACGAGAGGTTTAGAGTCGAATAGGTGAGGGTATCAAGGACGAGCTTGGCGTGCTTAATAGAGATTTGTAGTGACTCAGAGATGGTTGCTGAGTTGACTTGCTAGTTGGAGGATAACTCTAAAAGCTTCTGCTTCAACAGAATTAGGGTTTGGTTGGGGTCAGAGAAGATGAGTTGTGAGATTGGTAAGAGCCCACGCTCGAAAGGCTCATGCTTTGTGCGAATCACGATGCTTAGATCCCTCACCAATTATGATGATGTTATTGGTTTTGTCACAATAAGGCTGAGAGAAAAATCATGGGAAGATGAGAGAGAGAATGAGAAAAGGAGGCGATGCATTCCCTTGATCTCTTCAACCAAGGTTCCTTCCTCTAAGAAGATGGAGGGGAACTTGACACCATTTCTCTAGGGAGAAGATAAGTCAAGAAAAATTTTACTAGGAGGCTTGCTATAAAGGAGATGGACCTTGATAAAAGCTAAAAGGAAGATAATTCTCATGAGATAGGTTTCTCAATGACATTTTACTATAGAAGAATGCTCTTAAAGAGTCCTATAAATCAATTCCAAATTCAAGTGTGATGATTACAAGAGAGACTAGGTGCATATATAGCCCAATGAGAGAGCTAGGCACTCAAAATTAGGCAATGTGGGACTTCAGATCTAATTAGGATTAGAGGCACCTACTCTAAACTTAGGGAGGGTGCAAAAGCTAATTCAAAGGTGTGGGAAGGAAGCCTAACACGCCTTGGACAAAAGGCCCCTAACTAAGTTTACCTCCTCTAACTAACTAATAACACCTCTTCTTCCTAATTACAAAGTAAATGACCGAAATACATGGCCCAAAAGGAAATTAAGAGCTAATTAATATTTAAAAAGGGAAATCTATGGACTATGGCGTAATATGTCTATCTCCATCATGAGTTGAGGTCTATATGAGTCTTTTCGGGCCAAGTCTTCCTTTACCCTCCTAGCCATGACCCTAGTGAGAGGGCCCTTGGTAGGTAGGATTGCATCATGAAGGTAAGAAGATTTACGGCTTAGAGAAAAGTGGAAGCATCTTGGTGGGTCTCGGAGATGATGAATATGTGAGAAAAAATAGCAAATACAGTGGAAAGATATTCAAGGTGGATGATATTGCTCTGATACTATATTATTCACAAAATTATTTTTAATGAAAATCTTAAAAATAGAATAACGTATCACATATTTGTATTTGTTAATGGAAAGAATGTAGAGTTTTAGACAATAGAGGAGGATTCTTGCTATGGTAACAATATATGATATTTAGTAAATTTTGTTTTAGCTTAGTTGTGTATTTTTATATAGTTTTCACAGTTTTAGTTGTTCAATTTTGCTTCATATATTTGAATAATGGGCAATTTTTATCTTTATAGTTTTAATTGCGATGGTTGTGACACTCTTATACCTTATGATTTTAATAATAAAAATTAGAGGGAATTAAAATTAAACACAGATAAAAGAGTTCACATGAACACATGTTTCACTTTAATAATTCTTAAGAAAACTCAACGTTATAAAATCATAGTTCTCCTACCAAAATAAACAATAATTAAAACTCTTATAAATCGTGGTTACCAAAATGACAATTAAATCCTTATAATAAATAAGTTACATCCTAATTAAAAATAACTAAATATCCTAATAGTTCACTGTCCTGATGTCATATGTGTATTAGAGCAACCCAACAACTCAAGTCTCTTCCTCAATATCAATTCCTATCTTTTTTGTTGTCTTATGACTATGGGTGTTCAAGCCAAAAGAAAACAAACAACATAACAAGCAAAAGGGTGAGAATTTGACTTGCATATATAAAGCATGCAAGGAATAAAATCACCCTAGATATATCACATATCATATAATTACAATTACTTACAACTTCCTAATCTCATATAGATATATAATAACATAGGGAACATGTTAAGAACATTATCATACAATTTAACATTCGCACATCACAACACATGCAAATCATCTTTATGCAAAATGTGTCATGCACATGTTGACTCCTGCAGGTTCGTCATGAGCATATGCCTATTCTACAACAACCATGTGTAGGTTCCAATTGACATAAGTCTTTTCTACACCAACTACATGTAAGTTCCAATAGGCAAAAACCTCTTCTACGCCAGTCACACATAGGTTTCAATAGGCAAAAGTCTCTTTTACATCAGTCACATGTAGATTTTAATAGGCAAAAACCTCTTCTATGTCAGTCATGCATAGGTTCCAATAGGCATAAGTTTCTTCTATACCAATCATGTGTATGTAGGTTTCACTCAACTTAAGAAAAACTGGTCTAGATTGTTGCACAATTGGCAAACCTTGCAACTCCCTAAGTTGCCACTATGCAATATGCTCATCTATGCTCATGTCACAGTCAAAACAAAAATATCTCACAACGGTATTAAATTTCATTTCCAATCATAGTTGGAAGGGCTACCTGTCAAGCACTCGTAACTTGTACCATCAATCACATTATCTCAAATCATACTCATATTCATCAATACATCACACATTTATAAATGATATACAATTATAATCACACACATCGTCTTAACATCATGTTCACACTCTCAACACATCACATGTATTTATAAATTAAATAAAATACTTCATCTTATACTCATTCGCATAACATAAACACATTACAAGAATTATCAATACATCCTTCCAAAAAAAAAATTTAACATATATCATAGATAATAACATAATTCATCACTAATACTCACAACCTAAGTCAGTATGGTATCATCCTAGATCAATACATTCATCCATTTAAAATCAACAAGTATCCTAAGATCCTAAAACATAATTAGTTACTTGAACTTTACTATCCTTATTCTAGACATTATTTCGATGATTCCTCTATTGAAAATAAAGATTAATATCTTACGAACCTACTATAAAAAAATAAACCAAATCTAATGGTTAACGATGTAAATCCTATTTTTAATAATATGATGTAAGTGTGTGAAATAAATTAAAGAGAACTAAATTTAATTTAAGTGTAATTAATAAATTAATTACAAAATATTAGGTTGATATATATATATATATACATATATATATATATGTGTGTGTGTGTGTGTGTGTGTGTTTTATTTTGATGAAATGTAGTTATTTAATTATGAATGTAACTAGAACTAAGTTAATTAAATAATGGAATATGAGAAAGTGAAGTTTAGTGAGGTGAGGACTGATTATAATGAGATTCTTTTAGATTGTTATGATGGTTTTACGAGAAGTATTTGGAAATGTATCTAGAAATTAAATTATAAGGGGGTTACTGTTAGAAAATCTTAATTACTAAGCACAACCCTTATTCCTTTTCTTTTTTCTTCTTTTTCCTTTTCTTCTTTTTTTTATTTATCTTTCTTCTTCTTCTCCCTTTCATCGATATCATTCTCTCTCTACCTTTATTGTTTTCTCCTTTGCATGGTTAACTAGACATTTGTGGAATCAGATGAAATCTCTTCCTTTGCTCCTGATTTTGAGTGTTCATCATTATATGTACATTTGATCCTAAATATTTGGACCTTTTTCCATTTATTTTTGGTATAATTGTTCTCTTTAAAAAAGTGAACTTTGTTAAATCCCAATTTCTTATGTTCATGTTTGGTTTTGGAGTTTTTAGTAGGTCCTAAGTGAACTCTAGGTTGATTTTCTTTATTTCAACAAATTTATCTTTTTAAGGGAGAAATAGGTAAGAAAATTTTAATTTTGATTTTAAATTGAAATTTCTTATTTATGTTGATATTATTATGAATGAATGTGAATGGTTTATGTTTTGAGCATATTTTGAGTGACTTGTGTAATTAATGATTGGACTATTGTGTTTGGGGTGTTTTGATGATAAATTGCCCAAGTGTTTAGTGAATTGTAGTTGTGTTATGAATTGAGTATTGTATGGTGGAAGGATGATTTAATGAATTGTTGAAAATGTTGAGTAATGAATTACATTATGGGTTGTTACGAGGAGGTAACAGAGTCCTTAATGTGGTACTTTATACAAGCAAATAGGTCTAAGTGATCTTGGTATTAAGGCTTTGTGTAGGGCTATGATGCAAGGTTAGGGCGTTGTGTAGGCGATGATACACTAGTGTTAAGACCTTGTTTAGAGTGATAATACACCACAAGATATACTTTGATAGTCTCTGAATGTCGAAAATGGGTCAGATAGACTGAACATTAGTTGGTTATCTAATGAGTATATTTAGACTTCAACTGATTATCGGATGAGTTAGATAAATACCAGATATTAATGTAAGGGAAGTCAGATGAGTCACTGACTATGTGATTCTAAACACTTATGTTTATGGGAACATAAGTTTGAATGTTTTTGTATGAATTGACTATTGATAAGTTTATGTGATGAATGTGAATGATAATTTCCAATGTCTTTGATAGAATTGTTGATTTATGTTATCATAAACTTACCCTTGCATTATATGTGTATTTTGTAGGTAGACGAAAGACATGACCAACAAGATTGAAGATGAAAAGTTGTCTCGGTTGGGGAACTTATTGGCTTCACACCTAGTGAGGTGTCTTGCTCACTGCAAATTTTCCCTTGTCAAGAATTTCATGGTTCTTTTCGCCTAGCAATGTATCTCTCTGAGTGAAGTTCCTTCACTAAAATAGTTTGAAATAGGTATCTCATTGGGATACCATTGTCGTTGGGCGACATACTATGGTTCCTTGTTAAACGACATTTCTCGCCTAGTGAAAGTGTGCAGTATATGTATGAAGTTTATTATTTGAAATTTTAATATTCTAGGTTTCACTTGTATTGAAAATGGATATGTTATTGAGTAGTAGTAATTTTTTTTTTGTTATTTATTTGGGTTGTTACAAATGAATTTGATAAAGGCTCCAGAAGAAGTCTGTCACTGGTGTAAGATCCTAAAAATATAGCTCTTACCTAACTTTATTATCTCATACTTCATACATTATTTAGATTATCCAACCGTTGAAAATAAATATTAATATCTTATGAACCTACTATCCAAAAATAAACCAAATGCAACGATTAAAATATCCTATAAAAGCTTCAAACAAAGTTAGACGCAATATCATCTAGTTAGACGAAGTTCATTAGACGCAAGACATAAAATGAAGTAACATGTGATTTCAAAATCAAGATTCTAACTTCCCTTTACACTCATATTGTAGATTTGATTTCACAACCAAGATTTAAGTCGTAGGATTCCAATAACCATAAAATATTTACACAATCATCTTACTATGTCAAAACATCACTCAACCTACAAAACATAAGATTAACCACATCATTTACTCATATAATTTAACACGATTTACGTACTAATCAACAAGACCCAAGAATACCTCAAAAAAACAGAAATACCTACGAACAAATGAAAATTCAACATCAAATAACTCAAGAATCATATGGAAGTGCATAGAAACTTATCAATAATGATTATAATACAAAATAATATGATTACGAAAATGGAACAACAACTATAGAAGGACTTAGGGCTCGATCCCACTACCCACTTCCCTTTACACTCATATTGTAGATTTGATTTCACAACCAAGATTTAAGTCGTAGGATTCCAATAACCATAAAATATTTACACAATCATCTTACTATGTCAAAACATCACTCAACCTACAAAACATAAGATTAACCACATCATTTACTCATATAATTTAACACGATTTACGTACTAGTCAACAAGACCCAGGAATACCTCAAAAAAACAGAAATACCTACGAACAAATGAAAATTCAACATCAAATAACTCAAGAATCATATGGAAGTGCATAGAAACTTATCAATAATGATTATAATACAAAATAATATGATTACGAAAATGGAACAACAACTATAGAAGGACTTAGGGCTCGATCCCACTACCCACATCCCTTAACATGCATACAGTAAGGTAATTTCTCCGCCTTACCTTGATGAAAAAATAAAGATGAACAGAGAGTTTTATTTTTCGATATGGTGAATCATTGCCAAAATAGAGCTTTTGTTGCGTTGCTGTTTTCTCCCAAAACAGACCTCCAGATGCAGATCAGGATGATCAAAATAAAAATCCCCACGTTTAAAACCTATTGTTCGATGTCTAGTTCAATCAAACGGTTAACGACATCATAGTGATCATATTACAAAAATTGCATAGAGTTTGTGTGATAATGACTTTCTATCTTCCCTTTTCTCTCTGTGGCTTCTTTTTTTTTTTTCTTTCACCAAGTTTCAAGAAATTTTAGGGGGGAAATGATATTAGATTGACCATACCTCTTCCCTCCCTTCTCAGATAATAACTCTAATGGACCTAACTAATCAAACGTTTTACCTTCTCATTCTCATTAACTTATAATATGTAAATGTCTACTACCAATACAAATATACTCTCTCCGTATTGTTATTATTTATGAAAACATTTATTTTATTCTCTTCTATAATAACTATATATATACATATTTTAGCCTCTTTGAAATAATTAATGGTGATAAATGATTAAACTTCTATTAACTAATTCAATTAATTTAAAATAAACTAAAATATCTTATTTATGAAAATTCAACTATTACAATTATAAAAATAACATTTTGTAGATTCGATTGGTTAAGTTTATGTTTTACTTTCAATTTTAAATAAAAAAATTAAATAAAAAATAATTATAAGTTGTCTTTAAAAAAAATCAGTTTAAAAACTCTTTTTAAGTTTAAAGTTGTTAAATAAAATTATTTTCTTATTGTCTCGTGAAAAATATATTTATAAAATAAATTCCGTTTTAAAATAAAGTTCTTAACAATTGAAATATAAATTCTGTCTTACTTAACTTCTTATAAAAATAACTTTTAAATAAAAAATAAATTGGGTTAAACAGACAAATTTAATTAGATATTCTTTTTTGTTTTAACTTAGAAAATTGTGCCAAATAATCATATATGTGATATAAGTTATTTTTACGAATTTAAATAATATAATTTAATATCAATAAAAGTAAAATCAAGAAAAGTTACCGTCCAACTTGAAATAAAATGGCTAATTGGATTATGGAATCGTAGAAATGGTTCAAAATTGAATGGGAAATAAACAATGATATTATATATATATATATACCACTTTAATTCTAAAATGACTACAACGCATATAGATCTATGAAAAGTGTAGGGTTTTTTCCTCAAGGATATGAAAAGCGCAGTTAAAATTAGGGGTCTTAATATATTTTGTATCTTAACTGATTCTTAACAATATCTAAGTCTAATTAATTAATCTGTACATAAAGTGCTCTATGATGTTTTACAATCATATACTATTATATATTAATATTCTTTTATTAATATGAATTGGTCCAATGATTGAAACTTGTTAGGAGGGGAAATCCAGATTATTGATAATATATGTGGAGTGGATTGGTTCCTGAGTTAAGAGACATACGACGGACATATATAATATATGTGGTATAATTATAAGGAAAATAAAATATGCCCTCGACACGTAGCCCCCAAAAAAAACTAAAAACAATGTCAAAATTGCGTTTTCAAATGCAAATTGAAAAAGATTCAAACCCTCAATGCGCATTTTATTAAAAAAAAAACTATTTGTATATCTCTTAGAAAGAATGAATCTTTCCCCGAATACGTCTAGAGACATGCAACTACCATATCAATACGGAGATGATGAGACATCCTCCTATTGTACAATAATATAACAGGGTAAATTGTAATTCTAGTCTTCATTTAATTTATTTATTTGAAAAGGAAATTTTCATTTAAAATTTAGAAAGTTTAACGGTGTGTTTTATACCCACTATAATACAGGACAAATACATGTATTACAACACAAGATTTGTATTGTTTACCATTTAAGGTTTAATACATAATTTTTTTTTATATGATATCAGTCATATTTAGTTTTTCTTATTAAAAAAAAATTAAATTTACTATCTCTTTCATCCCTTCTCTCTGAATATAAATTTTGTTATTAGAATACTCTTGTATCACAACAACACTAATAATTCTATAGATACTTGTTTGATATGAAAATTTATTTCAATACTCTGAATATTGATACTTTAGAATTCTCGAACATCATGAGTTATCCTTCTTCGATTAAAATTAAATGACGTACAAATATCATCGTAAATTGGAAACTCAATAAATCAACCAATTACTCATATGCAAAACATAATTTGTGTCACTTTGAATTAAAGTTTGAAATTAAAACCCATAAAAAAATTGAAGAAAGTTAAATAATTGTGCTAATCCATGATAGATATTGTTCTTGGATGGTATTCTTCGGATGCCTCTTCGCTGCTTCTTGAGCTCGAGTACCACACGCGGTGGCCGAACAGGTGGAGGTACCTCCAAAAGACACTCTGACACTCAAGTTAGAGAGGTATTCAGTTTTAAGTGTCAGACAATGAATATGTTTTTTATCTATATGTTTTACCTTGGGTACCGTTACCTATTTATAGATGGATTGGGCCTCTGTTTATTGGGCCTTGTTTAAGTACCCTGAACTTAGCTAATGTGACTTTAATCAAGTTAACGACTAGTAATTAAAATTTGTACTGATTAATCCGGACGTGTCGTTGGCCAAGTGTGTTTGGTCTTGGTAACATATCAAAGCTGAAATCTATCTCGTGGTCTTCAATGTCGGGGCCGAGGTCTTCGACTGTGACAACTATCTTTAGTGTCCAGACCGAAGTCTTCGGCCTTAACCGAGGTCTTTCCTGTTCAGATTAAATAACAAACCTCATACAAAATAAGTAAAAACACATGAAAAGGGAAAAAACAATAAAAGCGGAAGATGAGAGAAATTATAGAAAAGATAGGAGGAAGTAGATTTGAGAGATTATGCTAAAGTGGGGTTACAATTTTATTTTTATTTTTTTACTTTTATTCCGTTTTGGACAATTATTTTGTTATGTTCCAACATTAATTTCTAAATCAAACTAGAATAAATTAATTTATGTGGTGGTCATTACAAACCAAACGCAATCTAAATTTATAATTATTATTTTATGTTTATGTTTTCTAAAATTTAATTATTATTATTATTATTATTATTATTATTATTATTATTATTATTATTATTATTATTATTATTATTATTACTATTACGGTTGTTGAAGTCATAGTTTCCTTTATAAGTAAAAAAAAACTCCTGAAAAAAACAGTATTTGTCACCAACTTTGGTAAAGGAATATAGTCCTCGCAATCTAAAACGATTTTTGTGAGGGATTTGTAAAGTTTGTAATGAACATTTAATTAAGTCATTTTGTGACAAATACTATGATACACTATTTTCCTCTCTAAATAATTCATCATAGATGGTCTCACAATTTATATATTAACACTTGTGATGATATTTTGTTATGAACATTGGTTCTTGCTAATTGTTCTATCTCAAAGTCACAAACATATACAAAATTATTTGTGACAATATTTTGGAAAGGAGTATATTCGATCACAAATCATTTGTCACAAAAGACGACACAAAATAAAAAAATTTGAATTGAATGTAACTGTTTGTGACGGATATTTATTCTTCACAATCTAAATTTTTTAACTACTTTTTGAAATGATTAGGAAATAAAAACACCTCTATAAATGTTTTAGTCACAAATTTTTTGATATTTAATTTAAAAATTTTTAAAAATAATTAATTAATGGTTAAATATTTATATAACAATTAATTATTATAATAATTATGGATGAAGATTAATTATTTTTTGAAGGAAATAAAAAATAATAATCATAATAACTTTAAAAGATATTTTATTTATTTTGTGATTTTTTTTTTAAAATATAATTCTTAGAGTAATTTCAATGCTAATTGCTTAGAAGAAGTTAGTAAATTCTTAACTCACTTTAAATTACTCATATATCATGTTAGATTATTGATATATATTTACTTACTATACAATATTGATTAATATGATTTATTAATCTTATTTATAATATAATGTATATTTTATTACATCCATTTTTTTGTAAATTTGAAATTAATTTAATTCATTTCATATTTTCATGTATATAGTATTATATACTTTCATTTATAGTTACCCTATAACAATTGTTACATATTAATTTATTACCTATCTAAAATTAACATAACATTTTTTATATTTATTGTATTAAAATAACTATAAAAATCAATATTAATATAAGAATAATAAAAATATCATGATATCGTTAATTTTCTTTTAGTGAATAAAAAATGATGAGTAATTAAGTTGAAATAGTTTTTAAGTGACATATTAATTAGGTTAATAATTATAATTAATTTTCTTAGAATAACTATTACTTGCATTTTATTATTTTATCACTCCAGCTGTTGTTTCGCTAAACCAGCCCTCGAAAACGACGATTAATAACTTATGACTCTACTTTCTAAATATAAAATAAATCCAACAGTTAAGAAATTATGGAAAGGCTCCAAACGAAATTTGTCACCGGTGTAAGATCTTAAAAATACAATTCTTACTCTGACTTTATTATCTCTCATTCTAGACCTTATTTTCACTATCCAATCTTTGAAAATAAATATTAATGTGTTATAAACCTACTGTCCAAAAATAAATCAAATGTAATTGTAAGGCCTCTAAAATTATTTTATGCATAACCAAAAGTATTTATAAAAATATGAGAAAAACTTTCAAAATTAGTTCTTACATAAAAAACCATAACCTCATTATAATATAAAAAACTTTTCAAAATTAGATCTTTAAAATATAAAGTACATTAACAGTTACCACTACTCTTCTTACATGATCCCAAGTTAGAGCAATTGACTTCTCATGAATCTAAAATTATTCAAACATCAAAGAATATTTCATTCTGAACGCACATATTCAGAGTGAATCCTTTAAACCCTTCTATGCATTTTGCTAATCGGATCCATCTCCTGTTTGTATCCCAAACATATATGAAAAGAACACAAAAAACACACAACAAGAGTGAGATTTTTATAAACCATCATCTTAGTAAACTTAACAAGCAATGGGGGCTTAAGATTTGACTTATAAATCAGTCTCATTTGACTCAATATATAGACTTAACCAGATTCATCTCAAAGACTAAACTCAAGCTCACTGGACTCGATGTATGGATTCATAACCAACCCTAATAACCCAAATCTAATATAAGCATACATTTTTTTCAGTCTTAGATATCAAATCATCGGACAATCTTTCAATCCAAAATATCAAATCATCGGACAATCTTTTAGTCCAAACATCACATTCACAAACAATCTTTCAGTCCAAACATTACAATCACAGACAACCTTTCAGCCTATACAGACAATCTTTAAGCCCACAATATCACATTCATAGGCAATCTTTTAGCCCATAATATCACATTCACAGACAATCTTTCAGCCTATACATGCAATCTTTTAGTCCATATAAAGCACACAATATCATTGGAGCTCATGCACCTGCGTGATATCCTTACAGGGAAATCTAGGACCTTGTTAAGTTTACCTCACACACCTTATGGCAATCCCAAAAATTGTTAAACATGATATCCACAATTCATGTACTACTTATATTTCAGTCATTATTCACCAAATCATTTACAAATTATCCTCAAAAATACCTTAATGGATATATATAAATTCTTAAATTCAACTCTTTGTTCATGAATAATCAATAATGACCACAGTTATAAAATTGTTACATCTTTGATATTAAAAGACATCTTTTTTATGTGGAAGATTAGGTTAAACTGCAATCACAAAGCATACTTAGATTATCCTTGGTAATCTTAAGAAATATTGAATTTAATTTTCTAAAACAAACTTTTCACAAAATATAGATAATAAATATATGAACCAAGGTGTAAAATAATATAGTGAAATAATTTTATAGAGCAGGATCAAAATATAACTTCTGAATGATAGAACAATTGATAAATAATAATAAAGAACCATATCATAATATGTGGAAAAAAACTTAGCAATAATCAACTAAATATAGTAAACAGAGATTCAAAAATAATATGTGAAAATAAGAACCAAAATAATGTCTAGAGAAAACAAACAAAACACTAGAATAACCTCTAGAGAAAATAAAAGTTTGCATAGTTTAAATGTTATTTGGCAATCAATTAAGCATTAAAGCTTAGTTTTAGTAATAACAATCACAGGAATAGTAAAACACATAAGTTTATTAAGATGAACACTACAAAGGTTTATAAATCTCACCCCTTTTACCTTAGTAAGAGTTTGATGAAGAATGGTGAAGAACCTTTGAAGCCTTAATCTTCCAACTTGAGAACTTTCTCCTTCTTCCTCCTTCTCTTAAGAACTCTTTCTCCCATCTCTCTGAAGAAGCTCTTTCTCTCTCCCTTTTTTCTCCAAAACTCTCTCCTTCTCCTCCCCAATTTGCAGAATGATGCCCATATTTATATAGCCTTTACGCAAGAAAATCCGTTGAAAGAATTGCCAAATTCCAGTAAGTGAAAATAAATCTGCTAAGTGAATTTATGAATTTCTAGTTATTTCTTGAGGCTTTGCTTAGTAAAAAAATTCATTCGTTAAGCGACCTCTAGGATGTGATTTCCTCATGGCTTAGCAAAATTTAAGCTTGAACCAACGAATCTTTTTGGTTTATTTACATTGTAGGTTAAGGTTTGACCTATGACTTTGCAATTTACATGAGTCAATGTCCCCATTTGGTCTATTGACACCTTTGGCTCAGGCTTAGGTCATCCTACAATTCACATGAATCAACGTCCTTTTTTGGTCTTATTGAAACCTTTGGTTGAGGCTTGGGTTGTTGCCCTACAATTTACATGGATTAGAGTTGTGATTTGTTTGTTAGTTTCATGCAACTCCTTTTTGTTCCTTGCTTCTTACTGGTTTAAAGAGGAGATTGAACAGAATAAACCACACGTTGAGTCTACCATTTCAATACTCTATTTTTAGATAAAGTCGGGTTATGCAAAGTGTTTTCTTTTCTTATTGTTCCTCCTTTGGGTTAAATGTCTTATTCAAACATTGGGTATCTACAATAACTAAGTTTCTAACTTTAACACCTAAATTAAAATGTAATCAATTATATAATAACCTAGATATGAAAATAGATGTGTTACAGTAACAATAAAGAAATTCTATAAAGGCTCCAGTCAAAGTTTGCAACTTTATCATTTCTCACTACGAACATTATTTTCATGATCCAACCATTGAAAATAAATATTAATGTCTTGTGAATTGAATGTCCAAAAATAAATAAATGTAACGGTCAAGGAATTCTATAAAGGCTACAAACGAATTTTGTCACTAGTATAAAATCCTAAAAATACAATTCTTACTCTTACTTTATTATCTTTCACTCCAAAGATTATTTTCATGATTCAATTCTTAAAAGTGAAAATTAATATGTATGAACCTAATGCCAAAAAATAAATCAAATTTAATGGTTAACAAATTCTATAAAGACTCCAAACGCGGTGTGCCACTAGAATAAAATTCTAAAAATATAGTTTTTGCTATGACTTTGTTATCTCTCACCTCAAACACTATTTCCAATTTCGAACCATTGAAAATAAATATTAATATATTATGAACCAATTGTCCAAAAATAAATCAAATCAAATGGTTAAAAATTTTGTAAAAGCTCTAGACGAAATTTGTCACTAATGTAAGATCCTAAAAATATAGTTCTTACTCTAAGTTTATTATCTTTCACTCTAGACATTATTTCCAGGTCTAACCATTGAAAATAAATATTAATATCTTGTGAATCGCTTTTCAAAAAATAAACAAAGGTAACAGTTAACGAATTCTTAAAGGCTACAAACAAAGTTTGTCAGTATTGTAACCTCTTAAATTATTTCCACGATCCAATCATTGAAAATAAATAATAATATGTTATGAACCTTATCCTTAAAAATAAGTCAAATCTAACAGTTAACCAATTCTATACCAATTCTATAGAGGCTCTAGACGAAATCTGTCGCTAGTGTAAGATTCTAAAAATATAGTTCTTACTTTTCCTTTATTGTCTCTCACCCCAAACACTATTTCCACAATCCAACCGTTGAAAATAAATATCAGTGCATTGTGAACCGACTGTCCAAAAATAAACTAAATCTAACGGTTAACAAATCATGTAACGGCTTTAAACGAAAACTACTACTAGTATATGATCCTAAAAATAAAATTCTTAATCTGACTTTATTATCTATCATTCTATGAATTATTTCCACAATCTAACTATTGAAAATGAATATTAATATATTATGATCCTAATGTCAAAATATAAACAAAATCTAATGGTTAACAAATTTTGTAAAGGCTCTAGACGTAATCTACCATGAGGTAAGATTCTAAAAATATAGTTCTTACTCATCCTTTATTAACTCTCACCCCAAACACTATTTCCATGGTCTAACCGTTGAAAATACATATGAATGTATTTTGAACTAACAATCTAAAAATAAACTAAATCTAACAATTAACGAATTCTATAAAGGTACTAGACAAAGACTTCCACTAGTGTAAGATCATAAAAATACAATTCTTACTCTAATTATATTATCTCTCACTCTAGAGATTCGTTCGATGATCCAACTACTATAAATAAAGATTAATATCTTACAAACCTATTATCCAAAAATAAACCACATTCAATAGTTAACAAAGTTTGTAGAGGCTCTATACGAAGTTTACCATTAGTGTAAGATCCTTAAAAAACAATTCTTATTCTAACTTTATTATTTCTCACTCCAGAAATTATTTCAACAATTTAGCTGTTAAAAAGAAATATTAATTTATTATGAACATAATTCCCAAAAATAGACCAAATCTAACGGTTAAAAAATTTTGTAGAGGCTCTAGCCAAAGTCTTCCACTAGTGAAAAATTCTAAAATTATAGTTCTTACTATGATTTTATTATCTTTCACCCCATACAATATTACCAGGATCTACCTGTTGAAAATAAATGTTAATATATTATCAACTGACTGTCTAAAAAATAAACTAAATCTAATGGTTAACAAAATTTGTAAAGGTTCTAGATGAAGTCTGTAACTAGTGTAAGATCTTAAAAATATAGTTTCCACTCTGTCTTTATTATCTCCCACTCTAGACATTATTTCAACAATATAGTCAATGAAAATAAATATTGATGTCTTGTGAACCTACAGTTCAAATATAAACAAAATCCAATAATAAACATATCTTGTAGATGCTCTAGACAAAGTCAGTAGCAATATCATCTCGTTAAACGGAGTTATTTAGATGCAAGACATAAGACAAAGTAACATATGTTTTTGTTGCTTCATCTGATCTAATTCTACCTTCTCTTAACATACATACAACGAGGTAATCTCACCCCTCTTACCTCAATGAAAAAACAAAGATGGATGAAGACTTTCCTTTCCTAATCTGATGAACCCTTCCCAAAATTGAGCTTTTGTTGCGCTACTTTTTTCTTCCAAACTAGACCTCCAAATGTAGATCCAAATGGTCAGAATGAAGAGCCACACTCTAGAAATACTATCCGATTTCCAATCCGTCCCAACAGTGAATGACTTTCCAGTAATAAGATTACTAAAATTGCGTAGAGTTTGTGCGAGAATACTGTTTCCCTTTTCCTTTTACTTTCTATGGCTTCTTTTTTTTCGCCAAACTTCAACAAATTTTAGAGGGAAACTGAGGCAAGAGTAACCATACTTCTTTCCTTCTTTCTCACATAACAATAATAAGTCTAGCTCATCTTACTGTTTACCTTCTCACTTAACCCACTAACTTATAATATGCAAATGTCTACTAACAATATAAATATATACCTTCTCCATATTATTATTGCTTCTTAAAACATTTATTTTATTGTCTTCTCTGATAAGATATGTGTATACAATTTAATTTCTCATTCTGATTATAGAAATAAATAACTTGCTAATATTAAAGGTGTTACATGGGACCTACTCATCAAAACAGATAATGAAAATGGGTCTAACCAACCTAATTCATATTTTTTTTTGTTATTTTATAAACCTATTCTAATTCTGTAATTAGGCCAATGAGTTAGTACACTAAAATTGTCATTTTTTTATGGCTGGGAGAGGAGATTTCAATAAAAGTTGGTTAAATGGATTGTACTAAATTGAATTGATATTAATTTTATTAAATGGACTTATATGTTTTTTTGTAATAAAAATTGAATTAAAGTGTTCAATAATTTAAATACTTTATTTTAGTAGTTAGGTGAATTGTATAAAAATTTTCCTTATTGCCTAAATAATTGTAACTACTTTCAATACAAAAATGTGTTTGTTAAGTTTAAGAGAATGATTCCTATCTGATATGGAGGCCTTAAAAGGAGTGTTGTTAAATTGATTTGAAACTTTGCATTAATTATTTTGATTCTTAATTGGTTTTATCTAATGTTGACTACTAATTATTTATCTTTTCATTCTTAATTCAAGAAAATGCCATATATATAAGTGATATATTGCTTACAAAATTTACATTAATCAAATTTGTAATAGAAAGTATAAAATGAAATTTATGGTTAAGTCAGGATAGAAGATTTTGTAGATATTCAAATTATTGAAAATTTACCTTTAAATTTGTATTAAATTGTTGTAATTTAATTTTCAAGTGTAAAACGTACTATTTTCGTAGCTTATATTGTGAATTTAGAAGACATAAATGGGGACTTCATTCAAATATAAGTATGAAATCAAAATATGACTTTTGTGAATTGCTTTAGTAACTACTCATAATTTGTTGTTAAAAATGTTAATAAAGTGAATATTTTGATTAAGATTTTGTTGGTTTGGTTAGTGAATTGTTTTACCATTAAGTAATTTTAATTATGATAGATAGATTGAAGTATTATGTTTTTTTATTTAATGATATCATTTACAGTAATTATACTTTTTTTCTAAGTTTAGGAAGATGATTCCTAACTAATACAAGGTTCTTCAAAAGAATATCGCTAAATTGATTTGATGAGTTTAATTAATTGTTTTAATCCTGGATTGGTCTTATGTATGTATTGGGGGTTATTAGTGATTTATATTTCCATTTTCAATTCAAGAATATGTCATATATATATATATATATATATATATATAAAAGTGATTTATTGCTTGCAAAATTTATATTAATCAAATTTGTGATAGAAAGTATCTAATGAAAGTTAAGGTTGTCCCATGATGGAAGATTATTATGGTATTCAAATGATTGAAAAGTGAATTTTGATTTTTTATTAAATTGTTGCAACCTAATGTTTAAGGTTGTGTAAAACTTAGTATTCTCCTAACTTATATTGTGAATGTAGAAGATATAAATAAGGATTGCATTCAAATATAAGTATGAAATCAAAATAACTTTTGTGCATTGCTTTAGTCACTAGTCATAATTTGTTGTTAAAAATGTCAATAAAGTTAATATTTTGATTAAAGTTTTGTTGGTTTGGTTTAATAATTGTTTTACCATTTGATATTTTAAATATGATGAATAGATTCAAGTATGATATTTTTTCTTTAATGATATCATTTATATCAACTGTAATCTTTTTCTAAGTTTAGGATGTTGATTCCTAACTGATACAAGGACTTCAAATGAATATTGTTGAATTGATTTGGTGAGTTAGATTAATTGTTTTAATTCTTAATTGGCCTATGTATTGATGGTTATTATTGAATTACGTTTACATTCTGTCAAGAATATGTCATATAAATATATATATATATATATATATATATATAAGTTATTTATTGCTTGCAACATTTATATTAATCAAACTTGTGATAGAAAGTATCTAATGAAAGTTAAGGTTGTCCCATGGTGAAAGATTATTATGGTATTCAAAATGATTGAAAAGTGAATTTTGATTTTTTATTAAATTGTTGCAACCTAGTGTTTAAGGTTGTCTAAAACTTAGTATTTTCCTAACTTATATTGTGAATGCAGAATATATAAATAAGGGTTGCATTCAAATATAAGAATGAAATCAAAATGACTTTTGTGCATTACTTTAGTTATTAGTTATAATTTATTGTTAAAAATGTCCATAAAGTTAACATTTTGATTAAGATTTTGTTGTTTTGGTTAAAGAATTGTTTTATCATTTAAAATTTTAATTATGATGGATAGATTTAAGTATGATATTTTTTTATTTAATGATATGATTTATATCAATTATACTCTTTTTCTAAGTTTAGGATGTTGAATCCTAACTGATACAAGCTCTTCAAATGAATATTTTTGAATTTATTTGATGAGTTGCATTAATTGTCTTAATTCTTAGTTGGTGTTATGTATTGGTGGTTATTAGTGATTTACTTTTTCATTCTCAATTCAAGAATATATGTCATCCCCACACACACACACACACACACATATATATATATATATATATATATATATATATATATATATATATATATAATGCTATTCTGTTCTGGTATCAGAGTCTGATGAGAAGTAGGAGCTTATTTTTTTGGATCTAAGTTTAATTTATCATTCAAATTATGATCTAATGCTATTCTGGGATCTCAATCTGAATAAAGTTTGTGAAAAAATCTTTCCACCAACTTTTTTATTTAAACCTGTTAGTCTCAATAAGACTAGAAGATTTTATGAATTTATTTTGGTGGACTCAAAATCTGTTTCAATTAAACATAATTTTGATAAAAATGATAACAATGTTATCACCCATTTCACACTACAAATTTTAAAAGTTTTAACTTTTAAAGATTTTGAAACTAAACCAAACCAAGTAAGGAAATTTTCCCAACCTTTCGACCCGATTGGTTATACCTACTGAGATTATATTCATGCTTGGACCAATGTATTTTGGTTTCAAAATAAAAATTATCGGCACTCGTGGCTAATTTATTTTAAGAAAAATGTCCGATATTTCTTTCCTCAGTAGTTTGCTGAGTGGTGGGATTTTTTTGGACTAATTCAATCCATCCTTCCTGAAGAGATCAAGGCAGGATTCAATCAGTTTAAATCAAGAATTGAAGAAGGAAACAATCAGTTTCACCCATCTCTTCGGTTCTTCTCAATGTTTTCCTTAGCATGGATTTTTGCCTGGCACCATCAGTACCAGAAAAATGCAACAAATCCCAAGCTTCTGCCAATGTTAGGAAAACAAGCTTCAGTCAAATGGTGGGATCAGTTCAACGCCTCCCACGCCAATTCTCAAGGAGTGGCTTTATTGTTCCAGAAGAACCCAAAAATCCTCAAAGCAGCAGACCCAGAGACCTGCCAGTTCCTCAATCGTAAGGCCAAGATTGCAGCTGCCCTTGCAGCATCCACAGATGATGAAGCCTTGGCTAGAAATCTTCATCAAATCTTGGATCTCCTTTCGACAGACTCAGAAGCTAGTTCGTCTAAAGGCAAGATGAAGAAAGAAGAAAGTTCGTCTCCATCCTCTTCCTCCGGTTCATTTTACCAGATAGAGGAATCTGACGAAGACTGACTCCAATCCCGCATCATTTTGCGAAAAGTCACTATTCATCTCCGAGCACTGTAGCGGAGCCGCAGTCACTGTACACTGTTCACTGTAGCGGAAATTTTAAGTTACTGTTGAAATAGTACAATTTACTGTTGTAATAGTAACTTTTCAAATTCTATAAATTGTATCAATCTAAAAGATGAGGGAGCAGAATTTTAGACCGAGTCTCTCTCTCTGTGTCTCTCCCTCTCTACCTTTCTAATTCTCTCAATCAATACAACTATTTTGTATTATTATCTGCTGCATCTTCATTCATATTTGTGAAAACCTGAGCTCTAACTGGCAGGTTCTACCACCCCGAGCCCTTGATACCCGGTATTGTGAGGACTACCGCCGCGTAAATCCGGTTAGACTGTTGCATGCATAGCATCTCTCCTTTTCTCTCCTTTTAGTTTGTAGATCCGTGGGTTTCTGGTATTAGAGCCAGGTATGGAAGTAGGAGGTTATTGTTCTGGATCTAAGTTTAATTTATCATTCAAATTATGATTAAATGTTATTCTGTTCTAGGGATGCAGACTGTTTATCTGTTGTTATTTTTATTTTTTTCTGAAAACCTGGGTTTTTGCCCTTGATTTTCGAAAACTGCGGTTTTGTAAGCCTTGTCGGGTTGAAAAACCCATAAGGTGTGACACAGATAACTGGTACTGTGCGGATTACCGCCTTGTAAATCCAGCTCTTTTCTAATTTTCTTCTATTCTGTTAATATTTCTATTTTGTTGTCCATCTCTTTTGTTATATGGCTTCTTTGAGTAATGATTCATGGTGTGTATCTAGTATGTGGCCTGAGGCTGGATTGGCAGTAAGGCCCAAGGGGAGGCAGTAAGTCCATGTTGCCTATGTGCCTTTGTCGGCTATCTCTACCATGAATAATTATTTCATTGATGAAGTAATTTTGAAAGAGATGATGTTTTGTAAATCTTGTGATTCTATTCTTATTTTGGATAATAATAAAAAAAAAAAGGTCTGTAACCTGGATATCTGAATACCTGTGAATGATAATTTTGTGTTTAACTTAGATTTAGATCCAGATTAATAATTTCTTATAGAACCAAGTGAAGGTGATGATACTAGAAGATTTAAAAATATGAGTTCCTTTCTTCGCTCTCTCTCACGTCGCTTTTCTCTTAAATCTTCTTCATCCTCTTCTCCTTCCTCTAGCAATCCGCTCACTGAGCATGTCCAATCTGTGGAGGAAATACCTCCTAAAAATAATATCTTCGAAGAAGAAGTTTGCTTTGAGGATATCAATCAAGCAATCGACAATTGGGAAATTCCTAAAATCCCTCAGGACGAACTTTATATTCCTGACGAATCCAAACATGTTCGTAGTTCTGACTACATCATTAGGATTGCTGAAAACAATATCCCTTTGGATCCCCAAGCCGGTGAAGAATTCCATCTTCTTACCAAACAATCCATAGCTGAACATTCTAGGAAGTACAAATACCTCCATATAGGATGTGTTCAAGTAGCTGTCAAACCCCTTGTTAGGGAAGGTCTTAACACCTCAATCCTTATGTGCCTTCGCGATATTAGGCACAATGACTTTCACGATTCCCTCATAGGAACCGTAGAAACCAGTCTAGGACATGGTCCTGTTTATTTCAACTGTTTTCCAAACCAAAACGGTGAGGCTTTTAGATAGAAATGTCTTAGATTCATTGTTTCTAAACATTCGTCTGCATGGGTTAAACATGAAAGAAGGTTCTATCCCTGCAGCTCTTCTCTATAGAATCCAATACAAGGTGATGAACACTTGTAACTCAAGAGTTCTCCTTAAAACCAATGATCGGGAAACAACTTTGTTTGTCACGGATATGACGAAAGTAAATGTTGCCGTTCCCAAACTCATCAAATGGGATGAGGTAGAGTTACCAACCTCTTGGCAACTCGAAAAAGCTACATCAACCATTCCTCGTCAAACCCCTGAATTTCAGGAAATTAGACAATCCGAGGCTGGTAAGGTAGAAATTATCTTTGATCGAAGAAATAGTTTCTCTTCAAGATCCGAAGCTTCTAGATCGGCCTATACTAGTGCCAGAAGATCTTTTTCTATAGCTTCTCAATCAAATCGGAGTTCTATTCCCAGAATTATTACTCCAGAAATCAATCTTCAAGGGTTAGATAACTCATCTTCTATCCCTAGAAATATCTACAGTAGGGCTGAGGAAGAAATCTCTTCAGAAATTCATTCTCCTACTCAATCTGAAATGCAGTATAGTCAACTATGAATAGTTACACCATCGACAAACCAACCCTTCATAAGGAATTCTACTCTGAGACTTGGACCTCTCAGAGGAAATGGTTTCTTAGCAACTTTAAGGGTGACCGTAGGTCAGAAATTATTGATTCCTTTTATCAATTTCTTAATCAAGTCCAAACTCATGTCTGTTTCTTTGATTGGTTAAATGTCTACCTTCATAGGAACCAAATCTATCCTCCTTGGACAATTACAATCACAGAAGACCTTTCTGTTAATACCATAACTGTCTGGCACCGTAAGAATGGTAAACTCATTAAGTCTGATTTACCTCCGTCTAGCAGTTATTTTATTCCAGACTTAAGGGATGAGTACTTAGCTTCACCCTTTAAGCAAAAATCTGATGAAACCATAGGAGCCCAAGATATTAAAGCCCTTATGGAACAAAACAATTATACCAATAAATATCTTCAAGTTTTAGGAGAAAACCTGGTAGGAAAAGCCTCATCTTCAGGAACCAAAGACGATGAGACCCCCTCCATTTCCAAACCTTTGTTCAAACCTTTTAGTCTGACAAATGAGACTAGAAATAAATTTAGGCTTATTCATCAAAATTGGACCAAAGCCTTAGAAAAATCCAATCAAGTTAAGGATAATTTTGTTGTTATCCCTGATACCCCTAGTTCTTCGCAGGTAGGATCTGTTAAGCTAGGACCAATCACTAGGAGTGTCTCCCAAAAAGACCAATCTCTTAGGATTAATAACTTAGGAACGTCCTTTATAGGTTCTGAATCTGAGGATGCTGCATCTAGCAATAAGTCCG
Source organism: Psophocarpus tetragonolobus (assembly GCA_037954015.1). Lineage (NCBI taxonomy): Eukaryota > Viridiplantae > Streptophyta > Magnoliopsida > Fabales > Fabaceae > Psophocarpus > Psophocarpus tetragonolobus. The sequence goes on along the minus strand of CM075691.1, from coordinate 63,156,248 downwards.
TTCCTCAAATCAATCCTGTCATTAGTAAGGCTCTCAACTGGAAACAACCTTCTAAACTCTACTATAATCGAACCACTGCTCCTGATCTCCTCCTTGAGGAAAAGAATTATCAAAATTTGAGATCCTTCAACGCCAATCAAATCTATGAATGGAACATAAATGGTCAAACTGAGTATAACATTCTTAATACTCTTCAACATATGACTATGGTCTCCACTGCATATCAGACTGCTTTAGATAGCACTGATGAGACTATAGTAGAAATCCTTACCGCTGGCTTTTTTGGCCAACTCAAAGGCTGGTGGGATAATTATGTTTCCGATAATGAGAAACATGAAATTTTTACGGCAGTCAAAACGGACGCTGAAGGAAACGTCCTTACTGACAAAGGGAAGCCTATTCCCGATGCTGTTAATACCTTAATCATGGCAATTGTCAAACATTTCATCGAAGATCCTTCCATCTACAAAGATCGTTCTGGAGATCTCCTATCTACTCTTAAGTGTAAGACCTTAGGAAATTTTAGGTGGTATAGGGACACCTTCCTTACTCGAGTCTACACTAGATATGACTGTCACCAACCTTTTTAGAAAGAAACCTTCCTAGCTGGACTCCCAAAATCTTTAGGAGACAAAGTTAGGAAAAAAATCCGTTCCCAGTTTAACAGAGAAATTCCTTATGATCAGTTAAGTTATGGTAATATCATAGCTTACGTTCAAAAAGTCGCTCTTAAAATTTGTCAGGACGACAACATCCAAAAATAATTAGCCAGAGAAAAGGCTTAGAATCACAGAGATTTGGGAAATTTCTGCCAACAATTCGGTCTTCCTTGTTCTAAGAATCCGGGAAAGACTACACATAGAAAACCTTCTCAGCACCAGCTGAGTAAACCTCATCGCAGAGTCTCTAGGTTCAAGACTCGTCATCTTAATTCCAAGCCCAGTAGGCCTCCTGATCATAATTTTCCTCGACGGAGTACTAATCCTCCTCAAAATGATATCAATCTTTCTAGAGAAACTAGAACCTGCTATAAATATGGTCGAAAAGGTCATTTAGCTAGATTTTGTCGAATCTCATCTAAGGTTCGTGAACTCAATCTTGATCCTATTGTCCAGGATCAACTTAATAATCTTTTGATAAATTCTTCTGATAATTCCTCAAGAGAAGACGATGAAAATGTCAAGATATCTTCTGACGACATCCAAGCTGACGATGATCTTTCCTCCTCTAGTAGCGAAAGTTCTGAATTTCCCCTCATCAATGTCATTCACAATGATGAGCAAAATCTATTGCTTCATGCTCTAGAATCCATTCAAGACCCTCAGGATAGAAAAGAGTATCTTGAGAAATTAAAAGCAATTCTTTCCAAACCCAAACCTACACGTTCTGATAATAGGTTTGTCAATAATAAGTTTGATCTTACTCAAACTCTCAAACGGCTGGAAAAATCTTCAGCCAAGCCAGTCACTATTCAGGATCTCCAGGCTGAAATTCGTTCTCTTAAATCTGACGTCCGAGAACTCAATACTCAATCACAGTTGCACGAGACTATCATATCTCAAATAATTGCAGCTCTATCTGATAACGTGGTTCCAAATGACCATGAAAATTGTAATCAGGATTAGGAGTCTGATCATAATTCATCAAATGAAGATACTCTCTTCAACAACCTAATCAATCAGTGTAGCATCCAAAAATTCTATATTGATGTTACTATTCTTATCGACGACTTCGTTCTCAAAACTATCGCTCTATTTGATACCGAAGCCGATTCAAACTCTATTTTGGAAGGACTTATTCCAACCAAATACATCCATAAAACTTCTGAACGGCTTAGGACTGCTAGTGGATCTAAACTAGAAATCCAGTATAAGCTTCCTTCGGCAATCATACAAAAAGACAATCTCCAGGTAGAAACTCCATTTCTTCTGATTAAAAATCTTAAGAATGATGTAATCTTAGGAATACCATTCATCAAATCTATCTTTCCAATCAATATTTCCAGTGTAGGTATATCTACCCAACACTTAGGGAAGACAATCGTATTTAAATTCCTTGACAAACTTGTCTATAGGAACATCAACCATGTTGATCTTAAACTTAATCAAATTAATTTTCTAAAAGAAGAAATTTCCTTTAAACAAATTGAGAGTCAACTCTCTCTTCCTCATATCAAACAACGTATCAAGAATCTTTCTGATCGTTTTCAACCTACCATCTGTTCTGACCTTCCTAATGCTTTCTAGGATAGGAAAAAACATATGGTTAATCTTCCTTACGAATAGGATTTTACGGATAGACAAATCCTGACTAAGGCTCGGCAAATCCAAATCAATCCCAGTGATCGCTACAAGACGGTCTTCACTGTTCCCTTTGGGCAGTACGAATGGAACGTAATGCCCTTTGGTCTCAAAAATGCTCCTTCGGAGTTTCAAAATATCATGAATGATATCTTCAATCCCTACGCCAATTTCTGCATTGTCTATATAGATGATGTTCTTATATTCTCCAAATCTGTCGACCAACATTTCAAACATCTTGAAATCTTTTTCAAAGTTATCAAACGAAATGGTCTGGCCGTCTCCAAAACTAAGATCTGTCTTTTTCAAACAAAAATCAAGTTCCTTGGCCATTATATCTTTCAGGGAACCATTAAACCAATTTGTCGTGTCATTGAATTCGCTGACAAATTTCCCAATCAAATTTTAGAAAAATCAAAACTTCAAAGATTTTTGGGTTGTCTAAATTATGTCGTTGATTTCTTTCCTCAGCTCAGTATCATTTCAAAACCTCTTCATGACAGACTCAAAAAGTCTCCCCCTCCATGGACTGATATCCGCACCAATCTTGTAAAACAAATCAAACAACAGGTCAAAGTGTTACCCTGTCTGTATCTACCCAATCCCAATCTCCTTAAGATTGTTGAAACCGATGCCTCTGACCTAGGTTATGGTGGTGTCCTCAAACAACGCATGTATCATACTGAGCATTGCATTGCATTCACTTCAAAACATTGGAACAAAGCCCAACAAAATTATTCCACTATTAAAAAGGAAGTTTTGGCTATTGTTCTTTGCATATCAAAATTCCAATCTGATTTACTAAATAAAAAATTTCTAGTTCTGGTTGATTGTAAGTCAGCCAAAGAAATTTTACAAAAAGATGTAAAAAATCTTACATCAAAACAAATTTTTGCCCGTTGGCAAGCAATTCTAAGTATTTTTTATTTCGAAATTGAATATATCAAAGGTACATCAAACACCCTTCCTGACTATCTGACTCGTGAATTTCTTCAGGGTCGGACAAATGTGAGATGCCCCCAAAATTGAGAATGAAAGTTGCCTCTTCCAGAGGCCGTGGCAAATCAACCCGGGGATCATCCCGTGCGGAACAATCCACTTCCTCAATAGAGGATGTTCAATCTATCCAAGTCTTGTCACAGACTGGAAATCAAGGGTCATCTACCCAGACTGGGTCATCAACCCAGCAGGCTATCATTAAGACTGAGTCATCAATTCAGCAGGCCATCACCAAAACAGGGTCGTCTACCCCACAAATAGCTAAGGGGTCTTCTACCCTAGTAACCAAACCATCTGACTATGCGATGGCCCTTCCGGTCCTTCAAGCCCTTCAAGATTGTGGGCTTACTAATCTTCCATCCAAAACTTGGAAGCAAATCTTTTCAGAGGAATCTGATGACCTCTTCTGGAATCAAAACCTGAAATCTATTATTTCAGAAATTGCCCAATCCAAAATAACCTGAATTCAAAAGAATTGGTGGAGGTGCCTCAACCAATTGCCCAAAAACAGCCTTCTTCCTATCTGCCAAAAGAAGGAAGATTTTATCCAACAATCCAAATGGAACCTGAATTCTAGGATCTCAATCCGAATAAAGTTTGTGAAAAAATCTTTCCACCAACTTTTTTATTTAAACCTGTTAGTCTCAATAAGACTAGAAGATTTTATGAATTTATTTTGGTGGACTCAAAATCTGTTTCAATTAAACATAATTTTGATAAAAATGATAACAATGTTATCACCCATTCCACACTACAAATTTTAAAAGTTTTAACTTTTAAAGATTTTGAAACTAAACCAAACCAAGTAAGGAAATTTTCCCAACCTTTCGACCCAATTGGTTATACCTACTGGGATTATATTCATGCTTGGACCAATGTATTTTGGTTTCAAAATAAAAATTATCGGCACTCGTGGCTAATTTATTTTAAGAAAAATGTCCGATATTTCTTTCCTCAGTGGTTTGCTGAGTAGTGGGATTTTTTTGGACCAATTCAATCCATCCTTCCTAAAGAGATCAAGGCAGGATTCAATCAATTTAAATCAAGAATTGAAGAAGGAAACAATCCGTTTCACCCATCTCTTCGGTTCTTCTCAATGTTTTCCTTAGCATGGATTTTTTCCTGGCACCATCAGTACCAGAAAAATGCAACAAATCCCAAGCTTCTGCCAATGTTAGGAAAACAAACTTCAGTCAAATGGTGGGATCAATTCAATGCCTCCCACACCAATTTTCAAGGAGTGGCTTTATGGTTCCAGAAGAACCCAAAAAGCCTCAAAGCGGCAGACCCAAAGACCTTCCAGTTCCTCAATCGTAAGGCCAAGATTGCAGCTGCCCTTACAGCATCCATAGATGATGAAGCTTTGGCCAAAAATCTTCATCAAATCTTGAATCTCCTTTCGATAGACTAAGAAGCTAGTTCGTCCAAAGGCAAGATGAAGAAAGAAGACAGTCCGTCTCCATCCTCTTCCTCTGGTTCATTTTACCAGATAGAGGAATCTGACGAAGACTGACTCCAATCCCGCATGCATTTTGCGGAAAGTCACTATTCATCTCCGAGCACTGTAGCGGAGCCGCCAGTCACTGTACACTGTTCACTGTAGCGAAAATTTTAAGTTACTGTTGAAATAGTACAATTTACTGTTGTAATAGTAACTTTTCAAATTCTATAAATTGTATCAATCTGAAAGATGAGGGAGCAGAATTTTAGACCGAGTCTCTCTCTCTGTGTCTCTCCCTCTCTACCTTTGTAATTCTCTCAATCAATACAACTATTTTGTAGTATTATCTGCTGCATCTTCATTCATATTTGTGAAAACCTGAGCTCTAACTGGCAGGTTCTACCGCCTCGAGCTCTTGATACCCGGTATTGTGCGGACTACCGCCGCGTAAATCCGGTTAGACTGTTGCATGCATAGCATCTCTCCTATTCTCTCCTTTTAGTTTGTAGATCCGTGGGTTTCTGGTATCAGAGCCTGATGGGGAAGTAGGAGGTTATTGTTCTGGATCTAAGTTTAATTTATCATTCAAATTATGATTTAATGTTATTCTGTTCTGGGGATGATCATCGTCAGCTTGGATGTCATCAGAAGATATCTTGACATTTTCATCGTCTTCTTCTGAGGAATTATCAGAAGAATTTATCAAAAGATTATTAAGTTGATCCTGGACAATAGGATCAAGATTGAGTTCACGAACCTTAGATGAGATTCGACAAAATCTAGCTAAATGACATTTTCGACCACATTTATAGCAGGTTCTAGTTTCTCTAGAAAGATTGGTATCCTTTTGAGGAGGATTAGTACTCATATATATATATATATATATATATATATATATATATATATATATATATATATATATGTATGTATGTATATATATATAAGTGATTTATTGCTTGTAATATTTATATTAATCAAATTTGTGATAGCATGTATCTAATGAAATTTAAATTTGTCCCATGATGGAAGATTATGATGGTAACAAAATTATTGAAAAGTGAATTTTAGATTTTTATTAAATTGTTACAACTTAGTGTTTAAGGTTTAGTAAAAGTTAGTATTTTCTTAGCTTATATTGTGAATGTAGAATATATAAATGAGGATTGCATTCAAATATAAGTATGAAATCAAGATGAATTTTTTGCATTGCTTTAGTCACTAGTCATAATTTGTTGTTAAAATATCAATAAAGTTAATATTCTAATTAAGATTTTGTGGTTTGGGTAAAGAATTGTTTTATCATTTAATATTTTAATTATGATTGATAGATTGAAGTATGATATTTTTTGTCTTTAATGATATCATTTGCATTAATTATACTCTTTTTCTAATTTTAAAATGTTGATTCCTAACTTATAGAAGCGTCTTTAAAAGAATATTGTTGAATTGATTTAATGTGTTTGATTAATTGTTTGAATTCTTAATTGACCTTATGTATTGGTAGTTGTTAGTGATTTATGTTTCCATTCTCAATTCAAAAATATGTCACATATATATATATATATATATATATATATATATATATATATATATATATATATATATATATATATATATATACATATATATATATATATATTATAAGTGATTTATTTCTTGAAAAATTTATATTAATCAAATTTGTGATAATATGTATCTAATGAAATTTAAGGTTGTTTATGATGGTATTGAAATGATTTAAAAGTGAATTTTTGGTTTTTTATTAAATTGTTGCAACTTAGTGTTTAAGGTTTTGTAAAAGTTTGTGAAGGTAAAATATATAAATTAGATTTGCATCCAAATAATAGTATGAAATCAAAATATCACTTTTGTGCATTATGTTAGCCATCTAAGAATAATTATTTGTTACAAATGACAATAAAGTAAATATTTTGATTAAAGTAAGGGAATTTTTTCACCATTTGATAATTTGAATTATAATGTATAGATTAGAGTCTGATATTTTTTACTTAATGATATTATTTGCATTATTATTTGCATTAAGTATTTTTTTCTAAGTTTAAATGATAATTTTTAAATATTACAAGGGTCTTGAAAAGAATATTTTTGAATTGATTTGATGTCTTGGATTAATTATTTTATTTCTTGATTGGTCTTATGTAATGGTGGTTATTAGTGATCTATGTTTTCATTCTCAATTCAAGAATACACTATATATAATTCATATATTCCTTTCAAAATTTACGTTAGTCAAATTTGTGATAGAAAGCAAATAAGGAAATTTATGGTTGCGCAACCATGGAAGATTATGAAGGTATTCAAATTAATGAAAAGTGAATTTTGGATGTTTATTAAATTGTTGCAACTTAGTGTTCAAGGTTTGTAAAACTTCATATTTTTGCTAGCTTATATTCTGAAGTACAATATATAAATTGGGATTACATCCAAATATAAGTATGAAATCAAAATACAACTTTTGTGCATTACTTTGGCCATGTAGTTATAATTTATTGTTACAAATGTCAAAAATGAATATTTTGATTAAGACTTCATTTGTTTCGTTAGGGAATTGTTTCACCGTTTATTAATTTTACTTATGATAGATAAATTGGAGTGTGATAGTTTTTACTTAATGATATCATTTCAATTAACTATTTTTTTAGGAAGAGTATGAGAGACGTATTGGAGAAAGAGACTAACAGAAAATATTAGAGGAAGTTGTTTCTAGTCATCCATATGACGATGATGTCTCTTATAGTGTTGTTGAGGGTATGGACAAAAAACAACGAGTGTTTGATCTAGATTTAGAGGCTGCAAAATACAAACTTTCTTCCTCAACCAGTTCATCTAATGTTGTCTCGAGATATGAATAAGAACAAATGAAAACTTTGATTAATAATTTGTTTGAAGAAAATAAAAATCTAAAATAAATGTTTCTTAAATCCCAAGAAGAGTCATGTTTGTTTCGTGACAAATGACTCAATTTATGGAGAATTTGTCTCTTGGTCAAACATCTCAAGTGTAGGTTCCTTCTCAACATCCTCATGCACATAATGAGCAAAATGATGATGAATAAATGACAATGTGGATATTTAGAATATGCTATATATTGTATCTCTCTTTTTAGTGTGGACAATTAGAATTGAAATATTGAATAGGTATTTTGTAAGACTTATTATAATACCTAGTTAAAATTGCAAAAGTTTTGTTAATGTATTTTGAATGTTATTAACTTGCTTATTAAATTTTATGCTAATTTATTTTATTTATTTTCATATTTGCGTATAAAAATGACCAATTATTGTTATATTGTATAGAATTTTTGTTATTAACGACATAACATAATTACCAATTGCGAAGAATATTTTGTGAGAAATTATCATTTTTTTCATTATATGTGATAGAATAAATCTCTGACAATTTGTGAAGGATTTTTTTGTCATTACAAAATGCGAAGGATATTTTGTTAAGAATTCTTATTTTCTCACTATTTGTAACAAAACAAATCCCACATAATTTGTGATAGAATTTAAAGGATTTGTTACAAACTTAATTTCATCATTATTTGTGAGTGAACAAAAATATCCTTTGTTGAAGTGTTTGTCACACCAAATTTTGTTAGAACCTTTTGTCCATCACAAATTCCATTGTGGACTCTTTTGTGACTGAATTTTAATAATTTTGTAGGGAATTTTTTCCCTCTCTAATTTTGAGTTTTCTAGTAGTGAAGGTATCACAAAAACTAAAATCAAAAGCACGTCTTCAAACTTCAAAGTCTTGAAATAATTATTTCAGACTTAAAATAAAAATATGAAAATAAACGAGTCTAAGTTAAAAAAAATAATCTATAAAAGATATATAAGATAATTTAGTTGATTAAAGAAAGAGATATGTAAAAAAAATTATGTGTTTGATTCTCACCACTAATAAAAACTAACATTTCTAATAATAATACTAATATTTAACTAATAAAAAAATATTCTTTAACCTAACCATGTACATAAAAATAATCACTAGACAATTCCCCTATTTTGTTGTACGACATTTTATCTGTCTCTCCTGCATTTCTGTTTACCTATGCGTATATGTTTTGGTATTGTATTTGCCTCTTTGTATTTGTTCTAAGATACTACGTTGTTGTGTCTACTTTCCTTTGTCGTCTTTTCCTAGATATTGCCTCCCTTCTTTGACTTAATTTTCTTCTACCCTTTCCTGCAACTGAAGGAAGTCATGCTATTAATCCTTCTTTTCTCAAGTGTGTATATAAGTCACATTTATTAACTTTAAAGCAAGAATATATAATACACACAAAAACCAAAAGACAATATCATAAGTTGTATGTCGGGGATTATTGGTGGAAGGATTTTCAAGTAATGTATACTATTAAAAAAGTGTTAAAAGAAATGCTCAATTGAATTATGAAAAAATAAGTAAGATGTGCGTTAAAAATGATCGATAATAGTTTTAAAAATTAAAAATATCTAATATAATTTCTAATTAATTCTCAAACATAATTTCTAACCAATTATCGGCGTAATAAACATTAAAATCATGAATATTTTTTTTTATTTAAATTGTGTTGTATCTCTAAGCTATTGATCTAATAAAACTATACCATATAGATCATTTGGTCCAATTAAGATAATAATATATATAGATCATTTGGTTTAATGAAGACAAAAAATCACATCTTGGCGAATACACTAACCAAAACCAAGAAAAGTACACTACTAGACCAATCTATTTCAACTTTCACTCTCACAACTAAACCTATAAATATGTGGAAACCTTAGTGCTTCTCGGCAAGGCCTCGAAAAGTGGAAGACCTTCACATAACTTAGCAAATCCTGATACAAGCACGAAGGAGATTATATGAGATATTAAATTAATTAAGATTAATTAGTCATTAATTAAAAAGTCTAAACTATTTAAGTTCATATTCATGTTTATAAATAAAAGAATAATTAATAAGGGTTCACTTTTACTTTCACCTTTTAACCTGTAAGTACTCCACACTTTGGATTTACACAAAAAACTCTATTTGAATCAAGTGATATAGGGCATCTTGAAAATTGAAAAACAATGGCACCTGTCCATATTCTTGTAGGTATAGAAACTATTAAATGATTAGTGTATTATACTTATATGGTCAAATCAAACTCGGGATAATTTAGATTATTTAACAAAAATGATATTATAATAAAAGATATAATGAAACATAAAATAGTAGTACACTTAAAATGGAAAAATAATTTGTTTTTTTTAAGGCAAAAGTATTATTATTAATAAACGAGAAATTACAAGATATGTTTTCTAACATATACAAACACAATATAAGGAAAGAAATCATAGTCAAATCAAACCAAACACATAAATATTATGTCTCTTCAAAGCAATAAGTTGGATTCAAAATTCATTCCGCGTAAGTATGAGACATTAGATTCGCTGCTTTGCACCACTCCCACGAAATCAGTTAGATTGCATCAACAACCTCAGTAACATCAAAGTCCATATGTCTGAAAACCAACATTTTGAGCCTATCATATGTGCGAAAAACTTGCCAACTACAAAAGATATCAAGCAGTTGTGTGTCATGTGATCCATAGACCAACCCCGTGAATTGTAGTCCATGTGATGTGATTATGCCTTGTAAAGTTGTGGGATACCCCTACCAGGAGCAAATGGTTTCCCAAATCCTACCTGACACTTCACATTTGGCAAATAAATGATGCATACAATCTAACACCTTTGTACACAATACACACATCACTGCTTGTTTATGTATAATACCTTGCCTCACCAAATTATCATTAGTGAATAATATGTTTGCGATCAACCTCCACGCCAATAATTGCACCATGGGTAGTACGTCAACCTCCCAAATGAGCTTGAGCAAAGTATCTTGATGTTGTCATGTAGTTGCTACTAATACCTATATGTTGAAGCTACATAGTACACTTGTGATGCTTCACAGTCCTACCACCACGTGTCATGTGCTCCATTCCGCAACAAAACTAGTTCTTCCCTAGGCCTCAACCTCTTAAGCAGCTCCTCTGGTCAAGGGTACTATTCTTATGAGCTTTACTCCCCAACCCATTTGTCTTTCCAAAACATGTCTACGCCTTCATCACCTGCCTATAATTGAACATTGCTTGACCACCCCCAAAACTTGCCTTCCACTGACCCTCCCTATTAAATTTAAGTCCCTCCACCATCAACAGCAATTTCCCCCCTTCACCACCCAATTACCCTCTATTTGCCCATGCTTGGATATCAAGAGCCGACTCCACAGACTATCCTGATCCACTTTTAACCTTCACTGACACTTTCCTAATAATGTCAAATTAAACTTATGCAAGTCCCTCAACCCGAATCCACCATCCTTAGGTTGACACACTTCATCCCACGACACCCAATGAGCTTTCCTACACCCTTCCACCCACCCCAAAGAAATTTTTTAAACGACTTTAACCTCTAAATCATACATTTGGGTACCATGAAAAATGACAAGAAGTAAATTGGTAATGCAGACAACACAACTTTGATAAGTATGGCATGTCCTGCCGTTGAAATGTGCCTTTAACCCACGAGGCCAATCATTTTTTCACTACTCATCCGTATATTTAATTTTGTTGGGTTAGCCCCAATAGGAAGACCCAAATATTTAAAGAGCAAGGTGCCCACTTTGCAATGTTGTAGAAACGATACCTTTCTTAGCCACCTTTACAATTGAATCAAGTAACAATATTAAAAGATACGTAAATGATTACAACAAAATCATTTTTTCTTTTCTTTTAATTGAAGTTTTCTTCATGAAAAACATGCTTTTCTTTGAATATTTTTGTTTAAATGGTTAAGTTGGTTACCTTGGCCTACCTAAACCCCACTAACATGTGACATGGGTTACGTGAGTTGGACTATTAATTGCTTCTTTTTGGTAAATTATTTTTTTTGTCCACGGGGCTAGACCCATTTTGACATTTCTTATATTAGCTCAATGAATAACTTGGTTTATTCCAATCCTTATTGATGGTAATGACATCAATGACTATTATGGTAGTCCAGGAACAATCGTGGCAATGATGACAAGAATGGCCATGGTGCTTGCATAGATGGTAATGAGTTTTTAATAATTTTAAGACATCATAATGAAGAACATGTGGATAAATAATTTTTGTTTAGTGAATTTTTTTTATGTGTGTGTAGAGAGATTAAAGATCACACATTAATAGAGATATTATACACTATCAAGTGTCAACCTATCAGAAATTCCCATTGAAACGACTTTTAAGGTAATAATAGAAAAACAAAAAGAGATTAACTTAGGCCTCATTTGGAAGAGCTTATTTGCAGCTAATTTGAATTTATCATATAAACACTTATATAAGTGTTTGGGTAAAATAAAACACATATATAGGTCCATAAAATATCTTATTTGAATAAGTTATATAGAGTAGTTTTTTGAAAAAAAAAATAAGCTTATTTAAAATCTGCACTCCCTTCAACTTCCACCTTTCACCTTTTTTTGTCTTTCTCATAATTAAAACTTGTTAGTAAGTCTCATTCTCTCCCTCCCTCTCCCTCTTCCTCTCTCTCTATATATACAATAATATATATATATATATATATATATATTCAAACACTTTATTTTCATATAAGTGCTTTTAAATTTGTATATAAAAACACAAATAACTTATTGAATTAAGAGCTTATAATATAATTCTTATATAAAAAACTTTTATTCTTATACTATAAGCTTATCGAAACTTGATCTTATTCCAAGAGTAAGCATCAAAGACTTATGCTTGTTTGACTGGAGTTTTGTAAAACTATTTTTAGTTTTTTAGCATTTAAAACTAAAAAAAAATTGTTGCTTTTTTCTTAAAATAATTTTCAAAAACAATTTTGATTTTAAAAATGAAAAAGGGGAAACGACTATGAGTAATTTTGTTTTTTAGTTTTGTATTTTTGTTTTGAAAAGTCAAAAGATACAAAAAAGAGATTATCTTTTACTTTTCATTAATAACACTTTCATAAATATGGATAATTTTTTTCATTTTCACATTCCAAAACAACTTTCAAACAACACTTACAAAACAATTTTTTTCATCTTCTCCCAAAAGCAATTCTTAAAATTTATTTTTCAAAAACTAGAAAACAAAATCAAATCAATCAAACTCTTACTTTTCATTCTTGCTATTAATTTTTTTTTAAATCTAATGGTTAAGATTTAGGAGTGTTAACGGATTGGATTCGGTTGAGTTTATGCAAACTCAAAACCAATCCAATCATAACACATCAAATTAGGTTGGGTTGAGTTTTTGCTTCTTTTTTTTATTTTATTAAACCCAATCCACAACTTGACCTTGAATATGTTGGATTGAGTTTGGTTAATTGGGTCACAATTTTAAAAATATTTTTTAAAAAATTAAATTTTCAAGTTTTTTTGTTAGCTTTTTTAGGATTTTTTTAAAAAATAGACTATATCATTATTATAACATAAATATAAATAATAAATTATAGTTACAAATTACATATCAAACCTAAAACAAATTAAAGTTAACATATAACTAAATTTTTAACTAATAATAATTAAATAAACATTTGTTCAAAATAAAAGTAAACACAATTTATCCAAGTTAATCAAGCTATAAAAATAAATACAAACAACACAATTTGTTCAAACTAACAAAATACATAATATCAAAAGAAACACATAATAACAAAATACATAATTTCAAATAATAATTTAATATTATGATTAGATTGAGTTGGATTGGGTCTCGGGTTCAACTTACTAAACCTATAACCCAACCCGTAGTGGATTGAATTTGATTGGGTTGGGCCAGCTTTCACTTAATCACAAGAAAAACCTAACCCAATCTGTTTAGGTTAGATTGAGTCTTAGGCTCGTTTGTGGCAATGAACACCCTTACTAAGGTTAGTTACTAATTATAACCATTATATTTTAAAAAAATAAATTATCAGAATAAAGAGTAAGTCTCTTATATTTACTCGTGAAAGAAGTGAATTGTTCCTTTCCCTCGTTCATACACACCCACACATATAAAGGGGATTCTTACTCTTCATAAAGAGTAAGTCTCTTAAACCCAAAAGTGAATATAAGATACTTACTCTTCATATCCACCATTTATTTTCCTAAAATCTAAGGTTATAATAAGTAACTAATCTTAACCAAAAAATAGTTCTACTGCCACTAACATTTTAATTGCTTAATTAAACAATTTAGTTGACCCCAAAATACTATAATTATATGACAAAGGGCTAAGCACGATGGTTGGCTTCTTCAAAACACCATGGTTGGCACCTTCGAAACACATTTTGCACTTTTAGTTGTTGCCTATATTGCAAATGCCTGGCCAAAAACCAAATACAACAAAACAAAAAAGAAATAGGTGAGATAAGCTAAAACAAAGACTCAATCAAAAGATGTTATGTTTGTGTGAGAGAAAGAAGAAGAGAGAAAAAATGGAGGGATGAAACCAGAACTTTATTGATTGCAACCTCCTTCAATCCACCATATCGCACAACGTCTGTTGATTACCTCCTCCTCAACTACCAAGTATTTACCCCATCGTTCTCCTTGTCACTACCCACTAAATACAAAATCGACAAGATATATGGAAAAAAAATTGAGCTAGTTATTTTGTAGTTAGAAAAGAAACTGACCTAGCTTTGAGATGAAATCGAAATAAATTGGCTAGAAATGGAAATGTTTGGAGGTGGTGTAAAATTTAGGGGAGAAACAATGAAAAAGGCATGTGATATGTTTAAAGAGGTGAAATCAGTCATTTTAATCTCAACGCTTTATATAAATCTAATGACTAAAAATTATTTTTATCATTCTCACATAAACACATGTTGATGTGATATATCTCTTATACCTTGTACCACATATATATATATATATATATATATATATATATATATATATATAATATGTCAGCTTACAATTTTTAAGTATACAAGTGTCAATATATTTCATTGTAGGGTCAATATTTTTTTTACTATTTTTCTCACTCTCTTTATATGTGGACACAACTATGCAAAACACGAGAATTATTTACTAATTATTATAAGAATCAATATATTACATTGTAAGGTCAATATTTTTTACTATTTTCCCCACTGTCTTTATATATGGATGCAACTGTGCAAAACATGAAAATTATTTACTAGTTATTATAAGAATCAACTATAAATTTTTATTTGTGATTGAATGTGTATGATGTATTTTAATTTAAAAATATTTGACAAAACAATAACTTTTCTTCATATTTTTTTTCCAATATTTTCTGTCTCATATTCAATCTTCTCTATCACTTATTTAATTTTCACCTTTATTTACTCAATGTTGTTGTCACACCTAAACAAGTAAGCTATCATTTCTTAAGATCTCAATCACTTGTATCCCTTTCCCAATTATTCTACCACTTGTATACCATATACTGCCTAAGCTACCTTCTACTTCTCCTTCCTCCCCTAGTTTTGCCACCACCAACAAGTATCCTTTCCACAACTCCTATGTTAATGACATCTCCATGGATAATTCATCTATTTGAATTTGATACCTTTGTATATATCTTATAAAAATATCACAATAAGTTATTAATATTATAGATCATTATGAAACTCAAAATATCTTATTTATTGTAAACATATATAAATTATATGGCCATTGATTACTTTTTACTTTCATTTTTATCATTATTACCTGTGTAATTTTTGCTCAACAGAAATTAAAAATTACAAAAATTTGAAGAGGACGGACTAAATCCACATATTTGTTAAAATTTGATGAATACGAACTCGAAACAATTTTATTTTCAAGATAAAAAATATGATAGATACTGATCTTTATAAATTAAAAAGTATTGATGCAAATAAAAATTATATTAGTTATTTTTTTAAAGAGTAATACTATGCTTGATTAAAAAATATTTTTGTAAGAAATGCATAGGATTTTCTTCTGAAAAAAATATAAATTATTTCTCGAAAACTAACTAATTTAAAAACTACTTATTTTACTAAAATTGAAAATAAATAAGAGAAAAAGACTTATGTAT
Source organism: Psophocarpus tetragonolobus (assembly GCA_037954015.1). Taxonomy (NCBI): domain Eukaryota; kingdom Viridiplantae; phylum Streptophyta; class Magnoliopsida; order Fabales; family Fabaceae; genus Psophocarpus; species Psophocarpus tetragonolobus. The sequence continues at coordinate 63,140,421 of CM075691.1, read as the reverse complement.
GATTAGATTAAAACATTTTATACTAACATTCAATTACAATCATTTATACATAATAAATATATTGATTTTAGTAATTAATATTTTAAAAAAATTATATAATTAATATCTTTAATATATTCCATGGTCGTGTATAAAAATTAAACTTAATAAGTAAGCAGAAGCATATCTTTAAAAAAATACATGAGTTATACTAATTGTTTAGTTGTTTTCTAAAAAAATATAAAACGAAATAAAAGTATGAGAAGTTATTAAAGTAGAAATGGAAGATGGAAAACTGTATTTTGTAGCATCGCCTACTACTTTTTGCCAACACCTCCGTCGTTATAAAATAAAACAATTTTATTTTTATGTAACTTATCATAAAAGCATTAATATTACCCTTTGGCGTCGCCCGGACTTGAACCGGAGACCTTCAGTGTGTTAGACTGACGTGATAACCAACTACACCACGACACCAACTGGTATTCTTGTTTTGATCATATTTTAAAGTTTTTTGGAATAGTGTAGTTAAAATATTAATTCAAAACTTTTAAATTCGGGTCTAAATTCTAAACTTATATTAATGGTAAGTTGATTTATATATTTAATAAGGTATTCATACCATTTCTATACTATTCAACTTTTGGCAGACTTGGCAAAGCACAAAACAAAAGGCAATGTTTTGGTAGTCTATTTTAGTAAAGATTGTTAAAGCATATAGACAAATTAAGTCGTTGTTAAGTTTTTTTTTTTTTTTTTTGGATTTTACACATTTTCACATCATCCTTTTAAATTATATTAATTTTTTATTCCAATTATAAATTTATTATGAATTTAACTCACATGTTATCTATATATTTCATGTAAAGAAAAAAAAATTGAATGATTCCTGAGAACAACAAATTTTAAGTTTAACAATCATATTAAAATTACCATTTAACAATCATATTAAAATTTTAAGATGTTCTTAGTCCTCTTTTAATAAAAATAAAAAACTTTTATGATGAACCGAAATAAAAAGCCTGGGTCAAAGGCATTGAATGCTTACTCACAAAATTAAAATTGAAAAGTTGAAGAGTTTTCTATTTTTTCAAAAACTAATACATAGATCACCTCATAAAAAAAGTTATATAAAGTCCGAAATGCATGGACTAAGAATGTAAAATGAAAAAAAAAAACGTAAATAATGCATCCTAAGGTAAGAAATTAAATATATGTAAAATAACTTATTATATAGTCAACATATTTATATTTTAAGTTAGAAATAATTTAATATAATTACAATATTTTGTTAATTTAAATTATTAGAATAGATATGAATTCTCCATTATACATTTAATTGATTGGTTGAGTATTTTTTCCCATTATGGAAAGCTAATAAATCTAATACTATTTTTTCACATATATTAAAAAAGTTTCAAAAAATAATTTTTAAAATACATGTTTAATTTGCAGTTGAAATGTTGTATAAGCATTATAAATACAAATTCAACGAATAAAAAGCAAAATTAAAAGTAAAAACAAATATTCTGTTTTTTTGTTAGCAAAATTTCTTGTCTCAAGCTATAATGGAAAACCAAACATGCTATTTTTGTATGAAATGAAGAAGATTTACTTCTTAAAAAAACAACTATTCATTTTAAATAAATAATCAATTTAAAAAATACATTAAATACTATTTTATACCTATAGAATGTAATATCTTAAAGTGTTACAATTGGAAAGAGACATGACCAAATTTTTAATACACTTTTTCTCTTTTAATCCACTAGAGACTACGGAAATATTTTATGAAAAATATTATTATTAAGTTTAATTAAAATTACAAGGAGGAAGAGAAAGTAAAGAAGTATTTTTAAAATCACATACATCATGATCAACTTGATTTTTATACAAATCGAGGAAAAGAAGTATTATTTACAAAATCCAAATCATGTTTAATCTTTCATGTTCTTAACATTATATCCTCCTATTAATTATTTTGATTGTTCCTAAAATTGCATCTAGCATTAAAATTCTATCATTTAAATACGTGCTATGGCCGGTTTTTTATTAATCTAAGTTTTAATAATGCTATAAAACGGTTTATGATATATAAAGTTGGTGACTTTGTTCTTTTTAATCACGTTTGAGCTATCTAGGACGGCAACAAACTCTTCCTTCTGTTAAGATAGATTTAGAGTTTCTAATTTTTCAATCAACCTAGGAACCAATTGCATCAAGAAACCAGGTGTGTCTGATAGTCTAGGTGCATCTGGTGATCAGCGCGTATATAGTTACCTAACTACATTTGTCTCTCTATCTTTTGTTTATTTGTTATATAAGCATGGTACATGACAGTATTTGTGCGTAAGCCTACAAGTGTACAAAAGCGTGTTTTGTGTAAACAAGTATTGTAAATATCAATGCCTAGCGGGGGTTTTCTTAACATGGCATCAAGAGTTCTACAATTCTAAATATGTGAAGAGAGTTAGCCAGTGTGTTTTGAGTTTTGAGTATGTATCACCTTGTTTCAGAGAATTTCTTTCACTGTTTTCTTGTGAGCTTTTGTATGTATCGAGTCTTCTTGTGATTTATTAGGTGTTCTTAGAGAAAAGAACATTTGTAGAAGAACTTGTTTTGTGTACTTACATCATGGTGGAAGAGGGAAGTAAGTTGCAAACGTGGAAAACTCAAGTACCATAGTTAGGGTCACTCCTAGTTTTCAAGGGAAAACTCCTTAAAGATTGGCTTATCAAGATTATGGCAGTTTTTAGATTCCAAGATGTAGGAAAAGTGGTGATGATGGGTATTGAAGACTTAGGTGCAAGTCCCACTAAGAAAAAAAATATTGATGTTCAAATAAGAGAAGAAACATGATTATAAGGCGCATTTTCTCATCTACTAATTCGTGAGTTTGAAAATGTCTTCAACAAGATTTCTAAGGCATCCATGTCAAAGGAAGCATGGGATATTTTGGTGGAGACATATTGAGATGGGAAAAAGAGCAAGAAATCAAGTTGAAGACTTTTAGAAGACAATACGAGCTTTTCTCTATGAAAGAAAAAGAATTCATAGCAAATTACTTTTAACAAAATGCAAGAACTAGTCAACACGATGAAGGCTTACAAATAGATGATATCAAATCACCAGGTGGTAGAGAAGATCTTGAGGACCTTGCTTCCCAAATTCGATAACGTAGCAATGGGTATCGAAGAGTCAAAGAATCTTAATGACATGCATATTGAAAAATTGCAACACTCCCTCAAGGAATATTAGATAATAATTAACAAAAGAAGATCCCAGCAATAACAGGTATTTCATGCAAGATCCAACAATAAAGGAAAAGGTAAAGGATCATGGAAAGAGAACAATTCAAACACTACATCAAAGAACCAAAAACATGCAACAAATGCATAATCCTCCAGAGGAAAGGCAACGACCCAATCTGCTCAGAAATTAAATTCCAACGTAACAAGGAGCAAAAATTTGATAAAAAAAGGTGAAATATTACAATTGTCAGAAACCTGGTGACTTTGCTAATGATTGCTGGCAAGGAAAGGATGTTAAGAACAAGTCTAACAACCAAGCAAATTTAACTCAAGATGAACACAAAATCGGTTATGCTCATGGTTACCACAAATAGTGACAACCTAAGTCTTCCCGGTATACATAACCATATATTAGATATTGTATATACACGCATATATTAGATATTTAGCATTGAGGAAATTAAGATTTTAGGCTAAAGGTTAATAATACTTTAAATGTGTCTCTTGGTGTATTCATGTTCGTTTTTAAAATTATGACATGAATTTTATTTTCATAAATAAATAAATATATATATATATATATATATATATATATATAAAGAGATACAAAAAGAAAAAGAGGATCATTTGTTTCGTTCTTATCTTATTCTTTTTTTGTGTAAGTAAAAAAAAAAAGAGCTGTAAAAAAATTAAAAGATTATTTTGTTCCTGATAGTTATTTATTTAATCAGTGGATGAAAGTATATTCTGGATCAGAATCATGGGGGGTATTAGTACTCTTTTTCTATTATACATAAATATTTTTTCATATACCCTAATGGTGTCACATATTGTAGGTAAATTTTTTAGATTATTTTATGAAAGAAGAGAAATATGTTCAAGGATCTGCTGGTTAAGGAGTAAGAAAAGGGATCATTTGTAACTTTTTTATTCAAATTATGGATGAATAGAAAGGAATAACTACGTTGAATTCATGGATTTGACCTAGATATTAATAGACCCATAAGTTATTTTTTCTATTTGAAAAAATATACCTACAGTATCTTATACCATTTAGGGTATCTAATACTCTAAATAGGATACTGTAGGTGTATTTTTCAAGAACGGAGAGGAGGTAGGATGGGTAATTGGTTAGATCTAGTATGGATTGTACATGGATGATATTTGGATTTGTGGCTTTCCTAAGGTTTCCTTTTTTGAGATCCTGGGGAAGAGGATTAAGCTAACCCTTGCAAACAAAATACACCTACAATATTTGACACCATTTAGGTTATCTGATACCCTAAATGGTGTTAGATACTATGGGTGTATTTTTTAGTGTTCATCATCGCAATGACATGCATTGTGGCATATTTTATGGTAACTAGCCTATGTTGTTGGCCAACTACAAATCGATAGCAAGATGTTGATGCTATGTAGTTACAAATGCTCGTAATATACATTCTTATCTTCATTATCAAAAGTAAGATCCAAAATAAAATACACCTATAATATTTGACACCATTTAGGGTATCAGTTTAGTGTTTTTTTTACATTAAATTTTAAAATTTTCATTTTTATCCTTTATGTCTAGGTTTTTAAAACTGGACTAAATCAGTCGGCTGAAAACTAGACCAATGTCTGGTCCATTATTTTCTAATAATCCAATATAGAACAGGGGAAACCGGTCAGTTCACGAGTTAACCCTTTTTTAAAAAAAATATAGGTAAAAAAATAAATAAATAATTAAAAAAACAATGGTTCTTAATATTTTAAACACACAAATAAGAAATATTTTGATAAGGTATTGTGAAATAAAAAAATATATTTACAAGGAATATTTGCAAAAAAAAATTAAAACTTAATAAAATGTATTATATTGGTATATTATATAAATCATATATAGCTTTTTCTTTAGCATAGTAAAAAAATATAAAAAAAAAACTTTATTAAATTTAATTCAACCTCAATCAATCTTTAAACTCTAAATTCATGTCTTTACTGATTTAATAACCAATCCAATTTTAAAATCTTGTTTTATGTTTTTTGAATTTTTCTTGTTAGTTCTTTAGAAAAAAATATATGCAATTCCATTGTCTCCTCCCCATGGTTATCAAAATCGCAATATGACTACGAGTCTAGTGGTCCCTTTTTAGTTATCGTGAGTAAACTCATTTTCTGAGTAAAATTGTGCAAACTCGGTAAAATCGTGTGAAATCGCGAGTTTACTCACGATTTCACGAGTTCACATATGCTTTAAACGACGTCGTTTTGGCATAGCATAAAAAATGATTTTAGGATCTGAAGTATGAACCTTGCACCTGCATTTTCCCCATTTCTCAAAACAAGCTTCAAGGCGAACGGGAGAACGGCGACTGACGACGGCGAGGCAAGCTGATTGGTGAGTGGCAAGGCGATTGGTGGTGAGCTTCGAGGCGACTGGCGGTGATGCGATTGGCAGCGAGTAATGCGACGACTGGCAGCAAGCGGTGAGGCGACTAGCAGCGAGCAACGCGGCGACTGGCGGCAGACTAGCAGCAAGCAGCGCGGTGACTTGCGGCGGCGAGGCAAGCTGATTGGTGAGCAGTAAGGCGATTGGTGTGAGCTTCGAGGCGACTGGTAGCGAGCAGCACGGCGACTAGCGGCAGACTAGCAGCGAGCAATGCAGCGATTGGCGGCAAACGGTGAGGTGACTGACGAGCAAGTAACAAGCAACGAACAAAAAGGTTTTTTTTCCTACAAACTCCCTTCTCCTTAACTGATAATTTTTGTATTTTTTGCTATATTAATTTTCTGAAGTCCACTATATTAATTTATTTCTTGTATTATTGTGTGTTTTAAAAGTGATCCATATGTGAGTTTTGATTTACTTGATTTAGATTTACTTACTATGATTTAGTTTGGTAGTAATTTGATAATGATTTGGATTTGGTAGTTTGTTAGTGAACTAGTAATTTGAAGTAATTTGATTTGGTACTTGGTAGTAAATTATAATGTATGGGCGTGGCACTGGAACTGGATCAAATTCATCTGATCCTAATGCAACAGCGGCAACCTCTTCAACTGCTAGATCTAGAAGTAAAAATGCTGCTGGAAATAGGTCAGATATTGGCTGGAAGCATGGAAATGATGTTCAAGGAAATGCAAAAAAGGTTAAATGTAATTATTGTTCAAAGATTGTGAGTGGGGGTATTTCTAGATTCAAGCACCATCTTGCTGGAACTAGAGAGGATTGTGAACCTTGTGCTTCAGTTCCAGATGAAGTCAAAGTTGTCATGATGAAAGTTATTGCAGAAATTAAGGAGACATCTAAAAAGAAAAGAAGATTGGTTAGTATTAAAAAGGAAGAAGAAGATATACAGTCTGAGGGGGTAGAGACAAATACCAGCCAATTACAAAGGATGTTTGCTTCTAGAGGAAAAGGAAAAAGCATTCAAGGTAGAGGTGATAGAGTCCAAGCCACCTTAAATCAAATGTATAAAAAAGGTGAGAAAGAAAAAGTTGATGATCAATGTGCTGAATTTTGGTATACTAGTGTCATTCCATTCAATGTTATAAAAGATCTTGCATTTGCAAAATTGTGTGAGATGATAGGGAGATATAGAGTGGGTTATAAACCTCCATCTTATCATGAAATTAGAGACCCACTTTTGAAAAGAGCAGTTAGAAAAACTGATGATATGCTTCAAGAATTTAGAGATGAGTGGAAGAGAATTGGGTGCATAATTATGCCGGATGGGTGGACAGATAAACAACGGCGTTCAATTTATAACTTTTTAGCAAATAGTCCAAAAGGGATTGTATTCCTTTATTCAGTGGATACTTCAGATATTTCAAAAACATCTAATAAAGTATTCAAAATGTTGGATGATGCAGTGGAATTTGTTGGAGAGGAGAATGTAATCCAAGTAGTTACTGATAATGCTGTTAACTTCAAAGTAGGTGCAAAATTGTTGATGCAAAAACGACAGAATTGTTATTTGCAAAAAACGACAGAATTGTTGATGCTGATAACATACAACTTTAATAACGTTAAGAAAAGGTAAACCTGTATTTGTTTATTGGGAGAATTGTTATTTGTCTATTTATTACTCTATTATTAATAGTGCATATTTTATTTTTTTGTAGCTATGAACCTATTTGTAAAATTATTGATGAGAGATGAGAACATCAATTTCATAGGCCTTTGTATGCAGCTGCATATTTTTTGAATCCTCATTTGCATTATGAACCTACCTTTAAACATGATGCCCTGGAGGTGAAAGAAGGGTTGCACATATGCATGAGAAAATTGGTAAATGATGTTGCAGAACGAAAGAAAATTAATTTGCAACTTGTTGAGTTTCATTTTGCTAGAGGGCTTTTCTTTATGGAAGATGCCAAGGAGTCAAGGAAGGCTATGCAACCGGGAGAATGGTGGGAGATGTTTGGAGATGGAACTCCTGAGTTGAAGAGGTTTGCTATTCATGTCTTGAGTTTGACTTGTAGTTCATCTGGTTGTGAGCGTAATTGGAGCTCATTTGAAATTTTGTAATTCAAGTTTATGAATTATGAAACTGAATTTATGATTTTATTTGTGTTAGTGTTATTAATTTTATTTATTTGGTTTAAAATATAACAAATTTATTTTTAATTATAGGTTCATACAAAAAGAAGGAACCGTTTACATCAAAAGACAATGAATGACTTGGTTTATGTTATGTATAACTTGAAGTTGAAGAGTAAGCAAATTAAAAATCTATGACTCTTCCATTTGAAGAGATTGAGTCCTATGATGAATGGATAACAAAAGATGGATATAATGATGAGATTGAGTTGGAGGATCCTCAAGGACAAGTTGTAGATGATGGTGAAAATTTTGAATTGGCTGGAAATGTTGGGGGAAGTTCAACTGATCAAATTGCTGATTCTTTTGATTTAGATGATTTAGTTTTGAGAGAACCTGATGATGGTGATGCACAGTCTGAAGAAGATAATTTTGAAGACGATGATGATTGTAATTATGATCTTGGAGATGGTGAAATTAGATGATTAGACATGGCCATCTGAAGACATCTGTGCATTTTTAGTTATTTAATAACTTTAAGGACTTTGTTTGGAACTTTGCAATTTTTTTGAGTATTTGACTATTGTTTTAAATTTTAAGGACTTTGGTATAATTTCAATAGTTGATTATGTAGTTTTAACTTTTAATGACTTATGATTGAACTTATCACTTATGGTTGGAATTTGATGGTATTATTATTATATATTTATATTGTTAAAATGTTAAATTTGTGATTATATATACAAATATACTAATTTTTTTATGTGAAGTAAACTCTTACGAATTTACGAGTCGAGTTTACAGGACTTCCACAAGTTTACGTAAACTTTCGATATTGAAAACCTTGCTCCTCCCTACATGGTATATGGAAGGTTTTAAAGTTATAAAAAACTAAAAGATTGTAAAAGAATAAACTAAAATAAAAAATTTTAAAACATAAAAGATCATAATACAATTTTTAATTTTAATGTACCTAAACAAAAATTCACTCGAGCATAATGAACCATAATTTATACCTAGCCAGGGATTTTATAACAATTTTAAAATAACATTTTAATAGTCTCAAAATGGTTATCACATTTAAAACAAAAACTACAAAATAAGTGTTACATTTAGTTTTTTAATATAATATTAAATCTTTTTTACTAATACCCTAGTAATATCATTTGAATTTTAATGTAATATAATAATTAGTTTTGTAAAATAATTATTTTTTATTTATTTATTAGTTTTTGTTAGTACATAAAATAACATAAGATAGTATTGATTTATACTATTTTGAGACGAAACATTAATTATACTTAAGATCAACGACCTACCATCTCAAAGCATAGCTATATAGAATGATTAAAAAAAAAACCACACAGCTATATAGTTACACAAGTATCCATGGTGTTACGCGAAACATTGTAAATGTTTTTATAAATAAAATTGGAGTAAATAAAATGGAAAAGCCCATCGGGCAAGTCTAGTTCTTTGTGTAAATTTTATTTTCTCGTATTATTAGAAGATATTACAGATGATACACGGCAATTTTACATATTCTTAATATAGTTGAATTGCAAGTTAAAAATTAAAGTAATAATATTATATAAATATTATACATATATTAAATATTTAGTAGTCATCACAAAATTTTTTAAAAAAATGTAGAAACTAGAAAAAATATATTTAAATATATGTACTGAAAAAACCGTTTTAATACGCGAATATCAAATGAGTAATCACTATTTCTCAACATTTCCCAATTAGTAGTCTATAGTGGTATATGCTTGTTATGATCAGAGTATTTTTTTAACAAATTGATATCTAATGGAAAATACGAAAGGATCCAAGATAATTACTGATTATGTACAACATACACAATCTGAAATAAATGGCTCTTGCCAACTCCCCCTATTTTTATGCGACAAAAGAGAGATAAAAAGTAACCAAATCAAAGTAACATTTCTTAGAATCAATATACCAATTTAAATAAGACACTTCTTTTAAAAAACTGAATAGTGCAGGGTTTAAATCCTAATAGGTACGAAATCGAAAATACTAAGCTTAAGCTATGGAGCATGACAAATTGACAATGATTAATCCCTAATCTTTCATTATTTAAAAAAATAAATAAATCCGTCATCCAAATTCACATAAATAAACAGAAATCCAATCAATGTCAGTAACCATATTACACCCGCATTGTAAAACTTCTAAACAGGAAAAACATAATTAACTGCAATTTAGCTTATCCACCCTACTGCAAGAATATGTAATGGAACTCAAAAAGCATGAGTTAACTTGGGGCTATTGTTAATTTGTTACGACATTATAAGTCTTGCAGTTCTTGAGGACATTAATTTTATTAATTTTATGTAATTGTGTGTGGAAGTGTTTTTTTTAATTCCATGGTTTTTTTGTCATGGTGCTTTTATGACATTGTATATTGAAACTAAAAAACACCTCCACACAATTACATATAATTTAATGTCCTCAAGAACTGCAAGACTTAGAGCACCGTAACAAATTAACAATAGCCCAAGTTAAATCATAAAAAAAAAAAGTAAAACATACAAAAACAATAGAGAAATTGAGTTATCAATAGAGAATGAAAGTTTAGGCAAACTGTAAAAAGGAAGAATCCATAAACAGAACAATAGCAACTGCTTGATTTAAAATAGAAGGAAATATAAGATTACATATAAGAAGAAGAAGCCTAACAAAGTAGCAGAATAAGAAAAGTACAAAATAGAGGAGCATTTACAAAAAAGTGAGGGAAGAAAAGGGCATTGAAAGACGAAAATCAACCACCGAAACCGTAGAGAGTCCTACCCTGCCTCTTGAGGGCGTAAACAACATCCATAGCGGTAACAGTCTTCCTCCGAGCGTGTTCGGTGTAGGTAACAGCATCGCGAATGACGTTCTCGAGAAAGATCTTGAGGACACCACGGGTTTCCTCGTAGATGAGACCACTGATTCTCTTAACACCACCTCTACGAGCCAAACGCCGAATCGCAGGTTTGGTGATTCCCTGGATGTTATCTCTAAGGACCTTCCTGTGCCTCTTGGCGCCTCCCTTTCCTAAACCCTTCCCTCCCTTTCCACGACCCGACATCTTCCTTCCTTAATTGAGGTTGTTTTCAAATCAAGTGTGATGCTGCCAGCTTCCCAGCCCCGGATTATATATGCCCAACTGTCTACCCGTCCGATTTGTGTTTTTCGTCTACCCAATTCCAACACTCGTTGATTGTAATCTCATCCACGACTCCCACTCCTCATCCGCGTCTCTCTCTTTCCTTCGTGGGGAACCGTTCCTCCTGCCAGATGGACGTTTCAGATTCTTCTTATTTTTTTGGGCCACTGCCTTGTCTCTTCGCGGATCAATGACGTGGCATGTTTTAAAATTCATTAAAAAAATATAATTGTAATTAGTAATTTAGTATTTTCATTTTTTTTGGCACAGTTAGTATTTTGATATTTGAATTATACTAATAAATATAAAGATATATTATGTAAATAAATATTATTAAATATATAATAATTAACATCTATAATAAATAAACATTTTAATTTATGTTAAAATATTATATTTTGATATAGTGATCATTTTTAAAATAATATATTGAAATTAAAGTAAAAAAATTAAAGATACTGAAAATTATAAATTAAAAGAGACAAAAAGTTAAGTTAAATTATTCATTTGATATTAAAGTTGAAGATATAATGTAATCTTACACAAATAAGCTTTTGAAGTGTTAAAAAATATATTTATACTCAGGTAAATTATAGTAATATTCCTCAAAGTTTAGTGCAATTACACGTGCACATCTATTTTTTTTTTAACTATTACTTGTGCACCCCTTAAAAGGTATTAGTGTAAGATTTGATAGGTTGCTAATGTAATGTTTTCAAATATATAAGAGGTGTTATTGTAAGGTTTTTAAACTTAAAGAAAAATTTGTGTAGGAAAACAAAAAAAAAAGTGAAATTATATGTAATTTGATAAAAGTTTAGGGGTGTTTTTATAATTTGCTCTTATATTTTTATCTTATTAAATTTTGGTAAAATATATTTATTATATGTAATTTTTTATTAAATAATTATATTACTTTTCATATAATGTAAATATTATTTTCACTCAAAATTATAATTATATAGTATTATATAATATAATTATGTTAATTAATATTATATATGTATAAGGTGTAGTGTGAGGCAAGGCAGAGTAAGTACTATAGTATTCATTATCATCTCCATACTTGCATAATGGGATCTTTATTTCACACCTACCCCATTTTCATTTTCCACCTATTATTGGGAAAAATATTAATATACCCTTTATTTTTTATTCTTCGGCAATAGAGTAAAAAAATTTGCAATTTTTTAGCACAAATGGAGAAATAAAAAGATTTCCAATTTTTTTTGTTCTCCAGCTATGCATCGTTAAAGAAGCAAAAAAATTTGCAAATTTTTTAAAAAAATTATTCATAAATGTTACTAGTCTCAATTTAATTATAATGAGACATTAAATTACTCATAAATATATTGTTAGTCTCAAGTTAATTATAATAATAATAATAATAATTAGAGTAATTAACGTAAGTGTAAGTATGATAATAACAATAATAATAATTAGAGTAATTATTACAGTAAGTAGACTCAAGATAATCAAAGTAGTTGACGTCATATAATTAGATTTAAAGTCATTAGAGTAATTTGCAATTTTGTTTTACTTATTATCAAATAAGCAAAAAAATTTAAGAGAAGGTTTCTTAATAAATTTTATATTTTATTAATTTTTATATTTTATCATATAAAATTTTAATAAAATATTAAAAATTATATTATAAATAAATTATATTATTAAAATATAAAATTTTATAAATATAATATATATAAAATTATAATTAAAATAATAAAATATAAAATTTATAAATATAAAAGTTTATTAGGAGAAGGTTTTTTGTAATAAAGTTTTATATTTTATTTATTTTATATTTTAAAATATTTTAATAAATTTTTAAAAAATTATGCTATAAATAAATTATATATTGAGATATAAAATTTTATAAAGATAATTTAAATAGTTAAATAAATTTTTTAATTAATTTTTTTCTTTGTTTGAAAAGCTTATTTCATAAAATAAGTTATTTTATTTTGAGATGCGAATGAGTGAGGTTAATTTATTAGAGTATGTGTTCAGAGAGCTAAGATTAATTTACTATGGTAGGTATTAGGATAAATCATTAGGTTAAAAGGGTATTTTTGAGGTTTTCAAAAATTATTTAGATGGGTAGGTGTTAAATGAAAAAAGGATAGTTGTGAAATGAAAAAAGGGTAGGTGTGAAATAAAAATCCCCGCATAATTTTTGTAGATCCAAACCCACCCTGTACCCATACCCAATTTGTGAGTGATTACTCATCTCACATAAGAGTATTTGTGTGAATACCCTTAGGGTCTAAGTCCATTTATCTATCTTAATATTTATGAAGATTTCTTTGTATTTTATGTACAAATTAGATTTAGGATTTTATTTATATCTTGTTAACTTTTTAGTAGTTGACTTTCTTTAGTTTACCTTTTTGTTAGATCCTCTATTTGATCAACCTTTGTTAGAGAGTACAATAGTCATATTAACCTTTGAGTAGAACAATAGGGCTAATATCTTAGGCTTAAGCATGTGGACGTGTGATTACTTATTACATCACTTCAAAACTAAGAGTCACATTTTCTTATCACACACAAAGCATGATTATTATTACCTCCTTTTGCTAATAACCCCTAATCACGTTATAAGTAAGGCTAAATGCACCTAAACATATTGGGGAAACCGAGAGATTCCTATTCTCTATTTATTTATACTATACCCTTTGACATACTTTAAGCATGTCTAAATGTACCTAAACTACTTTTATGAGTGGGTGTATAGGTGGGTTAAACAAACAATAGTTAATGCACCATGGTTAAGATTAACTTGACCCAAGTTAGCGTAACATTAGTTGCACTTTACCATTGTCTAATTAGCCTAATCTAGCCTATAAATAAGTCATTTCACACCCTATTGTAACATTATTGGATGATTAGTAAATAGTAAACTTTAAAAATAAATTCTCTCCTTTTGGTCATGGAGACTCACTCCTAGAGAATCCATCTTCATTCTTCAAGTTTTTATCAAGGTTCCTCCTTCCTAGTGGCAAGTCTTCCATATCCTCGTCTCTTCCTTGAGTGACATCTCTTCTTCTCCATCATCCACTTCTTGAAGCAATCAACCTCTCTTATAAAAGAAAATCCTTAGAGTTCATCAAGATATATAAGATGCATATTAAAAATATATTTGAAATTTAAAGGTTACATACATGCACACACGAGTAAACAACAAGAATTAAAACATAAGAAAATAAGAGACATGCAAAAGAAAAAGCAACACAATTACATGGATCAATTATAATTGCCTCATATATATATATATATATATATATATATATATATATATATATATATATATATATATATATATATATATATATATTATTTTGTATGCATATTGGAACAAATATCATAATTCTTCTTTATTTAAAATATTTTTTCCTCTTTTATGTAAAAAATAGATATAATCCAATTTCTACCTTCTTTTTTTTTAAATACATGTGTATATTTTGGAACTTTTGGAGAACAATGAGAGGTCACTAATCAGCAATCCGCCCAATGGACTAAAGAAATAAATCAATCAATAGTTGAAGATCATCCATCCAATTGAAAAAAAAGGAACGTCTAATGCTTGCAAACAAAGAGTTATTAAAATGTTGATTCCCACGACCCAATGCCTCTTCCAACTTAGTTAGTTTGGTTAGCAGTTATTTAGAGCATTGACAATAGTGTTCACGTTCGCACTTTACAAATAAAAGACAAACAAATTAAAAGAGCGCTAAGGGTTTATAAAGCACCAAAGTCACATTCTCTTTACTTTGCTAATTTTCCCAACCACATGGCTCTCTCCCAAGCTTCCATTTTCCTTATTTTTCTTTTCTCTCATCTGGGTAATTGAGGTTTAGGGTAATAAAGTTAGATTAAAAATAAAAAAATATACATTATTATTTTAATCTTAAATAATCAACAATAGATGAAATATTGAATAATAATAGGAAAACTTAAATATTGAATAATAAGTTTCATTCCTTTGATTTTTAATATAAATTTATTATTCAATATTTGTGTTTTTCTATATTACGTGCTTATTTTATTTATCCATTATTATTATTATTTTATGATTTAATGTGATTGAAAAATATATTTGAATTGAAAAATATATTTGAATTGAAAAATATAAAGAACATCTAGTGAAATTTATTTTTAAAAATAAATTAAAATTATCAGTCATCATCTTTGACTCAATGCAAGTTGTAATACCCCTAATTTTAGTATTAGAATTATTTATCTGTATTTTTAATCAAGAAAGTTTGAAAAAGAAAGTTAAACTTAATTTCTATAGTTAAATCAGTACTATAAAGTTCTAAGAATTAAGACTATCTCTATGAAATAATATAGATTGCCATTAAAAAAAATAAAATAATAAATTTTGAGCCAAAATTTGTATGATAGACTCATGAGAATAGTTAAGTAATTGTAGTATAATTATTTTATCTTAAAACTACACAAAAGTGTAATAATAAAAAAAATAAAGAAGGTAAATGACACTAAAAAAAATGAAACTTGATTTGAATATGTTTAAAAGCTTTGTTTACATTTTCTCACACATGTCAACTTATTTCTCACAGAAATTGGAAGTTGACTTAATCTTTTTTTAAGAGAAAGAGATCTATTTCGTTTTATTCATAACTATAATAAATACATTGTGAAATTGTAAGATGAGTATGATCACTAGCATATTGGATTACTCCAGTAGATAGAAAATGAGTTGCATCATTTGTCTGTCTCTTAAAAAATAAATAGTATACAAAAAGAAAATCATGAAGGGACTTTCTACATTTCATAATAATAGTCTCCACCTTTGGGAAATCTATTTTGGGCTCTAACGACAAATCAACTACTCCTTTACAATCTAATTAAAAAATAACATGAGTAAAATCTATAAATATACAAAGAAATAGTATAAAAAGAAAAATCATGAAGAAGTTTTTTACCGTTCATAGTAATAGCCTCGACCTTTGAAAAATTTATCTCGGCGCTCTAACAACCAATGAACTACTCCTTTTCAATCCAATTAAAAAATAACATCAGTAAAATCTAAGACGTAGCTCACTAAATATATCAAAAAGCAGTCATACATGGCCTTGTCAATTTAGATTCAGCAAGGATAAACTAATCATATTAATAATCTCTTATGCAAAAGTTTCAATTAGGAATGACAAAAATATCTCTAGATATGGATACCGCCCGAATTTGTCCCAATTTTGACAGGTATTATCCGGTTTGACAGGATATAGGTACAAATATGAGTATTACTCGATGTATTAAACCGGGTAGTATATGGATATAGGTATGTAACTATCCGTCCCATTATAATTTTATTGATTATATAATAAGTTTAAATTTATATATTTAATTAAAAATTTTAATTCTTAAACTTTAATTTATAATTTCTTATTATTAATTATTCTTTATATAGTTTTTAAATTAAAATATAATTAATAACTTAATATATATAATTTATTTAATAATAAATAAGTAAATTTAAATTTTAAACAATAATATGACAAGTAGTCAGGTATACCGAACTCAAAAATACCCAACAGGAACAGGGATAGAGATTAAAATTTCATATTTGCTCTTTTTATAGTCGAACTTCAATCCGTCCTGCACTTTGCAGGGATGGAAATGGTCAAACCTGCATCCACCCTGCCCCGTTGCCATCTCTAGTCCCAACTTCATGTATTGGAATTCTTCTACATTAAATTTTAGAAATTCATCAAGTGAGTTTTTTCAAGTTGTCAAAGTTAGTCCTTGAATATGGGAGTTTGATTTTAAGTTAATACATTTTGTTATTCTTCATCTCTCAAGAAAATGCTTGACTAATAACTTTAGTATTCTTATCATTCATCAAAACAAATATTCTAGTTCTTAAACCAAGTTTATTAAGGTAGGGGAAAATGGGACTAAACCTTTGTATTAATCTTAACAAACTTGTATTTTTTACTAACCTTGTTATTTATTTCTCAACCATTATATTTGTCACCACTTATATTATTTATAATTCTTATTTTTTATTTCCAACAATAAATTTAATTATTTATTTATTATTTTGTGTTATTTAATGTACCGTTAATTAATATACTAACTATTCTAACTTTTAACAAGAAATAATTTGATATTTGAGGCAAATGAAACCTTATACTTAAAAATCTGCACTAAAGTAACGAGTTTTATAAATGTTGTAACACCCAAAATGACATGTTCTGTTGTTTATAGTTTGTATGTGAATCTAATTGCTTCATTTATTAGTGTGTTTGAAATTAATTATTTGAAGTTGAGAGTAAATTACTTAATATGAGTTTAATTAATTGTTGATCATACAAAAACAAATTAATTAATTATGATTTGGATTAATTTTGATAGATAAAAAATTTGATTTTAGTTTTTTTTTTAATAATAATTAATTCAATGCAAGTAATTTAATTTAATTACAATTTGGGCATTAAATTAAATTCTTTAAGAACAATAAAAGAGGGGAGAAATCAGGTTTATATAGTTAAGAGTAAATAAAAGAGATAGAGACAAAGTCATTATTCATTTATGTGACCCTATCTTTATCCTTTCTTTAAGAAAAAAAAAAGATTTTTTCTCAACTCACTATTACTTATTCACGGATGCCCAAGAGAAAAGAGGAGGTCATTTTCTCTCATCTCCATCTCCATCATCTTCATCTTTATCTTTCTCACTCTAATCCACGGTTAAACCTTCAAAAATTTGAGTTTCTCTCTCTTGAATCTTTGATTCTCTTCTCCTAATTCCTTTTTGCTCACCCAATCTAGCTCTCTTTAAGAGAAACTTGTGCTAAAACTCACTCTCATATCTTCTAACTGAAATTTCTTGAGGTAAATAGGGTTGAAACTAAGCTTTGAACTCTAATTTGTGCTATTTTTTTTTAACTATAATTCGATCTCAACCATCATCCAATCCAAGTCAAGATGATCAAGCCACCAAAGATGACAAATAGCTTACTTGTGTGCATCACAAGCCAACTAACAACTAGCTTTTCTGTTATTTTGTTTTTCAGTTAATGGTAGTTAAGTTAGTTAGCAAGTTTGTTGTTCCTTTCGTGATTGGGCTTGAGCTTATTCATTTATGATTCTGATCTGCACATAAAATAAATTGTTACATGTTTATCATTTGGAATGGAATTTATGCAGATTGAGTCATTCTCCTCCTATTTTTTCATTTCTGCTTTTGTTCAACATTTGTGATGATATTAGAGCTCTTCTCATAGAAGAGCTCTACTGCACATGCTTTGAATTTCTTTTCAATGCCACCCAATTCATAGATTATGAGTGACGAGTTAGATCCTTCGGTGAATGTCCATAGCTACTTGTACTTGTATCCGAAAGAAAATCTTGTTGTTGTTCTTGTTTCTCCTCTACTAGAACTGAATAATTACCACACATGGTCCAAGGCAATGGCCATTGCATTAAGCACAAAGAACAAACTGGAGTTCATAAACGAAACCACTCAAGAACCTAACTAAGAAGGCATGTTCCATTCAACATGGAGAAGATGGAATGATATGGGGGTCTTGTGGATTCTTCACTCATGACTCCTCAAATTGGCCAAAGCATTATTTGGATGGACTAGTCAGATGCAATTTGGAAAGACTGGCGTGCCAAATACTCATAAGGAGGTCAAATTAGGATCTCAAACCTACAATTAGAAGCCTCATCAATAAGACAAGGTAAATCCTCTATAACTGAATATTTTACAAAATTGAGAAGTGTGTGGGATGAGCTAGAAAGCTTCAGACATATGAAATGTCGTTGTGGAATTACGAAGGTTATAGCTAAACAAAAATTGAAAGATTGAGCAATGCAATTCTTGCTAGGATTGAATGAACATTTTAGCAATGTGAAATCTAATATTCTATTGATGAAGCCTCCTATATCGATCTCAAAGATATTTTTGTACATGGTGCAACAAGAAATACAACACGATAGGAGTAGTTTCGCTACTGCTGGTATACGTTTGGAAAACAAAGGTTCAATAGCTAATGTAGGGAATTTAAACGTGTCTTGTGGATGCAATGGCCACACTTAGAGTGTATACTTCCACAAATACAAGTTCTTGTCCAGCAGTAACAAAAGTGACAACAGGAATGATTCAAACAAGAATAACAAATTGTGTACCCATTGTGGAAAATCAGGACTCACGGTGGATGTTTGCTATAGGAAGCATGGCTTCCCTCCAAGGCACAAACTTTATGGAAAGACATCTACAATTAACAATGTCGTGGCTAAAGAAGGCAGAACCTCATCAAAATTCCACTAAGGTTTGGGAGCACGAGCTATCCTCTAAGGAATATCATATGCTAATTACTTTAATCCATCATTCAAACCTTGGAAGCTCAATTGTTCCAACATCTGCAAACACTAGTTTTTCACATGTCAATTAAGTTAGTTTAGTTACCACTTCCAATGCACAAATGGCAGGTAATTACACACACAACACACTTAGCATTGAGTAAAAAAGCATGACACTTGGATCCTAGACTCAAGTGCTACTAATCATATGCCTTCCTCTCTAAAATACGTTACCTCTTAAAAAGGCATCAACCTAATAATTATGAAACTGCCCACATGTTAGCAAGTAAAAGCCACACACTTAGGCAATGTCACATTCACAGATGAATTCCTTCTTAGTGATGTTCTATATATTCTATCTTTCAGTTATAATTTGATTTCTATCTCTAGGCTAGTGAAGTTCCCCAGCTATGAATTAACTTTTTCCCATTCTTCACGCACCATTCAAGATGTGAGATCAAAGAAGATGATTGGTATAGTTAAAATGGACACAGGACTCTACACCCTTTTTGCCAGCAGTTTGAACATTTCCTCAACCATGTCTACCATAACCCACTGTATTTGCAAAACCTTGCCTATTCATATTTGCCATTTTAGGCTTGGACACCTATCATATGAACGTTTACATGCCATGAGTCACCATTATGCTTGTATTTCTAATAATGATGAATATAATAAGGAATTTGTATGTAATGTACGTCATCATGCCAAGTAGCAAAGACTGCTTTTTCCTTTAAGCCACATTCATGCATCCAAACCTTTTCAATTAATCCATGTTGACATATTAGGGTCGTGCTCCAAGATTTCCATTCATGGGCTTCTTAACCCTTGTGGATGATTATTCACGTTTCACTTGCATTTTTTTTATGCATAATAAAGTTGAAACCTGTACTCACTTGATTAGCTTTGTAGCCCCTGTATCAAATCAATTCAATCTCACCATTAAGGTCATACGATCTGATAATGGAAGAGAACTTCAAATAAATTATTATTATCAATCCAGGGGAATTGTGCATCAAACCACCCTGTAATGAAACACTAGAATAAAATGACATTGTCGAAAGAAAACTCCAACATCTCTTAAACATAACTCGATCTCTCCTTTTTCAAAGCAATTTACCTCATTCATTTTGGTCCTTTGCATTGATGCATGCTAATTTTCTCATAAATTGAATTCCTACATCATTCCTTAGAAACACTCCATCTTATGAAAAACTTCATGGAAAGAAATATGATGTGGTTGCTTGCAAAATATTCTTGAAATTTCCTGACCTCTATTTCTCAAAATAGGGTTCACATTAGCTCAACAATGTAAGCTGCAAAATTTTTAGTTAATTTCACACAAAAAGTAAGCTTCATTGATCATTCATCATGGATATTACACTTTAATAACTACAAGTTATGATCACAACTTAAATTTTTCCCACACAACTGAAATTTGAACATACAACTGAAATTTTAAACATTTAATTGAAATCAAACATTGCAAAAATTTTAACACATACACTTGTAACATGAAATGAAATCCTAAATGAAAAAGAAACTAAACAAGTTGAGAATGCATTGAAAGATCTCTAGCTCCCTGGAAAAAGGGTACATCCAACTGATCAAGTCTTTGAGAAATAGTTTCTAGAGTATCCTTGATTTCCTTGAACTCTCTTTCGTGCATCTCTTGCATAGTGCCAATTCTTTTCAATATCATTTTTTCAAATGGTGTAAGCATTTTTGGTTCCACATTGTCAAATTCATTTTCAATTTGCATCTCTTCTCTGTTAATCCAGCCTTCATCAATTTTTATTAGCTCTATCATCTTCAATGCACGCACAAAATTTGTATCTCTTATGATTTCCCTGGCTTCATTGGAGGTGTACACACCATACCTTTCCAATACTTTGGAGATAAACACAACATATGGGCACTTATAATAATCCAATCTCCTTGTTTTTATCATAGTTTCCTTAACCACTTTCACTAGATAACTTTCACACACAGTGTTTCATAACACAAAGCAAAATGATATCTTCTTAACTAATTTGTGCATGGTTGCTCCCTCTAGCAATCATAATCCACACAATACAGTAATAGAGCAATCTATCATCAACTTTTATTCCACCCTGTTATACACAACTTTCTTCCTTTCATTCTTTTTATTGTTTTTTTCTTCTACCCATTTAAAAGGATTTACCAGCATTTGCTTATACAAATCTACTTTATTATACTTAACATTGTGACCCTTTAGATCGTCCACAGAAACATCAATTCCTTCATTCACGAAACCAACATTAAGGGCAATTAACATCTAAGAATACAATTAAGACCCAAAAAGTGTCACAATTTCATATGAAAATTTACTAACAATTGACACTTATCAACTAAGTAGGTTAAATATCGTTAACCACTAACACATCATCTATTTGGATAGAATTTTCGTTACTGATGCTTCTGATACCAAGAATTCGACCTTTATTGTTATCTCCACAAGTCACAAAACCACCTGTTTTTGCTTGTAAAGAGATGAATTTACTTTTGTCTCCTATCATGTGCCTTGAGCTTCCACCGTCCATGTACCACAGGGACTTCTTTGCTTTGGGGCACAACTACAAAACAAAATTACTACTCGTTTTGGTACCCAAATGGAATTAGGTCCATTTGGATTAGTAAGAAATCTAGAACCTTTGGGAATCCAAATATATTTACTACTTGGTACTCAAATTTTTATAATTAAGCAGTTATAAGTTGTATGACCTTTAAGAAAATAATAGTTGCATAATATGTATGGTCTATTTAGTATTTTTCTGAAATTGAACAAACTTTTAAAAGCATTTTTCTTAGTGGTATGACTAAATCCAAGATCGAATTTACTAGTCATGCATTGTTGCTTACCCAAAAGAACATCAAGATTCACACTTCCCATCATGAATTTTGATAATGATTTTGTAAGATAAACTACCTTGTCTTCAAACACTTTACAATTATCACAATCAGAAACTGAAGCTTATTTATATTTGGAAATTTTCATATTTAGATTTTCATCTCTTAAAAATTTCATTTCCTTGTGTATTTCATCAATATTAGCTTCATAAGCTTTGAGCTGTTTTTTTTTAACCAACGTTGAGACGACTTATCCTTTTAGCCTCATCATGCAATTCAAGAAAAACTTCTTGAAATTGATCATATCCACAATCACAAGAAGAATTAGGGGTCACTTACCTCACTCTCAGGTTCAACTGTTGTCATTAAGCAGAGGATGACTTCTTGGTCACTTTCACTCTTACTTGAGGTAGTGGTGGAAGCATTGTCTTCCTAAGCAATGTAGACCATATTTTTCTTGTTCTTCCTGAACTTGAATTTTGGCTCTTCATTGTTCTATTTTCTAGATAGGAAGGGATGATCTGCTTTCATATGACCCATCTTACCACACTTAAAGCAGGTAAACTTAGGAGGAGGAGTATTTGCCTTCTTTAGTTGATTTTGCCATGTGAAAACTTTTGTTTTCCATTTTTATTTTTCATGAACCTTCGCCATTTTTTTCTATTTTCATGAACCTCCACCTTATAGCCCCCTTGAGATCATTCCAATAATCCACAGGGGGTTGGGAAGGTGACGCCTCTCATTGACTAAGAAGGACCACCAATACATGGCATGTCCTTGGAAGCTAAGGGTTTCCAATGGAACCTTTCTTTCCTCACTAATGTTAAAGTAAGTAAAGAGTTTCTCTACCTTCATTTCACATTCAAGGTAGACCTCCACATCCACTTTTCCATGGAAATGGGGGATCTATTTTTTGTTCCTTAGGATGGTTTTGAGCTTGATTATTATGTTGATGCATTCTCCTCCTCCTAAGTCTCTCATACCCCTCATTCCCACTAACTTCACTAGAGGTCGACCTATACCCATGTCGCTCTTTTTCTGTTATTTCTTTCTTCTGTTTCTTTTCTTTCTTTCTTTCTCTCTTCACTATTCTCTTTCTCTTTGTCTTCTTTCTTCTCTTTCTCTTTCTCTTCTTTCCTCTTTCTTCTCTCTTTTTCTCCTTTCTTTCCCTCTCTTTTCTTTCCCTTTCTTTCTCTTTTTTTCTCTTCTCTTAACTCTTTTTCTTTCTCCTTTTCCTCACGTTTCTTCTCTTCTCTTTTTTCCCTCTAATTTCTTTATTTTCTTTCTTCTACCCTCCATTCCCTAAACTCACTCACGAATTTATCCATGTTGGTTGTTTTATGGGACACTTCTTGATTGACACTTTTATTACTAGATGTGTGTGACATTTTAAAGTGATTGGGGGGAAGATTCTAAAGCTTAATCTTTCTCACTCTTTTTGTAGTTTTCTCCCTAGGTGAATTACTTAAGAGTCTTTGGAACTCAAAATTTCTTCACACTAAGACGCAAAAGCAAAATAAAGAAAATTTAAAGCAAGGCTAGGGAACTAATGACCGTGAACCTAAGGTGGAAGGATGAAGTACCAATTCCTTCTTCAACCTAAGCGAGAAACTAGAAAGCTATTACAATGAAAGAGGTGAACCTTATGGGCATCCACCACCTCAATTAAAAAGGCCTTTGATAAAATTACACCCAATAAAACAATGAAAGCAAATAAAGTCTTGTGAGATGTTGCTCTTCACTCAAAGTGTTTACCTCACTCAAGTTATGGTTCTACTCCCTTGAACGAGTCTCTTCCTTAGCTTGCTTTGACACACCTAAATATGCTTCACTTATGGAAAACTTAGATTGACCTCTCTTTTCCTTTCTCAAAATGGTGCACCAAAGAGCAAGAGAGTGCAAAGCAATAAAACAAGAAAAAGCTCAAAACCAAAGGAAAGCAAACATCAAAATGGATAGATGATATATTGACAGACTCAAAGAATAAAGAAACAAGACAAACAAGTAAAAAAAATGGTATAAAGGAAGTTAGGACAACAAAGGGAAACCTAGATGGCACTATATTGGACTTAAACACAAAGACTCAAAATTCTTCTATGATTTGCACACTTAAATTGTTAAGGTCGTGGCACAAGCAAAAAGTTCAAGCAAGGTTGTTTCACTTTAACACTCCCTTTAAGAAATTAAAAATAACTTGAGGTGCACTAATATTTGTTTTGTTCTTTTACTTCTTTTAATACTTTCGCTAGTACCTTTTTTTTTTTGTTTCTTCTGTATCTAAACTTCTTTTCTATTATATTATTTTTTCTTTAAAATACTAATCTTGCTACATCTCTTTACAGTTTAAGAAGCAAAATTAAAAGAGAGTGTATGTATGGTATTCACTTGAAACAAAAAGAGAAATAACCACATCAATTTGAAGTAAAAGTGTAAAGAAAAGAAGAGGAAATACCCTGAAGCTACTTAGCAAATTATTATTTCTAATTCTTTGGACTTTAGGTGTTGTGGCAAGCTTGTTTACACAAGAAAGAATGTCAAATGAACATGTCCAAAATAGGTTTAGTCTAACAAAATATGAAAATCTATCAAGTGCTAAGAGAAACTCAAGGTACTTCTACTCAAAGACAAGAAATGATGTAAGAAGAAATTGAGCAATATTTTGAAATTTTTTTTAGAACATGCTAGATCTAATAGCATGTGGATCTTCTTATAAGATTTACTCAAGAGGAATAATCATCTTAGATGCTCAATTTCAAGAAGCAATCCCACACTCTTTTATGGAGAAGAAATATAAAAAGTTTAAACAAGGAATTTAAGTGACAAAATAGGACTACACATGACAAAATAATGAAAAAACTTGGAGGAGTAAAAGCTGAAAAATAAAATAAAAACAAGCTAAAACTCAGGCCCAATACACCATGAATGAACGATGTCACCTTATTTGTGATGATTACCCAATACCATAGCACATTGAATCTTAACTTTTTCCTTCTTCAATCAACAATCTTGATTCTCAAAGCATTCATGTTTCTGGGTTTTTCTCAAGGGCTTTCTCAAAGATTTTCGTAAGGTTTCTCTCAAAAACCTAAAATCCCTTTTTAATCTTATGAAAAATCAGTTTAAAAATGATATATGTTTGTCACAGACTAGAGTAATCAATTACCTAGTAGTCAATTTGAAATAACACAAAATAACACTTTCTCTATGATAATAGATTAACTCTACAGGTAATCAATTATTGTAGAGACCTTGCAATTTGAGATTCTGAATTTCCATGCAAGGTAATTAATTAACTAAATAGGGTAATCGATTACTTCCCGATAAATTCAGATTTTATGACTTTCTTGCTTGTTCCAGCTTAGGTAATTTGTTACTTGGAAAATCAACTCTTAACTTGGTAATTTGATTCTTTTTGCTTTCCAAACAATACTTAATCATAAATTCAAGATTTAATCCTCAAATAAAAAAGATACAATCACTTATTCTACTCATTCACATTATCATGCCTAACTAAAACATCCAATACAAGTATCACGTCTATAAAATGTTTGATACCATAAAATGAATAAAACTAGAACTATAACTACAAATTACAATCTACAAAGCTAAAAACTTCAAGGCTTGAGATACTTCACCAAATTACTTTTTCATCTCAACACTTTCCTTTTTTAAAGCTATGATCCTTTTAATTATTTTAGAGGTGGTAGTAAATGATTCAATTTATATTTTTCTAACCTTTAGGACTTTAAATTTCACGAGCATGGATGGATATCTACATCCTATTATCTTATTAATTTCCCGTCTTAATAATTTTCATATATATATATATATATATATATATATATATATATATATATTTAAATTTAAGGTCCATGACTAAAAGGGATGAGTTACTATGCTAATATTGAGTGCTGCAAGATTTGGTCCTAATTTAATTTGAACATCGTCCTTCCAAATCAATTGGTAGTAACTTACTATGCATGTTGCTCAATATCGTGTCTTTATACCACCATCTTTCACACTTTAAAAAGAAAAGAAAATGAAGGAGAAGAAAATATAGGTACATAAATGTGATAAAGAATGGATTTATATTTAAACATTTATTTTATCTTAATATTTAATTTAATTCCTTACTATCTTTTGTTGTTCTTACAAATTTAACTGTCAATCTTAATTTTTACGATTCTTTTTTTATTTCTTGCAAAAAATGTAATGTTTCTTTTAGTTTTTGAAATTTTTTCAATATATTTTTACTTCTTTTTAAAGACAAATATAATTTTTATTATATAATAAAATGGATGAAACCAAAAGTTTCATTAATACTACACAACACAAAAAAGAAGAGTTATAATCGGTATCTCCAACCTCCTCAATCCCAATATCTCCTAATCATTCATGTAAATTCAACTAACACGTTACTACATATAAAAAAAAAAGCAAAGAAGATTACAACAATATGAAAAAAAAAACACTCTTATTAAAAATAAATCTATATCTTAACCTTTTTTAAGAAGAAACAAAATGTATTTTTACTTATATAATATTAATATTTTGTTAAGGTAATATTTGATGACTTCATCATGAAATTAATATGACATCATCATCATTTTATGTTAAATCACATTATTGTAAAAAAAATAAAATATGTTAAAATTATGAAAGTTAAAAGTGTGTTTGATTTGTTTTTTTAATTATTTAAAAGCAAAAATGGTAGATGCATTTTTTTCTAACTCAATTTGGATAGATAAAAATTTATAATTTTTTTTAGAAATTGCTAATTTTTTTAAAAAAACCACTCTAAATCATTTTTTCAAACAATATATTATTTTCAATTACTAAATTTTACTTTTACGTCTTTACACCATGATAATTAATACATTTTCCTCGCTAATTCTCTCATTAGATTATATACATCATCCCTCTCTCCTTCGTTTCTTATTTGTGTGTGGAAGGATTGCAGGGTAACACCGGAACGACACCTAGGAAGCACGACAGAACACCAAAGTGACACCCGCGCTCATCGTGTTGAAAGGTAACCTCAACACTCTCAATGCCTTCCTTATTCTCGTGTCGTTTATGATATCGCTCCCCAATTTCCACATTCCATTACCGATTTCTTGATTTCACTTTGTTCAACATCACCAATTTACCATGCCAATATCAATTATGCGTTTTCCTAAATGTTGTACTTTTCCCTTTATATGTTTCTTCATCACTTTTCAGATTGGAGCTTATTGTTTATGTTTATATACAAATTTGTATTATCGGCATGATTTGAATTACTTGGTCTAAAATTGACGGTATGAAACCAAAATTTTTCTTTAATCTGCATGTAGTTGAATGGAAAATGAAATTGAACCACCGGATTTTGGCTTCTTTACCCATTTATTTATTCATGATTGAATCAAAATTTGCGGGGGGAATATAATAGGTTATCATTTTAGATTTTATGTTAATTCATTTCGTAATATCCGAAACCAGGGTACTGACATGTATTGATTTGGTTGACTGTGATGTCACAGATGATTGATGATCAAGATCTGGGGTTCTTTGCCAATTTTCTTGGCGTCTTCATCTTTGTACTGGTGATAGCATACCATTTTGTCATGGCTGACCCGAAGTTTGAAGGAAACTAGGAACGCTTTTAGGTTAAAGATGTAATTTTCATGTTGTAGATTGAGATGCTTTGCAAATGGAAATCAATTTGATGCAATCAAGAACTCCAGTCAGGGAACGTGAATGTTAGCTTACTACTAAAACTTTCATAAACATCAAAGGAGTGCAATGTTTCAATCTGTGCTTCCTTAAGCTATGTTTTGCGTAAAGGAACTTTCATTTTTAAAATGATGATAATGCTGAATTTATTTCAAGATTAGAGGATTTTTGTTTGATGATGTTCTACTTTATTTTTGAACAATCATGGCCTGAGCAATATAGTACAAAAAATTTTTCTGGAATTTCATATTAAACCTTTCTATCTTTATGACTTTTTAAATTTCATGATGCATAACATGTGTGAGATCAAATTGAAACTTTCACCCTTGAGATGTTTGTCATAGATGCTACTTAATGTGCCTTGAACAATTAGTTAATTTCCTTCCTTGAGTTGACTGATGCTGCATCAAATATTGAATTTTCTTTTTTGGGCGCTTCTAACATCAGATGTTGGAGTTGGATCCTTTTTTTCTAATTGTATGATTTTATATAGATAGTCAGATACCGTATGCATGTTATTGGTTAATACGTTGGGCTTAGCTTCTTCTCATGGTCCTTCGAGTCATGCTACTAGATTTACTCTGAAAACTGAGCTTGATCTTTACAAAAAAGTTCTTCGAAGTTTGTTTGACTCGAGGGATTCTCCCATATAAGAAGCTCTTTTACTTCACTCTGAATCTTTATTGTTTCTGTCATCAAGCTACTTGTACAGAATCCGAAGCAACTGTAATGGGAAAGCATTTGTCCTTTAAGCATCTCTCCATCTATGTTGGTATAAGTTTTGTTAGCCATCTCCTCTAGATGCTGGAGAAAGGAGCCTGTAATGCTATCTACATCTTCATTTCCACTCCAGATCCTAAATACACTTTCATTGGGATATTCTTGTTTCTCAATATCACAAGGAAGATTTTTGTTTTTCAACACATTTTCAAGTTCCCTAGGAGACTTTATCCTTGTTATCTCTTCAAGGCGTTTCAATGTGGGGCCAACTTTGTTCTTAAAAATCACGACATTCTCGTTCACTCGATCACAGAGATCCACCCAAAATTCTCCGTCTTTCTGTGACAATAACCCAATGGTTTCCATTGAGTATGCCACAAAAAGTAAGAGATCTGTCATCCTTGATAGTGATTCCAGCATCTTTCTGTAGCAGGCATTATTAAATGGAACGAACCAGAAATTTGGCTCCAATTCAGCCTCCACAGTGAACTCCTCCAATTTATCTACTAGACATTTCAGCTTTGTCTGCCCTTCTTTCAATGCTTGACAGATTGAAGATGACTTCTCTCTTTCGGTAGGTGTAATAATAACAATTTGGTCAATGCAGTCTTGAAGTGATCTCAAGCATTGGGAAAGTTCAGATTTTGCCATAGTTGAAGCTCTGCAGGGATTAAAAATAATCTCTACAGTAACGAAGCAAAGGAGTCCTATTGTGGCCTCGACAATTCTAGCAAGTGCAAATTGACTTGGATGGTCACTATGCTTCATACCAACCACTAGTAAGGCCCCTGTAACTGCTGAAATCCCACCGGCTTTACCATACATTCTACTATATCTAAGAAGAGAACAGAAAACTACCCATGGTAGAAGAGGTAAGAACCTTATATACACAAATCTTTCGAAAAGGAAGCAACAAATGATCCCGTAGATCGATCCCATTGCTGTTCCTTGCCCTCTGGCATTTGCAAGGTAGAATGTAGGATGTCGTCCAGTCACGAAACAGAGAGCGATTAAGAGTCCCGCCCAATATCCATTTTCCTTGTTATATATCAAACCAAAAAACACCGCGAGACCTAATGAAAGAGAGCACTTGATTGCAAAAACCAAGTCGTGGTTGGAGGGGATCAAATTCACGATAACCTGTCTGACCCGTTTGGTGTTGCATTGAAAATCACCACTTTTCTTAGTTTTTCTCAGCACGGGGTCAGTTTTCTTTCCAATAGGTGAGTCATCTAGTAGAAGATGCACGCAGTATAAAAAGAACGAGGTTGGGAGATCTTTATAGGCTATGGAAAAGTTTTTGGTCAAAATGCCTTTTTTCATCTCTGAAGTTGCGGTTGCGTCAATAGGAACAAAGCACTTGGACTGCGGGCCTAATTTTTGGCTGAAATGTTCTCTGCATTTCAGCAAGATCCCTCTGAGCTCCTCATCAATGACCTTAGTAGGAAAAGTACAAGTTGATAGAGCAATGTCCATAGCTCTTATTGGTAACTCGAAATCTTGCAAATTTTCTTCTGGGTCTATTTGATGGTGGTTGAAAATTCTTGTTTGTAGTCGTTCCCAATGCATGCCATCCTGTTTGATGAAAAAATCGAGATCAAATAGGAAATTAGTTGCCTGATCCTGAAGCCACAAGTTCAGCGTTAGATACCATGATTTAGAGTTTAGACTATATAGGTTAACTTACCAGTTTACTTCTGATACTCTGGAGAAGCTTGGTTCCTGTTGTGCAGAGGGACCTGGCTTGAGTGAAGAAACCAATAGCAGCTGAGTTGTCTAAGGCAGAGATGGCCTCTATATTGTAATTTAACCTCTCACAAGTATTCTTGGCGTATAATGGATACAACTTCCTTGACTGAGAACAAGGCAAATTACTTATTTGTTTACCAATAGTTTTATAAAAAAAATTTTAGTATTTTAATCTTTAAAAATTAAAAAATTTGTTTTGTTACTTCTTTTTTAAAACAATTTTTAAAAACAATTCTGATTTTTTAGTTTTTAAAAAATAAAAATAACTATAAGTAATTTTGCTTTTCAGTTTTCTGTTTTCGTTTTGAAAATTCAAAAATGCAATTAGAATATAGGTTTTTGTTTTTCATTTATGACATCTAATATAAACATTTTTTTTTTATTTTTACATGTTCAAAATCGTTTTTAAATAAAATTTACTAAACAAGTTTTTTTTTCCCTTGTTCCACAAAACAATTTTGAAAATTATTTTTGAAAAGTTTTTCAAAAACTAAAAAACAAAACAAAACTAATAAAAAATAAAATCAAACTAATCAAATACTTTAAAGTGTTTAATTTTTTCCTCTAACATCAATGAAACCAATAACAATTTGCACTTTTGCAAAGCGCGCTACAGCCAGTAGTAATTGTGGATTACAGGTTGGATAGATGAAGTTGGAGGTCTAGTAGGGATGGAAATTTCTCAGTGGCTGAGGCTTATGTGGCACTGCGCACGCAACAGACCTCAACGAGACTAACCGACGTGGAACCCAAGGATTTGAGACGAATGTGGAAAGATAGACTACCTTTCAAGGTAATTGCTTTCTCATGGAGACTATTGTTAGATAGATTACCAACCACTGATAATCTATTGAAGAGAGGGGTTGAGATTCCAGGAGAAGATGCTATATGTGTTTTTTGTAAAAGTGTTATGGAAGGGAGGAACCATTTGTTCTTAACGTGTGTCAATGTCCAATCTGTGTGGAACAACATCATCAGCTGACTGGGAATCCAAGGACCTATTCCGGGGGATTTGAATCAACTTTCTCTTTCATCGTCAGCATGGGTGGTCGGAAAGAGAAAGAGGAGGTTGTTGGGGTATCTGGATTACTAGAAACCAGATTGTTTTTTATAACATACCGGCAGATTCAGTAGACATTATGATTGCTATAAAGGTAATATCGTGGAAATGACTATCATATTCCATTAGGTTTAATAGGGGGTGTGTATTATCGGATTGGTAAGCTAATCCTAGAATGTGTTTATTAAATATGACATAGGTTGATAAGTTTTAACATGCTCCATTAGGATATGGAGGAGTATGTAATTCGGATGTATTCCAAGAAACTCTTTGTTTCTTTATTGAATATATTCTTAACCTTTCAAAAAAAAGAAATTGCACTTTTGCAACTAAATAGAGCATCCTCGAAAATAAAATGTTTAACTACTTGTATTTTATTTTTTTTTATAGGCAACTACTTGTATTTGTATATTTGTTAATTGGGATACATAGAAAACAAGGACTCTCCCTAGGCGCTAGGGGTTCCACTTTTAATTTTCCGACGAGCTTTGCTATCTGAATAATTTTCCTTTTGATTTCACTGTCTTCTAAAAAATAGTGTCGTTCTTAACTTTTTGTCATTCGATATGTTGCTTTTTATTGTGTGGCAATGTTAAATGCTACACTATGGTGCTTTGTATTGTAATCCTACAGTCCTCTGATAATGTGTAATACTAAGATTGTTACCGTCCTAAACTACTTTGTTCCTAAAATTTGTAGAAATTAGTATTTAGATTTTTTAATAAAATTATTAAATAGATTAGTCTCTTAACAATTATATTGTTATACAAACTATTTTTTAAAATATTTTAGACGTTACTAAAACGTCTTTAGAATTAATATGCATGATTTTAATAAAATTTAAAAATTAATATACTAAAACGTCTTTAGAATTAAAATGCATGATTTTAATAAAATTTAAAAATTAATATATTGAAAAAAAATTCAAAAACCTGTTTATCACCTCTATTTTATAGTCTTTGCAGACCACTTTGAGGTTTAGTCTTTGTTCTGAATAATGTTTACATGAAATGACAGAGTTGTAAAAAACTAGAAAGGCGGAAAAGGGGGTTTTGTAAAACAAGGGATGACTTCTTTGTCATTTGCTCAGTTTTATATACTTTGGCTGAACCTGTCAAATTCAAGGAGCATATTCGTCCTAAATTTCATTTCCTCTGTCTTTCAGCAGTCACCATCAGAAATGTCATATGTGCAAGAAAGCACTTATGGAGCCAAGATTGCTCCTATGTTATGGGAAATTGCCTCCTCTTAAAGAGTGTGGGGACTGGGGAGTGCTTACACAGTTATGTTATTTTATTTTTGGTTTTGCTTCCAAGTTGGGTAATTATTCAGTCTTACATGCCAGATTTTTGAAGAATTCTCATGAGTCTAATAATAGCGTGGTCCGAGGGATTTCATTAAATTACTACTGACTCTGATGTTCAACTTTCAAGGAGCCGTGCAACTCCTCAATACTCATTTCCATAAATTTCATACTTCCTTTTGGCTGTTTAATGAAATAGGAGGATCTATTATCCATGTTTTATATTCTTAACCCACTGTTCTTTTGAAAAAAATTGAAATTTTTTGCGCAAAAACTAAGATAAAATTATAATTTTTCTATCTCGTTAGCAAAATAAAAAACATAACAACAAAAATGTCGTTAATTTAATGGGTCTTATGTATTTATTTTTTCAGTTAACAACAAGGACATAAAAATAAGAAAAATATGAAAAAAAGCTCTTTTAAAATCATCTTTTTTATAAAAAAATTCATAAATATATAGACAATTTTTTAATTATAATAATTTTAATACACTATTTTTTACACTAACAATTTCAATTTATACTCTCTTTTCTTTTCTTTTCTTTTTTTCTCATGCAACATAAAGTAGTGCATCATTTGGACATTTTTGCAAATTAAACAACCAAAAGTTATTTTAGAATATATTTGACAAAATTAACTAAAAAGCTAGTTAAAAATTAAAAGTAGAAGAGTTAGTTGTACATGTTTAATAAAATTAACTAATCAACAAGTTGAAAATTGTAAAATGATAAATAAGATCATAATTAATCATTAGATCAATAATAAAGTATTTAAAATAATATAAGTTAATTATATATTTACATTATAAATTATTATAATTATATATTTATATCATAAATTTTATAATTATATATTTAAATTATAAATTTATCTAATATGTTTAAATTATAAATTACTATAATTATATACTTAAATTATAATATTTATATTAAATATATAAATTTTAAATTATATATTTAAATTATAATTTTCTATAATTATATATTTAATTATAAATTACTATAATTACATTAATAAAAAAAATAAAAGAGAGAGGTTGTATCATGTGAGAAAGAAAATTATTAGAAAATAATAAATTAATTAATGAATGTTAAAATTGTAAAAAAGATAAGCTAATAATTAAAAATAATTTTAAAAAAAATACTTAGAGTACATTTTTAAAAAAAATTAGTAACTTTTAAAAAATTTATAACTTTTTACTGTATAATTGAAACCGAACACATTTTCACCTAAATAAAATAATAAGCCAAGTACACTCCTGTAACGAATTAATGACATGAAATTTGATCACCGATCTGGTCTAATTGCTAGATTAACTAGCAAATTCCATGTCACGATTCTATTTCGATTTTATTTTTTTCCCAGTCTCAAGAAAAATAAAAATACAACTCCTCATATAATTAAATAACAGAAAAAAAAAAAAGAGTGTCACCAAAGTTACAAGTTGCAACTGGCAGGGGAGTTGCAGCTGTGTTGCTGAAAGAATTTATTCGCATAGTTGACTTGTGCTATTAATAAAGGTATCAATCAATATACTTAAACTAGGCCTAGTCCTCCAAGTTGCAATTGGTATTTAGGAAAACATTTTCCATTTAGATTTTCAACCTCGGTTTAATTAGTTAATTATTTTTAAATTAAAATTACGTTACATTGTAAAAAACAATTGTTTCTATGAATAAATTAATGTTATTAATGTTAAAAATTACTTGATACGTGTGATTATTTTATGATCCTGTTTTTTTTTTTTCGTTAAAAAAAGTCAAAATGACCTTCCTATCTCATATCTATTAAGGAAAAAAAAATCATTATCTAAAGTACTAGGGCTGGATGAATTTGATTTTATGTTTTAATTTTTTTAAAAAAGTTTTAAAAAATATTTTTTAAAAATAATTTTTTTTAAAAAGAAAAATTTTTTTTTGAAAAATGTTTTAAAAATATAAAAATTAAACAAATTATTCATATTTACAAAAATATCATTAAAAAAATCAACAAAAAACCTATTTTTCTTATATTTTGAATTTTAAAAAAAAATATAAAAGCAAAAAGAAAAACTGCTTACAACTATTTCCTTTTTTTAATTTTAAAAACTAAACAAACAAAATTATTTTTTAAAACTATTTTAATAAAATGCAAACAAACAAGTTTTTTAATTTTAAAATACTAAATAATTTTGTAAAACTTTGATAAAACAAAATTTATAATGTCACAATAAGAATAATAAGTAATAACATTATACATTTCGTATCTTTGGAATTTATTTCTAATGAAAAAGTATATGACTTTGTAGATTCGAGAAAGCATGATCTAAACTCTAATATGTAGTCATCTGCTTTGGACGGCCGTAAAATTAATTAACCATGTCTGACAACAACCTTCCTTTCAAATTTCTATCCCATAATCTAATTCCTTTTGCTGCTTCATTCTTACTCCCATTCTCTAAACTATATTAATTATGAGAATTTTACATTAGCATTTAATTATAATTTTTTATAAATAAAAAATTATAATTCAACGCGAATGTTTAAGTATTAAACTTTTTTAATGATGCACTTCTTCCATTAAATAATAAAACTCACAATCTCATCATCATATCCCAATGGAGACAGCAGGGGGCAAAGAAGAAAATGTTGATTCGACTCAAATATCTCTTCAACCCCTCAGCTCTGACATACTACTCCAAACGAAGCATGATCACCTTTGTTTCCAGGCCACTAATAATTTCAACCAGGCGCTGCATGTGTCAAAAAAGAGGCACTTTTTTATTTTAATTTTATTTTTGGATTTTGCTATTTAATGTGGTGACTTGTATGTCTTTAATTTTTTTTTTAAAAAAAATGTTTGTAAAATTAGTGAGTTGACCTCGTCAACCATCCAAATAGTCTCTTTAATTTCTAGCAATATGTTTTAGAAAAACTCTGTTGGTATTTACTTTGTAAAAGTCCTACCTTAATCAATAAGCCTAGAGAAGCTAATCAAATTGCAAATGATTTTGATGAATCAACTTTTAAAAAAGAAGTCTGAGCATAGATGAATCCAAAATCTTAAATATAGGCTAGATTACTCAATTTAGTAAAAAACACATTAGTCTTTGAAAAAAACTAATACCCTATATTCCTGTACTTGTAATTTTAAAGGAACAGAATAAAATTTTATATTTTCAAAACTTGATGTCTCTGCACTCAATTCTTGAAGAATTAACTTTTCTTTATTTTTATTAATTTTTTCGTAGAGTATCTTCCATAGGAGTAACTTTTATAAGTTGTTTGTTGCATTAAAAGAAATATTTGGTGGTTCCTACAATATCACTTAATTGTTAAGCAACTTATACTCAATTTTAGTTAAATAAAAAAAATTATTAGCAACTCCAACAAAATTACAATGTTATAATTTTTAAATTTTTTTTAGAGTTATATTGTTATTAATTGTATGGATTTAGTGAAAAAATATTTTTTTTAATCATAAGCAATAGTTGTTTAGTGAAACAACTCCTCCACTTTCAAACAATTCTTTAATTTTTTAAATAATTTTACAAGTATCTCCTGTTAAAATGCTATTATTCATTTTAGTAACACCATTTACTATATTTGTTATTCTTCCAAAATATTCGGTAACCCATGTTTTCAAGTTTTAAATTCAACCGTTCATGTGTTTCTTCTTGATGCTAAATTATGGACAAAACGAAAGAGAAGTAGTCGCTCTCCTTACACGCATGGACACAAACACTTGGAGACAGAGTTTGCAAAAATATTTGAAAACTGGAAAAATGCTATTGAAAAATTCAAATCGGGTGTATTATTAGCACAAATCGGTTGTCTTACTAATATTTTTCTAATGAGTGATTAAGAGTAACGACACGTTGAAAAAAATTTGAAAGCGTCGAGAAAGACTCATCACAAACAAAAAGAGAAATGGTTAACACGAACTAGCTAGTAAAAAACAAGAATAATTTTGTAAGAAAAGTTAACAAGAAGAATCGTTTTTCTCAACTAAACTGCTTCTGCTTTTCTGACAAATATGGGTATGTTTGAATTAAAATTGTAAAATTTAATTTTGAAGTAGTTTTGATTACTAAATTTAGAAAAGTAATATTTAGAGTGTGTGAAATATAGGTAGTTTGAGAAAAACTAATTACATGTTTGGATTGTAGGGGAAAAATGAAAAGTGGGTTTTAAAAAGAAAATAATTTGTAGATATTAGCTTTAAAAACAGGTTTAGATAAGTGATACTGAAAATTGGAAGATGCAGTGGATATATTGTGAAAGGGAAATTGGTATAAATGAATAAAATGGGATTACCTGAGAGTAAGCGAGGCAAGGATAAGGAAGCAACATGGCGATGAGAGAGGCGAGAGCTCCAAGGGCTGTGGAGCAGACGATACGAATTGGGTGCATGAGCAGTCCTTCTTCTGCACCTTCAATGACTGTCCGTACGTACACATTCACTAGCTGTCCAAATGCAAGCTGCTTGATGACGACGTTGGTGGATTCTGGCAGCGCCACCACAAAGGCGGAAGCTGCCATGGCCAACGCTGCCACCAGGTTCGTGAAGTTTTCAGGTCCTATGAGCTTCAGGCTGAACAGGGACAACATCATCACCTGGATGCTCGCGCAAAGCACGTGCCAGCACCCTCTTAGAGTGTCTCCAAGTGTTGCATCGGACACTATCAGCACCGTTGTTGAGTAAATGAATGATGGGAATGTCAGGTAGCGTTGGAGAGGTGCAGGGCCATATAGGTAGGTGCACCCTGCCATGCTGCATGCCAAGGTGGTTCTTAGAGCACAACCTAGACGGCTTCGCCATACCCACGATGTTTCTGACATGTGGACCCAAGCGAAACGGTTAATTAATTACTTGACACTGGAGATGCCTGCATGCAGCCCTTCCTCTTATATGGGATAATTCTTAGACATAGCAGCTCCCGAATCTGCCAAGCGGAGAAAAGACCACCCAATGCTTTCGTCACCAGCCGTAACAACTTTCACTAATTATTATTATTTTTGTAGGAAGCTACCATTTATCACACTCACTCCACCTCTTCCATATATGTCACTTTTGTGGGCGCACTCATTCATCATACACTACTACCCCAGTTGATATTTTATGTCACTCACCCAAACTCATGCTCCTTCTCATTCCTTATTCATTCTTTTACAATACTTGTTTCAGTTTTTCTTCTTCTTTTTTTTTAACTTCTTCCGAAATTAATTTTTAACCATTATAATAGGTTTTATGTAAAAAATTAGTTAGTGTCACTGGAAAATTATTTCAATAAGTTTTTAAAATCAAAAGTGAAAACTGAATTTATTATAAAGAGCCCGTACTTATTTTGGTCAATTTCTCATATGTTTATGGATCCATCTACCCTAAAGGTTAGTTTAGTAGAACAAAGAAAATCAAAGAAAATAAAGGAAACGACAAACAAAATGTAAGAAAGTTAAATGCTTTTATTTGGTAAAGAGACAAAATTAAAAGAAGAAAAGTCAAAATTTTTCTTTTTCTTTTTTTTTTCATGTGTAGAAAAATAAAAGAAAAAAAAAGAAATGTATATAAAATAAAAAAATATCCTCCAAAAAATATTCTAATAATTTTTTATTAAAATTATTATTAAATAATACTATTATTAGGCTTCATTGTAGTTTTGGTCTATCTAGTATGAGTATTTTTCTACTTGAAAAATGTACTGGTGTTGAAGCAAATCAACAAATCTATCCTAGAGCTCCAATCTCATAGGCAGAAGATTTCACTTTCTTAAAAACTTCTTTATCAAATTTTGTTTAATTTTTTCTATATAAACAAATATGGGATTTTAATTTTTATAATATATACACTATTTTATAACAAAAATGAAAGACGACATCTTAGTCTTATTTTTATGAAAGGCGACATCTTAGACTCATTTGGTAACTTATCATTTAATTTTTAACAACTTTAGTGATGTAACAACGTAATTAGCTAAGTTGTTTCAAGTTAATTTTACTTTATTTTATTAAATTATTTAACTTATAAATATAAATAATTAATATAACATTGATGTTTAAGTAGCACAGATTAGGGAGTGAATTTATCCTATAATGACATTTTAAAAAAAATTGTTTGGTAAGTAAATGATAAAATTAAAATTATTTATATTTAAAATATATAGATAAAGATGAAACAATTACAATTATGAGACTATAATTGCCTATTTTTTAAAATATATGAATAAATCCATTAACATTATAAGATCAAAATGATCTAATACTATATTAGAACAAGAAAAATACAGCTGGACCACATCATTATTATTTAGTTTGATTTCTAGATTTTCAACTGAAGCGCAAGTGATTTTGCACAGTTTAAAAACATTGGTAACTCGCAGTGGATCTCTTTTTTTATTTTTATTTTTGATGAAGTGAAGAGCAGCGGGTGAAAGAATTTTCTTGTTCTGGGAGGCGCGTTTGTCTCATTGTCTCAAGTCAAGTCTTTTGATGAAGTGAAGAGCAGCGGGTGAAAGAATTTTTCTTGTTCTGGGAGGCGCGTTTGCCTCATTGTCTCAAGTCAAGTCTCAACAATAAAGGATACAGGTCTTTAACCCTTTTCAGGGTGGGACCCACCTAAAATATGCTCCCTTTCTCTTCGTGATGTAGTACTTTAACTAAACGGTGGAAAATATGTACCATGTATCTCTAGCCTCGGAGCAATTTGTATGCATATATTTTAATTTTCAATTATAATTTTTTGACTTTAATGTATTTTTTGAGTCCACTTTATATAGTGGTGTTTGTATTAGATCTTAGTAAAATTTTATGCTTGTTGGATCTCAAGTAAATTTTTTTACTTTATTTTTTTGCCTATATAACAAAGGAGGAGCTAGCTTAATTTTTATGAGCGGTCAAACAAAATATAAACATATTTTTAAAATTTAAACTAGCTAATTGATAAAAAAATTAAAATGTAAATTAAAGCAATAAGTTAAAAAAATAAAAAATTACAAAGATATTTATCATAAAAGTTGAACCCGAGAATACTTTAAAGAGTTAAATTTATAAATAATTGTCTCGATGCTAAAAAGACTAGCAATGTCTCTTTTTCAATATAAAAAACCAAGTTATGGGAAAGAAACTCATCATCCATTTTATTATGAAGTCGTGTTTTGACAATTTTCATTGCTAAAAAAGCTCTTTTGATAGTTGTAACATCCCAAAATAATTACTAATATACATTATACCAACTCGCCAACTGAGACGATTCGATCTTAGGATCGATCTTAAAATTAAACAAGTAATAGATCATGACAAACACTATACTAGCTTGCCAACTGAGACGATTCGCTTAGCGAGGGATGGAGTATCTCATCCAGCAACAATTATTGCCTAACGAGACTCCAAAATTGAACTATTCTAGTGAAGAAACTTCGCTTAGCGAACTTAGTTGTTGATGCAAATCCAAATTAATTCTCCAACACATCAAGTTTAACGATTATAATCAAATCATAATCTACATGTCATAAGCTATTTAAAAAAGAAATGGATCCAATGTCATATTTAGAATATCCTCTTCGGTCCTACCATCCCTGACCTTCAACTCCAACATTGGTATCTGCTCCCATGAAAAGCACGATCATCACAATCATATACTACAAACAAATAATGCAAGGGTAAGTATACAATAACATAGATCAGATACAATATAAAAACTAGTCAATTTAACATAAACAAATCTTCCATAATGTTATCAATCTCACTAATACACTATTTTCCCTCTGAACTTTAAATACTTAGAATAACTTAATCACATAACATAACACTTTTCAAACAACCCATTGAATTCAAATACTCAATGACCTATATGAATTTTTCCCACATAGAGTGAAGTCTAGGCATACTCATCTGATGTTCCCAACTAGGGTATGGTATCCATACTGTCCTCATTGACTCCTAGTTACTTATCTAATGTTACCAACTGGGGTATGGTGTCCACATTGACTTCATACTATTGTTACTAACATAATTCTCACTGACTCTCAGTTACTCATCTAATGTTACCAATTGGGGTATGATGTGCAGATTGACTCTATACTATCTTTATTGACATAGTCCTTACCAACTACCAGTTACTATTAGAGCATATCCTTTTAGTGTCCATACTAACACCTTGGATCACAAATTTGAGTACATCATTCTAGTGTCCACACTGACACCTTGGATCACATGGGTCATTAGGCATCCTAATTCAATACTCCTATATCCGCCATACTCATCAACCTAACGTAACATCTCATAAGCATGGATCATCTTTAACATACATCGCCACAACATGGATCATATCACAATTTCATTTAATACCAAAATCAATATCAGAACATCAATTTCAAAGAGTAAACATTTCAAATAATCAATTTCATTAAACATTCATATCTCAAAATATTCCAAATTATAAATCATTCAATTTAATCAAAACTTGTTTCAAGAACAATACTTTAATCCTCAATCACACAAAACACCCAATTTTGTGTAACTCTCAAATCATAATCAAAAGCTCAGTTGCTGAAAAAATCAGTTAACTTCTCAAGAATTAAATCACAATTTCTCAAATTAAAATAAAATATTTAACTTTCCTTATCTATTTCTCCCTTTTAAAAGCTGACTTTGCTGAACTGGGGAAAATCAACTGTAGGGATCACTTAAAACTACCAAAAATCCCAAAACCAAACAAGAACCTAAGAGATTGGAATTTTAAGAGAATACCCTTTTTAAAGAGAACCATTGGATCGAAAATTTACAACAAACGAAAAAAGGTCTCAAGAACACTCTGAATCAGGAGCAATGAAAGAGATTTAATCTAACTCTACCAAAATTTAACTAACAATACAAAGGAGAGAAGAAGGTGACAAAGAAGGAGAAAAAAAATCAAAGAAGAAAGAAAGAAAAATGAAGGGGAAAAGACAAAGAAAGAAGGAAAAAGGAGAAGAAGAAAAGTTGGGGGGTTGAGCTCAATGATTTTGTTCTGCTACTCACAATCCCTACTTCTGTAATCAGATTTTCCAAATAAAACCTCCCGTAAAACTAATCCATTAACCTCAATTCAAAAGAATTATATAAACTTCTCCCTCCTCACTTAAATAAATCTCAACCAGATATATAACATTCTTTAATTCACTGAAATCCACCATATTTCTAATTAAATAACCGTATTTCATCAATATGAAACATGACCTTATAATAGTTGTTATAGAAAAAAATACCTGGAAGAGTGTCAAAATAAGATGAAATCAATTTATCAACCATATGATAATTATTTAACTTTCTAGTTTCTGCTAATTTTTGGCATAACTCTAAGAGTGTTATTATATCTTGGGATGTTTGATGTTGAAGAATTTCAAACATGTAATGCCTCAATTGAAATCTCAAATAAAATATTTTTTGTTTAGTAAAATCAAGATAACAAAATTTCTCCATTAACCGTAAATATTATCAAATATATCATATTAGTATTGTAATGATAATTATTAGTCTTATATGCATACAAGATTTTGGCAATTGATTTGCACCAACAACAAAACTTTTTTTCCAATTATATATGCATAAACGTAGGTACCTCCAAAGGTTCAATTACTAGTTTGGCACCTGGATGTTGATAGACTGGCAACGAAGGTTAATTTGCTGAACTGTGGGATTAGTCAACTTTAAGGGTGCCAAATGCGGGTTGTATGATGGAAAGGTAGAATTAGGCTCTCATTTATTTTTGTCTTGCTCAATATCTTCTAAGGTGCACATGGTGAGGAGTATCTACGAATTACATCGAGAGACTTAATGTCAAGGACTTCAATTTTTGGGTTTGATCTGTGGTAGCTAGGAAGTTCATAAGGTTTGGCCTTTGGTGTGGTTTGCAAGTTTCTAACACATCTAGCAGGTGCAAAATGCCTTAGTGTTCAATAATAAAAAGCCACAAATGAATGCAATAGTCCTTGCAATGTAGTTCAATTATTGGGAATGGAGTCAGGTTGCCGAGTTAAACTTACATAGTTTTGCAGTGTGAGTGATGAATCCACTCTTTAGTGTTTCCAAGGTGGGGGTTTGAATCTTGTCTACGCAATGTGAAGGATAAGAGTGTTTGGTATCCTAATCTCATCATGTACTACTTTGTTGAAGGAGTGATTTTGTAGAACCAATAAGATTCATTGCAATAAAAATATTTTGAGCGTAATTGGAATGCTTGTCAAAGAATATTAGTAATTCTCATGACTCAAACATCAAATATAATATGAAAATAAATTGAAATTATGATAATATTTTGCTAGTAGCAGAAGCATTTCATCTTTGGAAATAAATTGTCCATTTATCAATGATATTAACATAACAATGTCAATTGCATCATACATCTTCATTAATCTATAAATGGATAGAAAATGAGAATTCCATTGGATATCTCCAACTTTTTAGGGTACCCATTTTATTTGCACCTTTACCTATTTAAAGTTCACTATTAATAATCATATTTGAAAGGTTTAAGTATTTTTAGTATATTTTAAATTACATGTTTTTATTTTTAATACCTAAACTTTAATTTTTTTTTCATGACAGGTGCCTTTTTCAAAAATAAATTTTTTTCAAGTACTAAATTCAGAATATAAATATATTTTAAGTACCAAAAAAATTTATTTTATACATACTAAAAAAATATTTAAGCCTATAAAAAAAGTTAATTATTATTATAATTGTATCACCTATTATTTTACAACTTAAATTTATTTTGTATTCCTAATATATTAGTGAATTTTGCGTTGAATTCTTATAAAATTGTTGTTTGTTTTTAGACCCCTTTCTTTTTATTTTGTTTAGAATTCTAAAGCATTATCTAAAACAATTTTAAAGTATTTTAAAATAATTTAAAGTGCTACAAAAACACTTTAAGCACCCAAAATAAAATAAAAATTATTGTAAATGAAACATAAAGCAAAAATTTTATTTAAAACATATATATTTAAGCCTTTTTAAATATAGATTATATTTTGTTTGTTAAAAAAACAAAGGGATTTCATTTAATCCATTAATATTTAAAAAATAATTATTTAGATAGAGTCAATTCACATCAAACAAAACTTCTTTGATGACTTCATTATTGACGTTGTATTCAATATTCACCGATAAAAGTTAAAAGATTT
This sequence comes from Psophocarpus tetragonolobus, assembly GCA_037954015.1. Classification (NCBI taxonomy): domain Eukaryota; kingdom Viridiplantae; phylum Streptophyta; class Magnoliopsida; order Fabales; family Fabaceae; genus Psophocarpus; species Psophocarpus tetragonolobus. The sequence continues at coordinate 63,096,592 of CM075691.1, read as the reverse complement.
TAGCCTATAAAAAAAATAGTTGAAAGATTTTCAAGATAAGGAAATCAATAAAGGTGTATGTCATATGACAAAGATCATATGACAAATAGTGTGTGATTAACAAAAATGATAATTAACTTATTTCTAGTCTTAAATAATATTTTGGTACCTGGAAATTTTTTATTTTTGAAAAATGTATTGCCATGAAAACGATGTGGATGCCAACTTATTAATTTTAAATAACGTGAACTTGATAATTTGATATTTGTGTTAGACACGTCACCCATTGATAGAAAGAACTTAATGACAAGTACCAATTTGAAACATTAAAAAATGTTAGGTACTAACATAAAAAAATAAATTTAGATACTAAAATCCAAATGGGTAGTTTTATAGGTACTAAAAAAAATTTAAATCTATTTGTAATATTAATTTCTTGAGCAGCTTGCAATTGTTCATGCCTTTAAGAAGAAGCACTAACAATATTTAAAATAAAATTTAATTGTGTAAAAAGTTCATGAATATGAAGTACCTTTCTTTATGCTACAACCAATGCTAATTGTAATATGTGAGCATAACAATTCACATGGACAATCATTAAGTACCAACGCTTACAATTCATTCTATTCACTACATATATTACCCGCACAATCATATCTCTAACCACAAATATTTTTAACTTAATGATTGTAACGAGCAAGAATAGACAAGAACTCCTTTTTCAAGGTCAACAAACTCATATCACTAACATAGACAATATCAAAGAATCGTTCTTGAACAAAACCATCATCACTAACAAACCTCAAAATGATAGTCATTGGCTTTTTTTTTTAATCATCTAGAGTTTTATCAATAATGATATAAAATTTAGCATTTTCTATTTCTTTCCTAATTAAATTTCTAGCGATATTATCTAAAATATGCAAAAACTCCTTTTGAACATTCTTGAATGTATATTTAGCAACTTGTAGAGCATTTTATAAGACAACTTTATTCACTTTATTATTGTAAGATCCTAACAATGTTAACATCTCAATTAAATTTCCTCTACTTTTTAAGAAGTACTTTCATCATTTCCTAAGAATAAATAAGCTTAAAAAAAACATTTAACACAATCAATGCTAGTTTTTTAAAATGAAGTGGGTGTGAGGACCCGAATGCAAGCTGGAATGGGCGTAGGAACCTGAATGCAAGATGAAGTAGGCACGAGGATCCAAATGCAAGTTGGAGTGGGTGCGAGGACCCGATTGCAAAATAAAGTGGACGCGAGGACTCGAATGCAAGCAGGAATGGGTACAAAGACCCGAATACAAGTTGGAGTGAGCACAGGGACCCAAATGCAAAATGAAGTGGGCGCAAGGACACAAGCAAAGGTATGATTAAGAAAACATAAAAAAATAAAACTCCAATCAATTCAAGAAAGCAATTTAACTCCAGAAAGAAATGATGACTTTCACAATGGTGGGTAGGGACCCATCATGCAATGTTCATGATGTGTTGGATGATATGCAATGTTCATGGAGATTTGACAAACACTCAGCACACAATGATCATAAGACTCAAGATGATATGGTAGGTAGGGACCAAAAATGCAATACCTGTGTGACAAGCACTCAGCACATACTCAATATGCATTGGTGTTTGTGACTAGAAATGTGTTGTTGTGAGCATAGGGCCTTATATGCAGTGGTTGTAAAGACTAGATGATGTTTTGAGATTGAATGATGACTCATGTATCAATGTTGATACAATCCAAATATGGTTTAGGATTTAGGATTTAGGTGTTATGAAGATGTTGGACTTTGACATACATGATGTTGATATCAAACAAATGTTAGACTTGATGCAAATGTTAAACAAGTAGTTGACTGGAATGCAAGGTGCAAGATAAATTCTTAAGTTATGCAATGTGCAAAGAATATCAAGAATTTACTTAGGGTTTCAATAGGGCATTGCACTTAGATGCAAGGTGCATAATGCTAGACAAATACATGACATAAATGCAGACAACTTTGATTGATAATACGCAAGTGTTTGATTTTATGAGATGGTGAGAATGAACTTCGATATAGATGTTGTAATGAACACATGGAAATTGAAGTGTAGATAGATGATGTAGTGATGAAAGTATATGTTAGTCACCCTAACTTGAATGTAGACGGGATGCAAATGCATGTTTCTTGAATGTATGAGCAAATATGGAAGCAATGGGCATGAGACTCAAGCAAAAAATACAACGTCCAACAAAATGAAATGTCAAGACAACAATGAAGATGTACCAACTTCGATGTTATGCAATGCTAAAATGATGGTGACAAAATTATATTTTTTGTAAAATACAATACTTTTATTTGATTATTTTTCAGAGAAATGAAAATTCATGCAAACTCTTTTTTCCTTGTTTTGATTTTTTTCCATTGTTATGTGGTGCTTTATTAACCTTTTGATTACTAATTGAAATATTAGTCTCAATTTGTTATTTTGGTTTGAAGAATTATTTAAATGATAAGATTGACTATGCCACAAAGTTTTTCTTTTTTTGGAAAAATATTGAGTTTTTATGAAGAGTGTTTAACAAGAAGTAAGGATTGACTAGAAAATAGTTTGATTCATGAATTTTGGCTTGATCTAGTGTGAAAAGAATATGAATTGCCTTAATATGTAAAATAAATGAAGGATAACAATATGAAAGTATAAAAATTTGCCCCACTTTAAGGCTCCGATAAGGGCACTAAAGAAGTGAAATGATTATGGTAAAAATTGCTCCATTTTGAAAATTGAAGTCACTTCAATATGTTGTTCAATTACTAGTAACATTGGGGTATGAATTGAATTTGAGATATCATTTGAACAATCATCTCAAATAGACTTAAAGGGTGGGATTAAAGATAAAAGCATGCCCACAATTAGATTTCAAGCTGAAATCCAAGAAAATAATCAAAATGGAAATATTTTGCTTAAGTGACTTATGAGTTTTTCCTTCTTTTTTCTTTCTTTTGTTTTTTTAGCTAACAAGCATGTTGCAAAACAAGTCAAATTATTTTATCTTAGAATCAAAGTTCATGAGAAGAATAGCAATCGACCTTTTATTCAAAATTTTCCTTTGTTTTTGTTTTTCTTTCTCTTTTTTCTTTCACAAGATTTGTCTCAATCAAAACAAATGCATGATCTAAATCATCATAAATTTGCCTCAGTATGAAATTTTACGTTGTTGTTTTGCAAAATTTGGGCTATGTTAAAAACCATCATCTTTACCTTGGAGGATTTTTTTACATGGACAAACATTAATGGAGGGTGAGAATGCGATCAGATAATTGAATAAATAATTGTGCAAATTATTTAAATAAAATGCTTCAAACCAAACATTGGAAAAAAACATTTTATTTAATAGGACAATCTTATCAATTATAAGATGAGACTTTTGAAGCATTGAATACCTCAAGTTGCAAAAAAAATTATAAATTATTTTCAAAATTGAAAATGAGTCAAGTACGACAATAACCTCTATTTTTTATCTCATGACTGAAATTTTCAATGAATTTATAATTTGACATAAAAAACAATTAATCCAAAAAATTTGTAATGAAATGTTTATTTCATGCTAAAAATATGTAAATCATAAACATTTAAAAATGCATGAGATAATTATTATTTTTTGTGATGCATGATGTAGGACATGCATGATGAAAACCTAAATCTTTTTTAGTGATGCATGATCAATGAATTAAAATTTTTAAAATATATTTATTTTTTTATATGATGCATGATGACTATGAAAACTTATATACTAACAAAATGAAATTCACTTTCTCGTTGAATTATCATTTACAAGATAATTATTTATAATTTTTTTATGCATGAAAATTTTAATCCACTTATGCGATTTTTTTACAGCTAATATGTGAAACGCATAATGAACATGCTAATTATGAAAATGAGCCAACACAAAATGTTGAATATGCATGATGCATGAGTTTCTCCTAATTTTTTTCCTTTTTCTTTAACTAGAAAAATGAAAAATGAGATTTTTTGTATTGTTTAATGCATATAATGAAATGTTATATGATATTTTCAATATAGAAAATGAATGAATGAAATGAGAATGAAAATATTTTAGTTTTTCAATAAATGAAACAAGAATTCATGGGATAACAATGATGATGAGCTATGAGATATAATACATGAAAGAAGAAACTTATAGAAACAAATGCTATGTGTGATTGAGATGTGTATGCAATCCCTCTTTTAATTATCCTCTCTTTCTATTTTTTTTGTTATGCGAATGAGATGGTAACATATTCCAAATGGAGTAGGATGAGCATTTCCTCCCTTTTTTTATATGACAAATGCATGTTTAATGAAACATATATTTACACTTAAAATGCATGATTAAAAAGGCTATTTTTATTTTTTTAATGCAATTTGGCTTAAGTATGTTTTTGTGTTTAGTAATGTATGATTCTAATCACTTAATTTATTTTTTTTTTACATTTTAAGTCCCTTAAATGCATAAGATGCCCTTTTAGTCCTTGACTGTTTCCTTTTTTTTATTATTTATTGTAAAATCTATGTCTTTTTTATTTTTTTTCTTTTTTTTTGCAATAAGGACTAAAAAGAATATCTTGTTTTTAGTTGGAGGGCTAAATTTGAAGAACTAAAAACACATTTAAGTCTATGATTTTATTTTTCTGAAGTGAATGTAATGATTTTTTTTGCATACATGCTTAAAAAAAAACATGTAGAAAATGATGCCCAAAAAGTACCTAGACATGTGTACTCAAGAATGAGAGAAAATATCTACCCTAGACTCTAAAATAGTGAATCTCTCCCATAGGTGGGGTATTCTACCTGTCCAAAGATATCTAGAGCTTTGTACTCATTCATTTCAAAATACAGCTATAAATTAAAAGTGCATCCAAAGTGTGGATATCCACGAAAAGAGTTACACTGTATGTAATTTTCATATTTCTTTCTCCTGTACATGAGTAAGCTTTTTTTAGTTACTTTTTTATAATATACTAGATATTTGTAATTACGTAAGCTTCTCTTGATGGTGTCTTTTGATTAAGGGATGGTTCGTAAATTGTGAATAATACTATTTTGTCTTTTAAAAAAAATTAAGTTGTTTAAAAATAAACATTGGTTATTAAAAATGAAAATTAAAAACTAATTTACTATATTTTAATTTTAATAATATATATTATTTCTGATTTTAAAAATCATATTAAAATCAGTATACATTAAAAATGGAAATTAAATAAAATCAAATTAAATTAATATTTTTGGATCTTTAGGTTTAAATAATTGAAAATTTTAAATCCAAAAATAATTGTGTTACAATTTAGAAAAAAAAATTGGCTTATAAAAAAGATTTAGAAAAAGGTAATTATTTTTTAAAAATTCATTTTAAAATAAAGATAAAATCTTAATCACATTTATTTAATTTTACAGACAACTTTATTTATTACTAATTAAATCTTGACAAGTTGTAATTAACTAGTATTATTATTGTTCTAGTAGCATGAATCGTAAGAAACTTGACAAGTTGTAAGTAACTAGTATTATTATTGTTCTAATAGTATGAATTGTAAGGGAAACACACTTCACACAATTTTTAGCAGCGGAGTTAGGTAATTTCCCTTTAAATATATGTACTTCAGCCATGGAAATATATAATTGTTCAATTTTATAAGGAAATGTAAGCTTCTGTTAAAATTGTGCAGTTAACTATCACTACATACAATGTCAATCTAATTCATTGTATAGTTATACCCTTCTTTCATTGGTTAAACATCGACTGCATATGTGGTTGATTTTGTTCCTTGATTGGTTATTTACAAGTTAGGTCCGCTCCCCATAAATATGTGTTTTACCCATGAATAATTGTTTCCATCCAGTTTCGTATGAATCCCAAAACTTTAAGGGTAGTTTATTTAGAAAAAATATTTTTTACTTTTATTTTCTATTTTTATTTTTTAGAAATAATTTTTATTTTTAAATTTTCAATATTTAAAAAATATATCTGCATTCAATATTTTTTATTTTTAAAAAATAAAATTTTTAAATTAAATCAATTTTAGTAAAATATTATAAAATATAATATATAATTTAAAATACATTTATATATGATTTTGTTATAATTACAACCTTGTTATTAGTTTTTATTTAATTTTAATTTTTGAAAACACTGAAATTTTGTTTTAAGTTTTCTGTTTTCAGTGAATTTTTAGAAAACATTTTCTATATTTTAATAAAATATATTTTCAAATTTGTTTATTGTTTTTATAAAAATAAAACCTAAAAAATATCCAAAACAAATAAGTTAATTTTTTCCTTTTTCATCCTTGTTATAAATATATATATATATATATATATATATATATATATATATATATATAAATTTAATTGATATACATTAATATTTAATCATAATTTTTTATTTATTTACGTTACTTTTAAAATAATTATGAGGAAAATCAACAGATTTCTTATAAACAAAAAGTTATAATTGAATGTGTAAAAATTTTTATACAGTATACGAAAATAAATATATATATATATATATATATATATATATATTTATCTTTACCACCAATCAATGAAAAAACAGATGTGATTACCGTTGACACGTGGCCACACTATTACTCTATAAGTGAGTTATGAAGCTAGCATTAACAGTGTCGATGTGAGTGGGGACGCTATTAGTTCTTTGAACTTTGAAGTGACAATATGTAGCCGGGTAGGGTATTTATGAATCAAAATATATAGGACGTAAAGTAAAATAAAATTTCACACACTTGTAATCCTCTCTTCACATCTATCTCTTCCTTCGTAAAACTTACTGCATTTGTAATTTCAGTCTTCCATGTAAACTAGATCACTGCCTTGTCTTTGATGTAACTTGGATCAACACTTCCATACTCATAACGATCTGGAACCTCATCACATGTCTAACACGACAAGACTCAACTCTTTTAAAAAAATAACAAAAAACAAATGTATTGGAAAACTTCCCTAAAAGAGGGACCAATTCCATACTATAAGTTACCAAATTCCAGGAATAACAAGACTTTTAAAAAAAATTTAGCGACTTAATCTAATTCGACTAAAAACGGATTGATCTGATTATATTCACATATTATAAATAAATTTTTTATATTTATTTTATTTTTATAAAATATAAGAAATAAAATAATAAACATAAAAGTTTATAAATAAAATATTAAATATAAAATATTATTTAAAAATAATATATAAAAGTAAATCTAAGTATAAAAGTTATGTATAAAAGATAAAATATAAATTTTAAAAGATAAAAATAGTAAAATTTAATAATTAATAATCCTCATAATTGTAATATTTAATGTATTTTTGTTTGAGTTTTGATTTGGGGTGTTTAGTGACACAGTAATATTTAATGTAATTAATAATCCTCATAATTGTAATATTACTGGGTTAGTTATACCCCTCTTTCAATAGTTAACGTTGACTGCATATGTGGTTGATTTTGTTCCTTGATTGGTTATTTACAAGTTAGGTCCTCTCCCCGTAAATACATGTTTTAGCTACCGTCCAGATTGGCATGAATCCCAAAAATTTAAGGGTAGTTTAGTTTGAAAAAAAAAACTTTTATTTTTCTAAAACTAATTTTTATTTTTAAATTTTCAATATTTAGAAAATATATCTGCATTCAATATTTTCTATTTTAAAAAATAAAATTATTAAATTTAATTAATTTTAATAAAAATATTATAAAATATTAATATATAATTTAAAATATATTTATATATAGTTTTGTTAAAATTATAACATTATTATTACTTTTTAATTAATTTTAATTTTTAAAAATACTGAAAAATTTGATTTCAGTAAATTTTTTAAAATGATTTTAAATTTTTTTTTCTGAATTGTAATAAGATATATAAAAAACAAAAACTAAAAATATCCAAAACAAACAGGTTGATTTTTCCTTTTTTATTAATGTTATATATATATATATATATATATATTAATATTAGGGAGAAGATTCATTTATTCTAAAAAGTAAATTTAAGAAATTTCTTCTGAATTCTCATCATCTATTTTCTTTATTTTAATAATTGTTATAAATAATTAATTTTAATTATTAAATTTTAAGAAAATAAAAGATTAATATTAGGAGTAAATATTTAAACTTACTTTTGAAATAATTACCTCTCCTCCTTTTATATATATATATATATAACTTAAAGCTTACCACCGAATGAATGAAACTATGGCCAACACAATTACTTTATTAGTGTGATTTATGAAGTTAGTGTTACCGATCTGGTTAATGTCATAATTAATCAAATTTTATCTTATTATATTTAAATTAGTTAACAAATCTAATTAAATTAGTTTGGATGAATAATTTATTGATCTTCCTTTCTAGTAAGAGTTGAAGATAATATAAAAAAATTTACAATAACTCATACACTTTATTCAACCAACTAAGCTAAATATCTTAACATGTATATGTAGCTTTTATACAACCGTAATATATAGTTATTATTATTATTATTATTATTATTATTATTATTATTATTATTATTATTATTATTTATGAAAACATATTAACACATTGTTATTCATATGGAAACAAATGTAATTGATAACCAACATATCTTATCTATTTAAAGACTTTAGGAATAGGAAAATATTGGACACTAAAGAAAATTACTGTATGCTTTCTTTAAAATAGTTATACTATTACATTGTATTATAAATCATATTAATAATATTTTATTAAAAATAATATTATTACTAAATATGTTAGTTTATTGCTTAATAGATTTTTGTAAAGTATATGACTTGGTGTATTTAACTAAAAAGATTTTTATAAAACAATAGTTTGACAGTTTTACTAAACGACTCTAGCTGAGCTAGGTCTTAAATGGATTAGGCCATAAGCCTATGATAGGCAATCTTACCTATTTCCATCCTTACCCAAAATCATACATATTTTAAAGAGATCACAAACTAACTTATAAAAATTGGGATAAAATATACTTTTAGCCTTTTATTATATTCAATTTGATATCTTATCTTTTAAAAAATTAAATTTAATCATTTATGTTGTTAAAATGACTCAAAATAGTCCTTAATTTTGAAACAATGATAATTTTTTTATTTTAGAACAAAAGTTTGAAATCTTTCTTGATTAATTCCACTTTTTTTAGAAAATCTGCCTCCAGCAAAAAAAATAAGGCAAGGCTAAAAAACCGTATAGTGCAGGAGCGCTCACATGTTTTTGCTTCCTTTTTTTGAATAAAAAAAATCCTACTCCCTCCCGACTACCTGTCCTTTGGATCCAAAGCCTGGTTAAAAGTAGATTCAAACCACTAACACAAGGGTCATTAGATTTACTTGCGGAACAACTATACAAATTAATTGATGGTCAAATAAAAAGACTCACAAACTAAATATGGTAAAAAATAATGTGAAAAATGTGTCTAATAACAACTGAAAAAATATGATATTAAATTATTTTAGTTTCTAGTTGCTCTTTGGATTCAATTTTCAGGTAATTTTTGTTATGATTATGATTTTTTTTTTAGTTCAACTATTAATCATGTTTGATAGATTTCATGTATGTATATATAATGGAACAAAATTTACATCTCGAAGAAGTTTAAAAGACAAGTTTTAAATTGTCTCTCAAAATCGAAACCATGCATGTTGTAGAAGACTATTTTGATTCATTTCAAAAATATAAAAGACTCAATTAATAATTTTAAAAGATAAATAACCGAATTAAATATAATTAAAAACATAATAAATTAAAATTATATCTTAGTCTAAAATTAAAATATCTCATATATCGTTCAAAATCAAAACTCATGTCTTTAAGGGGAATGTGTACCTAACTTGTAATGAATGCCATGAATGAAATTAATCACATATGAGTCAATGTTAACCATAATTAATAAGTATAATTATATAAATCGATTAATTAAGTAAATTGACTAAATATGTGATCACAATTAACCATAGGCTTAGAAAGGAAACATAAATGACACTTTTGTAGGGAAAGTTAGGTCGACCTCCTTTAAATACATGTATTTTGAGCATGACCATGTATAACTTAATTCAATTTGATAGGTGAAAGCATGTTTCTATTAAAATTGCGTGACTGTATCTCTCTCTTTCTGTGTGTGGGCGTGCAAGACAAAATTTGGATTACAGACATTCTGGAAGTTGTAAATTTTGTATGAGGGTGCTTGGAAATAGATAATTCGAATTTGTTAAAAGACAATATTCAAATTATGCATTCCGGGAATGTGGAAAATGTCATTTAGAGCCAATCTGAAAAGATCATTCTAGGAATCATTACACTTCCTCCAGATTGGTTTTAACAACAACTAGAACATCAATTTGGACCCGTACCCCGTTACTAGAACTTTCTCCGATAAATAATAACAAGGAAACTATGGTGCTGTCCTTACCTAAGTGGTCCGTGAATGCAATAAAAGAAAACCCAACCTGTGTTGGATGCACCAACATGGATGAGAAGCCACAAAGCAGAGGAAACCAATAAATTTTGAAAGCACATGAGAAGCAGGGTAATATGGATATTTTGAAATATACAGAGGTGTAGGGAAAATCATTGGGTGCAAGGAGAAAACATGGTTAAAGCAGAGGAAACCAATAAATTTTGAAAAACCATGAGGAGCAGGCTAATATGGGTATTTTGTATTGGACATCTATATTAAATAGTGATATGATTAAATAAAAATATATAAGAAAATATAAATCTTATTTTATAAATTGGTTTTTTAAAATTGAGGACCATTTCTAATATTTTAAAATATATAGAAAGGTGTAGGGATAAAACTCTCGCGAATTATAGCTTCGATCCAATTTCGCGGTAAAACAAAAACAATTTTGCTCCTTTTTATTTTTGTACGTGGTCCATTTTTAAAGAGAGAGACAGAAATGCCAAACCGAAATTTTACAAATTAATTAAAAATATAAAATAAGTAAATAAAAATGGTGTGTTTCAGTGTGTGGACGCTTAACTTATTCTTGATAAAATAAAAAAAAAGAAAGAAAGGAAAAGGAAATAATAACTTCTGAATACAAATAATTTAAGAGCAACTTATGTTTTAGGTTCAAAATATTAATTTCATTCCTTAATTTTTTTTATTAATTTAACCCTCTAAAATTTAAACTTATTTTTAGAAGTCTTATTTACCACTTCTTGAAATGGTGATATGAGAGATTTACATATCTATTATTTTAATAATATGATACTGTTTATTCTACTAAAATTGAACTAAGTGAAACTAAACCGAAATTTTACAAATTAATTAAAAATATAAAATAAGTAAATAAAAATGGTGTGTTTCAGTGTGTGGACGCTTAACTTATTCTTGATAAAATAAAAAAAAAAAGAAAAAGGAAAAGGAAATAATAACTTTTGAATACAAATAATTTAAGAGCAACTTATGTTTTAGGTTCAAAATATTAATTTCATTCCTTAATTTTTTTTATTAATTTAACCCTCTAAAATTTAAACTTATTTTTAGAAGTCTTATTTACCACTTCTTGAAATGGTGATATGAGAGATTTACATATCTATTATTTTAATAATATGATACTGTTTATTCTACTAAAATTGAACTAAGTGAAATTGTTTTCTTATGTGAAAATTAATAAAATCAAGTTGAAATGACTACAAATTTATCAAAATTTGTTGTTATCAACCAATTAAATTCTACAGGTCTAAATTAAGAAACAAGTTATACTATTTCATTTGGGATTTAGTTACAGTAAAGATTTTCATTCTTTTCCAAAAGGGTGTATTCTATGAGTTGTTTCCCACAAACATAATGTGTGTTGGCAAGAATACCCATTTGGTATTTAAAACATAGTTTATCTATACTTTAATGATTTCTTTTTTTTGATGTTCGATAACACGTAAAACTGAAAACGAGTTGAGCTAAACTAAGTTTGAATTTTTCTGAATAAGAATTGAGACTAAAAATTTGACTGGAGTTGAATATGAACCTTTTTATTTCAGGTCAGACTGGACATAGCTCAAGCTAATGAATGACTGAATTCAGTAGTTAGCCAGATTTAATTATATATCGTCCCCAAATCATTGAGCTTAATATATTGGCACTTAAACCACTCCAAAACCGTGGTCTCTCTCTGGGTGCTCCACAAACCATGGCATTCGAACACCCACCAACGAAGAGGAACGTGGTGTGGTTGTTGGAGTCAATGAGATTCTTCAGCAATGAGTCATAGCCCTTCTTAGCGGCGCTCCACCAGGGTCGGGGGGTTTCATACATGAGATACTCCATTCCAGTGGCGCCATCGAAGGTTTAGGGCATGGAGAAGAGTGGACATTCCAATAGTGGATGCTCAATGTGTGTTTTGCAGAAATGACATTGAGAGTAGAAACAATTTTTTTTTAATGTGTATCCATACTCAATCAGTGTGGAATAAAATGATCAGTTGGTTGGGGATTCAAGGACCAATCCCGGGAGACCTAACACAGTTTTTCCGTTCATCTTCTGCATGAGTGGTAGGGAAGCGAAAGAAGAGATGTAGGTATGTTTTCTGGCTGGCTGAGTGTTGGAGTATTTAGATAGCTAGAAACCAGATTACTTTTGATAGGTTACGGGTGGACTCTATCGATATTATGCTGACTATAAAAGTAATCTCGTGGAAATGGTTAATGTATTCTTTTGGTTTTAATAGGAATTGAGCAGGTATACTATGGAAACACTTTGTTTCTTTTTTCTTTAATAAATTCTTTGCTTTAAAAAAAAAATTGAGGGATAGACAATGGTAAAAAGTGGTATAGATATACAGTTTTAAATCCATTTTGCAGGGAATGGAGAGAAACTGTTTGGTTGTGAACATTGCAGTTATAAATTCGTTGTGCAGCCACAATTACCACTGATTTATTTTTCGACTACTACTGTGAACATTGATAATTTAAGCCTACAATAATATTACTTATGTTATTAATAGATTTTAAGGAAATGAATGATTAGGATCAAGAGTAATTTGATGTAACGAGTAATTAATTTTAATCATTAGATTTCAAGAAAATAAATGTGTAGATGAAGAGTAAATCATTTAAATTTCTCCTGGAGTAAGTGGATCCTCTTAAAAAATAAATTTAATATTAATTAAAAAATTATCTAATAAATGCAAAATTTGTAATTTGTGAATTAAATATCAAACTTGTTTTTATTTGGAAGGAAAATGTCAAACCTTTCTTGACATTCAAAATTGTAATTGTGAAGAAAACATGAATCTAAGGGATCATTTGGTTTGAAAATTAAGTCTAATAAATCATGGATAAGAGTTTGAGATATTCTAGTAATTAAAATAAGTGTGTGTATGCGGGTGGGGGTGAGGGGGGCCGTGTATGTATATATCCATTCCTGACTTAATAAACCAAGTATTCTCCATACCTGTGTGCTTAGTTAAATCGAAGATTGTCTTTCAACTTTAGGGTGAGTTCGAGAATTACTCACAAGTACAGGTTTATTTGTTATCCCAATATATATGAAACAGTTACAGGTATACCCAATAGGAATCAAGATGCGACATAAAATCTCATACCTGTCAGGCATAAGAATGGGGATGTGGATGAGTTTCAAGACTAGAGATGAGAATAAAAATGTTATATCTGTCCTTATCTCGACCTGTTGTCATGCCTACTAACGTAGTCTTCATTGGCCATTTAGAAAAGGGGACAAATTCCATTTTTAAAACAATTATATAGTATGAGTTAGATTATGTTCGCGAAAGTTTAGATCAAATATGAGCTTAACATCATCACCTAATTTAGTATTTTCTTTATGGAAGCTATGAAGAATTTAGTCCCTTTGTTATTGGGTTTGTTGTAATTCAATCCAATTCTATGTAAGGAATTTATTTCTATAATTTGGATTTATTATTATTCATTTTTATTTTAATTGTCTCATATATATTTGATTACCTTATTGCATGAATTCTATAATTTAATAAATAAAAAAATACCTACGAACTACAAATTGTTAGAATAACGTATGTACAGGAATAAGATAATTTGTTAGACATTATGATATTGTGATCATTGCAAATTTTTTTAATTCCATTATCAAAGAATGAATTGAGTAAAAATTAAGCTATAGTTTAAGGAATTAGCAATAGAAATAATTTTATTCGCATGGTATCAAATTCATGTTGTAGTATCCATCCTTTCTACAAATTATTTCTTGTTGACATCCTATATGCTTTCACCTTTTAGCCTAAACATTGTATCTTAGATGAGACTCCTTTGTCTCATAAGATTTTCTAGACATCATCCTTATATTTGCTTGTATCTTCTGATAGAGTCCTGTATGTAGACCTTACAGAGTACAAACTTGAACTTTCTTCTTCCTATATTAATCTATCTTGGGACTCTTATTCAACTTAACTGACTCCAATATGTGTTTTAATGCAAATACATCCTCTAGAACTACTTTTAACTTTCTCCCTTCTCTATTTATCCAATATGTGTTTTAATGCAACTTAACTTCCACATTCAATTTCAACATCTATTTATCCAATAATGCAACATTGAACTTCAACATGTCTCTAAAATCCAAACCTTCTTCCTCCTTGTCCCTACATATTCCATACCATGATAACTAGTTTACTATCCTAATATCCTTTTTCCCTCTCATAAAAAGTTTTTGAAAATATATTGGTAAACCTGGTGCACTCCTCATAATGTTAATCCAAGGATCTCTTCAAGAAGTTGTTCCAAAGAAAAAGATGAAGGATGGAAGTAAAAAATATGAAGGTTGGAAGCGCCACCTTAGAAGGATATGCCTAAGGAAGACTTCCCACAAGGGAAGGAGCCCTTGATGAAAGCCATTGAAGGTTCTCTCCATTAGGAGAATGGAAGAAGACACTCAAAATGTAGAACTCTCAATTCTATTCAAAATTCAAGTTTAAAAATGATACAAGAAGAGGAAGTGCTTATTTATAGGAGAGGGAGCTTAAGGCTATGGGTCTTGAGTTGGACGTCCAACTCAAGGGTGATTAGGGGAAGGTTAGTTGAATTAATTAAGTGGTAATTGAGCTCATGGCTTATTAACACTTAATTAACTCAACAAGATCCAAACAAGGCCCTAAGATCAAGGATCTTTGTTCCCCCTCCAAATTTGAATTTGAATTTGGAGAGTGCCATGTCATCTCCCTCCAAAATTCAAATCCAAACATGAAGCAACAAGAAGGGCCATGTAGGAAAGAGACTGTGAATGGGTGGGATACTAGGGAACAAGGGGGGACCTACTTGTCTCTCATGCTTCATGTGTGACTTAGGAGGGTGTTAGGATAAGCTAAAGGGGTGTGGTTATCAAAACCACACATCTACATGATCCCAAAAAGCTCACTAATGCACACACTCCATATAATAGACTAATTACACCTCCCTTCAAATAAAAGAAACGAAAAGAGGGCCAAAATACAAAGTCAAAGAAATACTAAATACACCTCTAAATACATGAGCTAAAAGGCGCCAAATACAAGGCTAAAAAGTGAAAACTATGGCCTAATCTTGATGTCCAAAAGAAGGTGAGGTCTTCCTTCCTCTCCTCTATCCATGTCTTCCTCAATCCTCCTAGCCATGACCCTTATGATGGGACCCTTGCTAGGGAGGATTGCACCAAAACCGGACGATACAAATTTTGATGAACACAATCCTACCTATCATTAAGATGTACTTCTACTCCTAAGAAGACATTTGTTCTTTATGATATCCAAAACTGGTTTCCACATCACTAGTTTTGATGAATCACCACCAATGGTAATTCTAGATATTTAAAAGGGATGATTCCTACTTTGCAGTTTAGCAAATTAACTGTCCTTTTCAGCCATTGTTTGGGCACATTTATTCCAAGTAGCCGACTCTTGTGAAAATTCAGCTTCAACCCACCTCGATACTAATTCAAAGTTCTACAATCTAACTATGATTTCCTCTATTGACTCCATATCTATTTGTCATATGGGTAGTGTATCATCTGCAAATTGTAAATGTAATACACATACATTGTTGTTGAATAGCTTTCTATCATACTCTTGGCAAGTGCACCAATTGCATGTAGTATCTAATTAAATCAGGTTATCTCCTCAAGGATTTGATTGATATTTAAAGATTTAGTATCCTAAGTTAAACTGTAAATTCAATGATTGTTGTGTAAAATTGTAATATGAACAAGAATAGAAAATGATTGAAAGTAATAAATAGTAAAAGTTGAGAAACAAGTTAATGTAGATAAATGTTGGCATCTCGATTTCCTGTTCAAATTTTCATAAACTAAAGAATCATATCTCCAGTTATTCTTAAAACTCTTTTTCCTACAAAAAGTATTCAAACATTGATTCCTCGATGAGAGAACCTTAACTATAATAACTAATTCACTGATTCCTCGATTCAAAAGATTAAAATAGTTAGATAATCAATTAATGGAAAGACAAAAAGATGCATAAACATTGTTCTATTCCTTGATCTAATGTTTATATTTTTCTCAAATCCTTTACTTGAAATCCTTTTCTAATTATTTCAAGCAGATTAAATCAAGTTAAAGGTTGATCAGACAAAAAATAAGCATTAAGAATAGAGAAAAACATGAAATGAGAAATATAACCTTTGATTATTATTAAGAGTTTAGAAAATAGTTGAAAGTACACCGATCTCCCAACTAAGGAAGATTTAACTACTCATTGTCATGAACACCTCATAAAAAGTAAGAAAATACAAGAATATTGAGAAGAAATTAGAGGATCGAGCTCGTATTTGCTTCTGCTTCGATGTTTCTCTATCGCGCTTCAAACTTTCTCTATTTGCATTGAATATTGTCTTCTTCCCTCTTATGTTTTCCTTTAATTTCATTGGCCCATTTAGGAAGTGGTTGCCCAACGAGGCACTCAAATTCATGATCCTGAGGTGAAGCTTCCTGGAAGACAAATTTCGCTCAGTGATGACCTTGAAATTATGCTTCAAAATCTTGCATTGCTTGTTGGGCGTTGAAGCTCACTAGGTGACAATAGGGTGCATGCTTTATTCCCTTGCTTGGCAAAACCCCTCGCTGGACACAAACTACCTTTTGCTAGAAATTCTTCTTTGGTTTTCGTTGGGCGACAAGGCTTACCCAACGCCACTAACCTTCTGCCAACATTTTCTGTGCTTTTCCCCCAACCACAATGCTCGTTGGGCGACCTTTACTACGTTGAAATGGCCCTAGAACTACTCGTTGGGCGGCTAGCTTTGTTAGGCAAGGAAACATTGAGTATTATTCTCTTGACTTCTTGGCTTTCTTCAAAATCAATGTGAAACCTATTAAAATTCTCAAATTTGCTATATTATAACAATAAGTATGTATATTGTAATTATTTATGTTACAACTAAAATAAGTCCAAAACCAAGGAGAAGTTAAGGAAATAAACATAATTGATGGATTTTTATCACTAAAATAATCATAAATCTGACAATTATCAATTGTCCTTCACTATGGCATACCCATTTTCCACAAACTCAACTCTACATCAACTTTTCCAATTGCCTTAGCCCTTCTGATACAATGACAATGAGGAATAAAAATGGTGACAATGAGTTGCATTGCTCGAGTCCTCTTCCAAAACAAAACTCTTTTGTAGGACTTCCATTTATCAACATGGACATTCTTGTTAAGCCTACACATTCCTTAATCCATCTCATTGACTTCCCAACAAACCTCATCTTTACATTACATGCCATAAGTACTTGTACTACCAGCTCCTAGAGTCATATGCCTTTTGAAAGCCCACCTTCCAAAACTAATCTTTACTTCGTCTTCTTTCATCCTCCATCACCTTATTTACCGTCAAAATGCCATCCAGAATATGTCTTCCTTCCACAAAATTTGTTTTATTCATAGAGATTATTATGTGTGTAACCCCTATTAGTCTCTTTGCCAACTATCTACTATTAGAACCTTCTACTCACATTCAACCAGTGAAATTGGGTAGTAATCTCCTATTATACATGGATTGACCTTTTTTTATATCAAGGCTATAAAATAACTATTTGAACTTTTACTAGCTATGAAATCAATTTAAGAAAGCCACAAAATCCGATTTCATCAAATGTCAAAATTCCTTAAGGAAAAGAAAATTAATACCATCAAAGTTTTGGCTCTTATCACTGACACAATCCCATATTGCCTCCTTAATTTCTATCTCTGAAAAAGGCTTTTCTAATGACTCCTATGCTTTGCATATATTTTTTTGAAAGTGAAAATGCTTTTCTAATGACTCTCGTACTCTGCCAAAATCTTCTAGAAAATGATGTTAAAAGTGCTCTTTCCTCGCCATCAACATTAATGCCTAAAATCTCATTGTTTTTCCTCCTTGTCACCATTGACGGATGAAAGTACTTTGAGTTTTCATCCCCTTTTCTTAGCCATTGTACACTCAATTTTTGTCTCAAAATGGAACACTTCCTTCCTACCCATTTCTTTAAGTTCCTATATTGCATTTTCCCCCATTTTTTCTTCCTTTTTAAAACCTTTTCCTTCTTCATTCATATCCAACACATATATATTCTCTCTTTCCCTTTCAATTTACTTGTCAATGTTATCAATCACCTCCTTGTTCCACGCTCTCAATTTACCTTTTATCATTTTCAATTTCCATTAAATGCAAATGTCTTCTTACCCTATACCTTCAAATTTTTCCTTTCAAACTCCATAAATGGTCTAAACCTCTTGTTATCAAACTAACAGTTCATTACCCAGAATGGTTTTTGTCCCTAATTTACTTCTCCCTCTATTAACATCTCCTGCATTGATTAGACACAGTCATTGGTAAGCCATATTGTTTAACATTATGAATCTATCTAATCTACTCATGGTTTTACCATCAACTTTATACCATGCGCCTTCCACATATAGGCAGAACTAGTACACATGTCCCTTTAATGAACTCATTAAAAAGATTCATTTGCTTCTTTCTATTGTGATTTCCTGCCCCTTTTCTCTCATCTTCTTAACTTTAAATAAAACTGAAGTCTCCTATAATGCACCAACAATGTCCTCGTTTTATTGCTCTGAGCCTTTTTATGTCTTCCCAACAACATCTCTTCCCTTCTAAGTTACATGGTGTATATACATTAAGCATGTTGGCAATGTAGTTTGGTTCGATTTTGACCTTAATCATTCAAACCAAATGAGAAAAGTAAGTGTCATTCTGTTTGGTTTAGTTTGAAAATATTATAAAGTAAGAATATTTTATTCAATATTATTTACACAATTTCTAACACTTTTACGAATACTTAGTTTGTTTTACTTTAAGAATTATACAAATATGCATTAGTAATTTACTGAAACTCAATCTCAGTCCAAAGCTACCTAGGAAATAAAATTTCATCACATATCCAATAACTAGAAAGTAGAGTACTGGCACTACCCATTATTTATACTTGTATGACAATGTTTATAACATGAGTGATGTCATGTCTTTTAACCGAGGCATTATTTAAGAGAAGAATATAGGATTTATGTATATTTATGGTTTAGTTTGGGTTGGGTAGGTTTTCAAATCTTAAACCGTAAAGCTAAACCAGTCAGTTTGTGAATTTAATAAACCAAACAGTCCTAATCAAATTTTGATTTTTTATCGATTTTCTATTTTTAGGTTGTCTTCGGTTTTTAGTTTGAGTTGTTTCAATTTTGAACACCCCCAATATGCATTCACCATTATAATGACATTACTTTTTCCTTCCCTTGAATTCCTAATAATTGATTCTCCTCAGATGATTCTTTCATCGTAAGCTTCATATGATCCCACATAACCAAGAAGCCACCCAAATTGTCATCACATAAAGCTTCTTCAATTCTCTCAATTTGTCTCTTGAATACACATAATTCCAGGCTTTTGTTCTTTGATAAACTTTCTCACCTCCTACTTCTTTATCTGTCACTCAAACCTCTAACATTTAAGGAAATTACCTTCACAAGTGCACTGTTTTTCTTCACCCCTTAATTCTTTCCTATCTCTTTCCTCCATATCTGCCAAGCATTCTATTGTTTTGCTCCCTTTACGTAGGAAACCCCTAATCTACATTATATCTTCCACCTTTCATCTGCTACCTCCCCCACGCTTCTCTCAAACACTATTGTACACTGGCCTTAGTTTGGACATGGGTCTTTCCTAAGAAATTTTCTTCTCAGTTTGAACTTCCCCTTTTTAGCCTCCCTCTTTTTAGTTTTAACTCCTTTAATCCTTCCCCCTCCTTGTACCTTTTTCTGTTATACTTGTTGACATATATCAGTTGTATACCCAACGTGAATATCACCAAGCCTTCATGATAAACCAAATCTTTACCCATATTTTTACCATGATTAATATTCGTTTGTAAGGAAAAAGACTGCAATTATTGGCAAAACTCACATTTTAGTGTTTATTCTTACTTTAGACAGGTACTTAAGAAAGTAGATGAAAAAGGGGCAAAATTAAGCCTTTTGAAAGCAATTATTAAATATCAAAGTCAGTACAATCATGCTACGTGGGCCTCGAGAAAGACATAAAAAAAGCCCAAACCTTCTTATAAATAGGAGAAAAGAAGACATAAAATAGGACTCGCCTTGGCTCAAAAGAAGCGTTAAGTTTGTAACCTAAAGAGGTGGAGAACGACGAAGAAGCTTGGGTTCGAGGCAATTCAGAGTGCTCTGTATAGTCATCGTTTATCTATCTTTATATACTCTGTTATTGGAAGGATGTTTCACTTTATATTAATCATGTTGGGCTAGGCTCCCCTTTTTCTAGGGTTGTGATGTAACTCTTAAAAATTCTCCCTTGCACTTTGCATAATTGTTTAATATCATTCAATGATTAATTTACTTCTCTATGCTACTCTGGTATATCCTAATTATTCGAATAGTCATGACCATTGATTTTTGAATATTGGTTGCATCTTAATTATTTAGATAGTCATGACCATTGATGTTTAAGCAATCAATCTGGGAAATAAATAGGTTATTGCATTCTGTTTGTTAACATATTAATTGTTTGAACAGTCCAATAGGGTTTTATCCTGGTAGAACTGGCCAACTTGTTGGGCAAACCTCCGATTGGGTAAAAAAGAATCAGTCTTAATTTGGAATCCACCATGGCCATTGGGGATGACAGATTAGGATTATAGTGTCATGTGCATGATCTAACTCACTACAAAAAACCATGGTAATATACCAGTAATTATGGAATGATAAAGAATAAAATTGCTTTGTAATAACAGGGAGAAACATTGTAGTGAAATCACAACCCTAGGTGTCAATCCATTACATTCCAACCCAATATTATCTCTTATTTTACTGTCTGCTCTAATTCTAAACCTTTGTGACTCACTAATTAATTACCACTCTATTCATTCAATTGCTCTCTTATATCTTAAATTGAATTAATTGAGAACGAGATCTGATCCCTTGGATACGATATCCAGACTTAGGTCCACTATTACTACTGCATAGGGTACACTTTCCCTTAAGCGATGACATTTTATGCATCACTTCACTTAAAGAACCACCCCTGCACATACCTTCATTTGATACTATATCCTCTTCACCTCTTACCTTGATTTTTTGTCTATTCAAGCACTCATAAGTATTTATGTCACCTAAATCATACTCAAAAAGGTTCATGCATGAATTTTTCATTTTATGCCTCCAGATCCATGTTGTCTTGAATTTTGTAAGTCATCATCCAATTTAAGTGATTAGTTCTTACACTTATCATGAGTCCACCATTTTCTTGGAGGTTCGAAATATGTTAACTAGGCTATGCAATTTTGTTGTGTTTTTCTAGCATAAGTGTGAATTCGTGAAGAGAATTTGGCCCAAACACCATTTCTTTGTGTATCATCGGTCTAAGAGTCACTTTTATACTTGTTGGACTAGCATAAAGTGAAATCACTTCCCTTTGTCTATGCAATCTCTTTCAAACTTTTTTAGGCCCTCCATTTCAACCTATGTTAGACCCAATTCCCTACCTCTTGATGACACTCACTTTTTCCCCTGTGTGGGCCTCACGACCTCAGTTAGCTCAGAACATGTCACTTTCTTTTTTCCACTATCATCCATCCTCATACCCTAGGATTTTTATTTCTCACCTACCCATATTTCCCAAAACACCTACCAACCTAAAAATATAAATCAAAACTCCAAAAATACCCTTACCCCTCTAACTTAGTTTACCTTTCCCTACTTCCCTCATTATGTTCTAGCGGCGTGCACTCTTACTCTGACTTTCATCTCCTTGTGTCAGAGCTCTCTCCTTTTCTCCCTCTCACCTCACGACTTGCTCTCCCTCTCCCCATCTCTCGCACGTCCTCCCTCTCTCCCTCTCTTCTTCATTTTTCTCTCCCTCTCACTGGAAAACTATTAATTTTCGACTATCTACGAACCAAGACGTGTAGAAGTAGATTTTTTTTACCTTTTACGAAGATTTTTGTTTGCAGAAGAAAATTTTCTTCCTTCTATGGATAGGCTCTTCCGTAGAAAAGGGAATATGTTCTAAGGAACACATTGTCCATAAAAGGAAAAAGAATTCCCTTCTACAAAAAGTTTGTTCTGTAGAAGAGTTACACATTTTTATGTAGAAAGGGAAATTTTTTCCTTCTATGAACAACCTCTTCTGAAGAAGGAAAAAAAGTTCTGTTACGGCAAACGCTGTCTGCAAAAGGAAAAGTTTTTCCTTTTATAGAATTCCTATTTGGTACAACATTTTTTTTTCTTTTAACTAAAAAATTGAGGGTATAATAATCTTTTTATGGTTGAGTAGGTGTTTTATTCAACTTGGTAGGTTTCAAATGAAATCCCCATACCCTTCATATTGATCCATTTTAACTGGGTGTAATAATCTTTTGTGTCATTGACTGTATCAATTTGTTTACTCCTTAAATCTTATCTATTTATAACCGAATTTGACATTAATGGTGCAATAATTGCATTTTGACTATTTGTTCCGTATCAATTTCATCCATATTTTTTGTTACCAAATCTTTAGTAACCAATTCTTTATGTTTATCCATCCAAATTTCAAAGTTTGAATTGAACATCATCTCCTCATGCGATGACCACATCCTCAATCACCATTCTCCGTCTGACATGGATGTTTTCGTCTGATAATCATTTACAAACTAAACTAGTGTTCACTAGTTTTTACTATTTACACTGAAATCTTTGCTAAGTATACCCAATGGAAAGATTTAATGGACCATTAAGATAAAAGACAGAGATGCACTTAGTAAGTTTGAGGATGTAAATAGAAAGAGTCTAGAAGTGTAGTTTATTTGCTGTAACGCAGTAAAAAAAGGGCATTTAGTAAGCTTGAGGTGTGGATATCTTGGAAAGGAAGTTTATTAGGTCCTTAAATTGCAAGGAAATTTATTTAGAATACATGGATGATGTAAATACAGGTACACATAAATGAGAATTAATTAGGTATTTTGGACCATTTTCAATAAAATCTCTTATAATTGTGTTTGACTAAATTGACTGAAAGTTGAAAAGGTGAAATGGAAGTCTATTCGACCCATGTTTATTTGTTCTATTAGATTTTAATATTTCTACATTTTATATTATTTTATATTATTTTATATTATTTAGTTATATTTCTTTATTGTTTTATATTTTTACTATATCTATATTTTTATATTTCAATATGTAATATTTTTAAAATTGAGTTATTAAATTTCATTTTAATATTTATTTGCTAATATTTGTCAAATACTACTAATACTAGAAGTAGAATTTGATTGCCTCCTACGCAAAGTTTTCTTGGACAACACTAATCAAGCACCATCAACAAGATTAATTTCTAACCCAAGGGTTAGAGATTCTCACCTACGTATTTGATTTAAGACAAACATATATACATATATTGAAGCCAAAAATAAATTTATTAAATATATTTATAATAAATTAAATAATATGTGCATAAGTGTTATGATATAATTTATGGTTTAGGGTTTAACTTTTTTTTTACTACCTTAAATATGCTTTACAAATTTATTTAGGACGAAATATATGTGTATTTGTTCCTATAAATTCACAAAATACGATTTTAGTTTTTTAATTATTTTATTTTAAAATACATTAAAATAAATTTTAACAAAAACATATAATTAATTAAGTAATATATATGTATATACAAGTTGTATGCTTATTTATTAATAAAATACAGGTTGCTAGTGGGAATGGCTTGTGGGAATGACAATTGACAAAGGATTTAGTTATTCAGTCGGACAGTGGTTACAAAAAGGAGACTTGAATTCCCAATTCTTTCATGCAGCTATTAACTAAAGAAGAAAAGTTAATGGTATAAATGGTCTAATGTTTAATGGGGAATGGATAGAAGATCTAAGTGTGTTTAAACAAGAGGTTAAATGGTTTTTCCAAGAAAGATTTCTATCTCAGGATGATCTAGGAGTGAATTTGGATGGAATGGAATTCAAAAGCCTTTCTAAACCCCAAAGTTATGATTTAGAAAAAAGAATTTTTTGAGGAAGAAATTTAAGCAGCTATCTGGGATTGTAAAAGTTCAAAAGCTTCGTGGTCGGACATGTATAGTATGAAATTTATTAAACATTTATGGGAACTGTTGAAAGGAGATATCAGGAAAGTTATAGAGGACTTTCATAAACATGGAAAACTTCTAAGAGAATCAAATGCTTCTTTTTTAACTTTGATTATGAAAAAATATTTTCCTAAAGGTCTTGGGGAATACACACATATATCATTAATTGGGGTTATCTATAAAATCATTGCAAAGGTGTTTGCTTATAGACTTCATCCGATGATGTCAAGTATTATTGAAGAAACCCAAACTATATTTGTTAAAGGTAGGTAGTTATTGGACAGTGTTATGGTTATAAATGAATCCATTCATGAGACTAGACAATTTAACAAACCTCTTTTGGTATTCAAAGCCCATTTTGAAAAGGTGTATAATTCAGTTAGCTAACATTTTCTGTCCTAGATGCTTAAATGCTTTAGGTTCGGTAAAAAATGGATAAGTTGGATTCAAGGATGTCTTCAGTCTTCCGCATTATCAATATTACTAAACGAAAGTTCAAGCCAAGAGTTCTATATGCAGAGCGGTTTAAGGCAAAGAGATCCAATGACTCCCTTCTTATTCCTAATTGTAGTTGAAGGGCTAAAGGGTCTAATTAAGAAGGCGATCAATAATAACATTATTAGAGGGATAAAGGTGGAAAGACAGGAGCTTCAAGTAATGATCCAATAGCATGCAAATGATACTTTAATTTTGGTGAATCTAAAGGTCCAAAATCTCTATACACTAAAGAGTGCTCTAAAGTGCTTCGAAATGATCTCTGGGTTAAAGATTAATTTTCACAAAAGTAGCTTACAAAGTGTAAGAGCAAATGATCAAGAGCTTCTGTCTTTTGCTAGGATTCTAAATTGTACGTCAATGCATTTGCAATTCTTTTATCTAGAGGTTCCCGTGGGGCTTAATGTGAGAGGTGAGAGAGTGTGAAAGGTAGTTCTTGATAAAATGAGAGCAAAATTGTCAACTTGGAAACAAAAGAATTTGTCCCCTAGGGGGTGGATTTGTTTAATCAAATTTACCATCTCTTTTATTCCTCTCTATTTTTTTCCTCTTTACAAGGTTCCAAAAAAAGGTCTCTCAATCAATTAAAAGCCTGCAAATGAGGTTCCTTTGGGGTGACTCAGAAAAGTGTAAAGAGTTAGCTTGGATCAAATGAGATCTTATGTGTAAAGATAGCAATCAAGTTGGTTTGGGTACTAAAGTGGAGGTATAGGATTCTCCAAGGAGAAGACGTCTTTTGGGTAAGAATTCTTTAGTCTAAATAAGATGAAAATCTAAATAATAAGTTGTTCCTAGAGAAATGAATAGGAAGGTATTAGTGGAGGAATGGTATTTTAAGGATGGCATCAGGTGGTGAGGAGAGAGAGTCATTCTCAAGAAGGATAGTAAGAGCAGTGGTAGTGGTGACTCTTTGTTTAAATTTTGGAAGGAAGAGTGATGGGAGCGAGAGGGCTCAAATTAATTTTTCCTAGACTATATGCGTTATCAACTCAAAAAGAGGTGCTAATCTCGAAAGTGGAGGAATGGTATGATCAAAATTGGATCTGGCAATTTCATTGGAGGAGAGAATTATTTGGTTGAAAAAAAAGGTGGGTGAGAGAATTGGAAAGGATTATGGTGGAAGTACAATTAAGGTACAATACAAAAGATGCATAGAGGTGGGAAAGTAGTCCAAGGAGCATTGTAAGTTACTCAATAAATGAGGCATACAAATTAATCCATAAGGGGCAACAGGGACAAGATTCTTCTTTCTTGTGGAAGATTTGGAGCTCAAAAGCACTTTCTAAGATATCAACTTTTGCGTGGAAGATAACTCATAATCAAATTCCTTCAAAAGTAAAACTTGCAAAATGGAATGTTATCCCTTTAGAGAATGTAATTTGCCCTGTTTGTCAAAGTTATCCAAAATAAGTGTTGCATATGCTATTCTCTTGTAAACACCATATCACGTTAGGTGAGATGTTATAGGTGGTTTGGATATCTAATTGTCATGTTCTATGACTTCAACTCTAATCTATGCCAAGTTGGCAACATCTTGGCATTTGTAAAGTAAGACATAAAAATTCTTCAAGTCTTTTGACTTACAAGAAATATTTTGATGTTTCAAGGAGAACCTTTCTGTGCAGACCATATTTGACAACAGTCTCTTCAGCGTTCTTGGTTATGGATCAAAGCTTATTGTAAAAAAATACTTGTTCCTTCTATGAATGATTATCAAATCCAAATGATTATCTTACTTTTCTAAGTAATGGATAATAGTTGGGTCAAGTGTCTGACAACCTTGTTCTTTGTATTTGCTATTTTCATCATGGAGGATTCTTAGACATACTTAAGAATTACATAAAATTTGTTGTTATATAAATATTTCATCATCATGTCTTATAATATGAGATGTCAATAGTATGCTGAATAAAAATTTTACTCTTTTTCAAAAAGAATTTAGCTGGTGCACTGTGCACATAATGTAATTCTGCATCACATATTCACAAATATGATTTTGTAAATGAATTGGTATATCTTATACCTACAGTAGTGAGTGAATTTTTTTGCTGATTAAAAAAACAAAATAATGACAAAACAAAGTAAAACAAGTAAGAATAATGAGTTATCATCAAAGCTTTATACTTGCAAAAAATATTTAGAAAAAATTATTTTAGGAAAATAATCTAAATCTGGTTGCCATAAAAACAAAACAACGGATAGTTGCAAAATTTTATCACAATGAATAGAATAATTGCCCTCTTAATCTGTATAAATGGAATACGTATAGTTATTCAACAATTTTAATGTGTACGACGATGATAACAATTTAATAGATAGGTTATATTACGGAAACGCTCACATCAATTAATGTTGTTATTTGATGATATAGACAAAAATATTAATGGGAAAAATATTTAAAATTAAAATCGGTCAAAACATAAAAGAAAATTCCAAAAAATTAAAAATAAAAAAGCATTAAACCTAAAAAAAAGCTTCAAAATGGTTTAAAATTGGTTTTGCTCATAATTTGTTCAAAACAATTAATATAGCCCATTCAAATTGTTTAATAAAACTAAACCACTTTATCCTTTGTTGTCTGAAAAATAAATCTTTTTACTTCTGATTGCTTAAAGTTTTTTTTTAATTTGGTTCTTTAAATATTTTTTTTCTTTAGTCTTTATTGTTAAATAAAAATTTTATTAAGCGATTTTTGCATTTTAATTACTTAACATGTCATCAAGAAATATATAAAAATAGTTCTGTATGATTTTTTTTACAACAAACTATGTTTTTAACATTTATAACTGATAGAAAAACAATTTACCAAAAAATGACATTAGATTATCGTATCATACTCCCTCTCTAGTGACACAATAAGTTATTGGACTACAACCGTTAAAAGAAAGATTAAAACAAAAAAAAAACTTTAAAAATCAAACTGAAAAAACTTTAAGATACCAAAATAAAAATACTACTTTTTAGAGACCAAAAATATCATAAAGCCTTCTTAAATTATAAATTATAATTGTGGAAGGTATCTAAGTCGACTGAGCAGTATACATGACTTATAAATCCTCCTGTTTGATCTTCAATTAATGACATGTGTTTAAAATTTATGATATATATTTAAAATTTTCAATTTACCAAATTAAATGAATGAGACTTAATTACATGTCATATGATTGATTAGGGAGAGGTAGTCCAGAACGATATGCATGTTATTGGTTAATTCTTAGGGCTTAGCCCCTTCTTATGGTCACCTTGAACTCATGCTGCTAGATTTACTGTGAATACTAAACTTGATCTTTACAAAAAAGTTCTTTGAAGGTTGTCGGACCCGAGGGATTCTCCCATATAAGTAGTTTTTTTACTTCACTCTGAATCTTTAATGTTTCTCTCATCAAGCTACTAGTACAGAATCCCAAGCAACTGTAATGGAAAAGCAGTTGACCTTTAAGCATTTCCTCATCTATGTTGGTGCAAGTTTTGTTAGCCATTTTCTCCAAATGTTTGAGAAAGGAGGCTGTGATGCTATAAACCTCTTTATCTCCATCCCAAATCCTAAATGCACCTTCATTTAGATATTCTTGTGTCTCAATATCGCAAAGAAGATTTCTGTTCTTGATCTCATTTTCAAGTTCCCTAGGAGACTTTATCCTTGTTTTCTCATGAAGGCATTTCAATGTGGAGCTAACTTTGTTCTTAAAAGTCTCCAAGTTCTCGTTTACTCCATCCTGGAGATTAACCGAAAATGCTCCACTTTTCTGAGATAATAGCATGATATTTTCCATTGAGTATGTCACAAAAAGTAAGAGATTTGCCATTCTTGATAGTGATTCCAACATCTTTCTATAGCAGGCATTATGAAATGGAATGAACCAGAAATTTGGCTCCAATTCAGCCTCCACTGTGAACTCTTCTAATTGACCCACTAGATATTTAAGCTTCTTTTGTCCTTCTCTCAATGCTTGAGTGCTTGAAAATGGCATCTCTTTTTTGGTAGGATTAATAATGCCAATCTGGTCAATGCAATCTTGAAGCGATCTTAAGCATTGAGAAAGCTCAGATTTTGCTAGCGTTGCAGCTCTGTAGGGATTAAAAAGAATTTCTACAAGAACGAAGCAAAGGAGTCCAATTGAGACCTCGACAATTCTAGCAAGTGCAAATTTACTTGGAGGCTCATTGTGATTCATGCCAATGACTAATAGGGCCCCTGTAACTGCTGAAATCCCACCAGCTTGACCATACATTCTACTATAACTAAGAAAAGAAGAGAAAACTATCCATGGTAGAAGAGGTAAGAACCTTATATCTATAAATCTTTCCAAAAGAAAGGAACAAAGGATGCCGTAGATTGATCCCATTGCTGTTCCTTGCCCTCGTGCATTTGCAAGTGAGAATGTTGGATGCCGTTCAGTCACGAAACATAGGGAGATTAAGAGTCCTGCCCAGTATCCATTTTCCTTGTTATATGTCAAACCACAAAACACAGCGAGGCCTAATGAAAGAGAGGACTTGAAAGCAAAACCCAAGTTCTGGTTGCTGGGAATCAACTTCATGACAACCTCTCTGATCTTTCTTGTGCTCCATTTAGAATCTCCACTTTTCTCAGTTTTTTCCAGCTTGGAGTCAGTTTTATTTGCAATGGACGACTCGTCTAGGAGAAGATGAACGCAGTATAAAAAGAACGAGGCTGGGAGATCTTTATAGGCTATAGAGAGGTTTTTGGTCAAAATGCCTTTTTTCATCTCTGAAGTTATGGTTGCATCAAGAGGAGCAAAGCACTTGGCTTGCTGGCCAAACTTTTTACTGAATTGTCGTATGAAGTTGAGCAAGACACCTCTAAGCTCTTCATCAATGACCCCAACAGGAAAAGAAGTATAAGTTGATAGAGCAATGTCCATAGCTCCTATTGGTAACTCCATGTCTTGCAGTTTTTCTTCTGGGTCAATCCAATTTGGGTTGAACCGTTCCCAATGCATGCCATCCTGTTGAAGAAAAAACCAAGACCAAACATGCATTTAGCTCATTTGCAGCACTAGGAAATTAATTGTCGATTTAATTACTCCTTTTATATTTTTACTTGGACAATCTTTATGCATTACATTTCAGCCTTTACATCTAAAATTATTTATTTAACTCATACATTTATACTTGTAACTTGTTTTAGTCCTCATACCTACACTTTTAGTTTTTAATCCGTCTCAATCCTCACTTTTGAACAACAGAAGCTAAAACAGTTTAAAAATATGCGTAGACTCGGGTTAGCTTACCTGTTTACTTCGAATACTCTGGAGAAGCTTGGCACCTGTAGTGGAGAGGGACTTGGCTTGAGTGAAGAAACAAACAGCAGTTGAGTTGTCTGAGGCAGAGATGGCCTCTATGTTGCAATTTAACCTCTCACAAATATTTTTGGTGTATAATCGGTACAACTTCTTTGTCTGAAAGCAAGGCCAATTGAAAGTGTTTTTTTTTTTTTGTCCTCTTATATGAATGAAACCAATAATTATAACAACATACATTTCTGCAACAAAAAGGACCACCCTCCAAAATAAAATGTTGAGCTCCTAGTCACTGGGACACATACACTTAACACAGGAATCATTTCCTTTTGATTACGCTGTCTTCTAACCAATAGTGTAGTTATTATAGCTTCATTTTGTTACTTCCTATTCTATGGCTACGTTAAATGCTAAGCATATGCAATGGGACTCAAGGTGCTTTTGTGTTTCATATATTAGTTCACAAACTTGTTGCAAGATAATTTTGATCTTCGGTTTAAAAAAGTAATAGAAAACTGCTAATGAATTCCGAAAGACTCATCTTTTGCTTGTAATATTATTAAACTGTTCTCAATAATGTTAAATTTGCTTCTAAATTTGAGAAATAAAACAATTGAAAAAAGTAATATAAAACAAGCATTGACCTCTTTCTCATTCGTTCAATTTTTTATACTGTGGCTGAACCTGTCAAATGCTGAGGGTATATTCGGCAAAAATTCCTTTTCTCTTTCCGTCTCTAACGAGTCTCGATCATGAATGTCATATGTGCAAAACAGCAGCATGCACATGAAGACAATCACAGTGGATTTTGGTTTTAAAATTCATCCCAATCAAATAAAAAAAAATAGGTGTGGTTGGATTTGATTTAAAGCATGATAAAATATCAACAAAAATCTATATTTAGCAGTTTGATCTGATTTTAAAATTTTATCAGAATTAAGTATTACGGGTTAAATTATGACAGTTTATAAATAAACTAACATCGTAGTGTTTTGGGTTGTCTGACTAATTTCATATGTTGTTTTGAAGAAGTGTCTTATTTGAGAATAAAAAAAATATAAATATATGTGTATTTTTGTTTAGTTCGATTTAGATTGATTTTCAATTAAAAATTTAAGAACTCAAATAGATTTAATTTTTATTAGAATTTCAATTTTTAATTTGAGTTGAACCATAGAGCCAGTATTGCTCCAAGGCTGTGGAAATTGATTTAAGAACTAACTCTTGAATTTCTCACAATTTTCTCTTCATCTCTTCTCTTCTGCTATTCTTTTTTTTTTTTTTCCTCTCTATTTCTTGGTTTAGGTTACGCTGATGTCACACTTTAAAAAGGAGTATAGGGGATGACGAGTTCAAACTTTTTCTTTTTCTTTAGTTTTCTTTTCTATAGCACGAGTCCAAACTTTTACAGTTCTTATATATTATTATACGTACATTTTTTTAATAGAAGGCGAGAAGTAGCAGGTATCAAGCAACTTTTTTTTTACAGCAGTATCAAGCATATCTTAAGAATCCCAATTGGGTTGGCCCTTAGAGATAAACCATCTTATCTTATACTCGAAGTCCTAAATTTATTAAAATGAAACTAAGTGTATACAAGTTGTAAGGATCGATAAACCTTTTACATTTGAACATTTAGCAAATCCTAAAATCCCAAATATAGGTTGATTTTTTTTACCAAATATAGGTTGGTTATTAAAAGAGTAAATATTTATATTTATTCTTGATAAATTTAACATAAGACACATTAATACTTAAAAATCACAAATATAGGTTATATTAATCCATTTACTAACTCACTGTAGTGTTTGAAATAACTAATATGAACTATATTTATGATTTTAAGGGACTATATAAATTTTTTATATTTTTTAAAATTGAAGTGTCTGTACTAAAAAACTTTCAAGAATTAAATTTACTTTCAAATTTTATTTAAAAATTACTTCTCTTGGCCTTTTTTTTAACATTAACCGTGTTGTATAAAAAGAAAAGGACAGGTGCTAAAAATAAATTCTTTCACTGCTTGGAATTTTTTTATATTATAAAATGCAGTGGATATTCCACATTTTATATTGTGAATCTCTATAATTTTGTTTTTATTTTTCAAAAAATTATAACCATGGAAAAGAGTGTATCTCCAATACTTTTTAACTATATATATATATACACACACGCACGCACGAAGATTTTTCGTTCTTCCATTTTTATTTTGTCAAGTTTCGCGACCAGATAAGAGATTTTTAACCGTTCATATGTGTTTCTATATGCTGAAGTGTGCATGAACAGACAGTTCGAACCGTATCATGTCTGTCTTTACGTACATAAACACAAACACTTGGAGACAGAATTTCACAAGCTATTCGATACCTGGAATAATGCCTGAATTACCAATAGGCTGTAACAATAACATTTTTCTAATGAGTACGACATGACATGTTGGAAATGTGTATTACAAAGATCAGAAGTTGATAACACAGTCGTTGTTAAACCAATCTAGAAAGAAATACCCCTTTTTCCAAACGAGAAGTAAGAGTAACAATTTTGTAAGAAAATTGTTTGCTTCAGGCTTTTCTAACTAAGATATTGTTTGTTAGTTTGAAATACTCCTCTGTGGCTAGGGCTGAGTTTTATCTAATCTGAGAATTCATAATATTTTCTATACCTAGGAAAATAAAATTAATTAAGGGATTAATATATGTTTGTTCTTATAAAATTGTATATTTTTAATTTCAGTTAGTGTATTTTTTTTTTAAGTAAAAAAATCAAAATTATATGTTTAAAAAAATATATTACCTTAAAAATCATATATATATATATATATATATATATATATATATATATGATTATTTGTTATTAATAATATTATAAAATTATTTTATACTTCATCACATAATCATTATTTTATAAGAATGGTTCCGTGGAATAGTTCATACGTGACCATAAAAAAAGAATAAATTTTGTGAATTTGAATTCTTCTAAAAAAAACTAATTCATTATTATTAATTAAAATTTCAAGTTTGATTTTGTATGCGCTAATAATGTCCTTTTTGAACTACAAATTGTTAAAAACAACTATTGGTATAATTTTAAGGTGATTATTGTAAAAATGATAAATTTATAATAGAAATGATTTATAATTAAATATTTTACAATATTAATAAATAGATTATTTCCTTTAAGATTTATTGAAAACTACATATATTAGATTTGCGTGAATGTTAATTAAAACGATGATTCATACTCCACGTAATTGATGGTCCTAACTAATAATATGTGGTAGGTTAAAGAAGAAAGTAAGTTACCTGATGGGAGGCGAGGCAAGGAAAAGGAAGCAACATGGCGAGAACAGAGGCGACAGCTCCGAAGGCTGTGGAGCATACGACATGAATTGGGTGCATGGTGACCCCTCCTTTTCCACCATCGACAACGCTGCTAACATAAACATTGACTAGCTGCCCAAATGCAAGTTGCTTAGTGACCAAGTGGGTGGACTCTGGCAGCGCAACCAGAAACGCAGAAGCTGCCATGGCCACCGCAGCGACGGAGTTTGTGAAGTTGTGAGGTCCTATGAGCTGCAGGGTAACCAGAGAAAGCAGCATAACATGAATGTTGGAACATAGCACGTGCCAACAGCCTCTTAGGGTGTCGCCCAGCGTTGCATCCGACACTATGAGGACAGCTGTGGAGTACATGAAAGAGGGGAATTCCAGGTAGCGTCGGACAGGTGCGGGCCCGTAGAGGGAGGTGCAACCTGCTATGGTGCATGCCAAGGTGGTGCGTATAGCAGACCATAGACGTGTTCGCCACACCTCTGACCTTGTCATTGTGATTGAGGATGTTTTCGACATACTCTAGAGTAATTTGATGCTCACAGGAATAAAAGTTGTCACTTAAAGGCTATTTTGAGGAGTGCACCTCTTTCCTTTTTAAATGCCAGAGATAGACGCAACAACTGCATTATTGGCCAAGGAGACCCTGCGTTTCATCAGCTGCCACCAATTAAGAATAGTATTTTTTATTTCGACAACCCATCCACACTACAAACACACCATCCCACTCATCATGGGTTCTCCTAGTCACTAAGGATTTTACTTATTTTTTTAGAGTGAAATATCAACGGATCCCTAAAAGATTGAAGCATTGACATATTAGTCTATAGAAAAATTTGAGAAACACCCAAGTCATAGATTTTTTCTAGCATTTGTATATTAGTTTTTATTGACGTCGTTTAGTCAATATATAGTAAATTATTAAGTGCTTGTGTGGCAGATCCCTCTTTCATTATATAACAGTTCTTGCCATTTATATTAAACATATAAGAAGAAAAAATATTTGTGATAGTTTTTAACAGCTAAAAATATTAAAATTAAAAATAATCTCTTTAGTCCTTAGTACTTACTCATGGCAAACCCTATTAAAGTTTCTACTCTCATTCACATAAAACTGCATCTTCTTGCAGAACTCTCTCTCGTTCCACTTTCTTTTTCCTTTCCAACTCTAACATCACCCAAAACAACAATGTCTCTCTTCATTTTGACCAATCAAACCCAACTTGCTCCTCTCAATCTTCATTTGATCAAGATTGATTATGAATTGAAATGTGTAAGGAGGTTGAAAATAACACAAAATCTGACTCAAAGAGAAAACCCTATGTCGACATACCCAGAGCACTAGTCGAAAATCATGCATACAAAAAATGAACAAATTCGAGTTTATAATTAAAATTAAGCAATTGGATTGAAATGAAATTGAACAAATCCCAGAGGAATTCCCTATGGTTCCAACGTCATCCTCCTTGTTGTCATCATAATCGAGGTTGCCACCAAATTCCTCATCCTTGGGCATGTCACTCCTCCTATGATACTTGAGCCACACAAAGGCTGCATGGACAAGGCACTATAATGCTTAGCTATAGATGCATCACTGATTGGTGTGTTGTGCTTCTCCTTGACGGTGTAGGCAAGCATGACCACCAAGAACACCACAAAGGCCATCTTCCATCTCATGTCCAACGCCACCACTGACTTCGAGTAAGTCTAGTCAGCACGAGGCTCATCCAGCTCATACGTCTCTATCTCATAGACCATGGTGGAGTGGTCGTGATGGCTGAGGAGGAGGGTTAGGACAGGAAGGCTGGCGGTAGCATCCAGACACGAGAGAAGGAACAACGCGTTGGGCTGATGGGTGATGTTTGGCGATGACATCATATGAGGGTTGGCAAAAGAGATTTGTTGGGATGGGTTTCAATTGGATTGAGGTTTCTTGCTCTCCTTTGTGGTTGGTAAGGTGAATTCCAATCTTGATGTTTAGGGTTGGGATTTTGGGGTTTCGAGATTGATTATTTGGGGCTTGGACTAAAATTCGAAGATGGGAAATTGATTTTGGGTGGAATCAGTTGAGAAATCAAGAAACTCAAATATTTGGTCAAGTGAAGATTGAAAGGAGCAGGTTGGGTTTGATTCATCAAATTTAAGAGAGATGTTGTTGCTTTAGTGAGGTTAGAGTTGGAGGAGGAAGAAAGTGAAAGAGGAGAGAGTTCTCCAAGAAGATGCAGTTTGATGCGATTGAGAGCAAAAAATTCAATAGGGTTTTCCATGAGTAAGTACTAAGGATTAGAGAGATTTTTTAATTTTTATTTTATTATTTTTAGCGACTAAAAATCGCCACAAATATTTTTCTTTTTACATGTTTAATATGAATTATGTGGACTGTCACGTAATGAGAGAGAGACTTGTCACATAAGCACTTAACAATTAACTATGCATTGACTAAACGAAGTTAGTATTGTACGGACTAATAAGCAAACACTAGAAAAAATCAGGATATGGATGCCTCTCAAATTCTTTCAGGGACTCAGATGTTAACACTTCAATCTTCCAGGGACTCATTTTGTATTTCACTCCATTTATTTTCATTATTTTTCCATATAATAAAAATAAAATTATTATAAAAAATGTTCTTAAACATTTTCTTTGAAACATTTTCTTGTCATAAAAATTAATTGAAACTGTATCTTAGTCACTCCATGCCAACCAATCCACTTGTAAGTCATTTTCCACTCTTCAAGTGCTTGTGACTAAGGGATCATGTACCTCTAGTCGTCCCACACTAACCAACCCCACTTGTAAGCCACTTTCCACTCTTCAACTGTTCGTGACTAATGGGATATGTCCCCTTTGATTGCTTCACAACAATCGATCACTACTCCCCATATGGTCCTATGCTGATCGAGCTCCTTCCAGGATGACGTCCCCTCCATAATCCCCGCTCTCAATATTCTATCTAAATCCCTGCCAAATTCACATCTCCAACTACCTTATCAAATCAAATGCCCTACAACTGTCGCGTCCTATATCTTATCTAAATCAATGATATGCCTGGACCCTAACCACTTAATCATAATAAGATACTTGTATCTCGGATTCCTCTGGATACCTACTTCATATAATGCTTATAAATACACCCCTTTGCACCCGCTAAAGAGCAATGGATTCACACTCCCTAAACTTGATGTTCTTAGTCTAGGTATACTCTCACTAATGTTTACTTGTATTCGAGAACAGAAACTATCAGATTTTATGGAGTATTTGAGACAAGTCTAACTAATATTTCTTAAAAAAATACTACATTACATGTCTTGGTTATGTTTTTCTTTAATTCCCCCCCCCCCCTTCCTTTATAAACACAATACATAGAAGAAAGTATCTTTAAACAAGAAGAGAAAATAGAGGGAATAAAAAAAATATAATAATAATAATAATTTCTAAAAATAAAATTTTAGAACATGTTAGATTTCTATTATTAAAAGTTATTCTTGTGTAAAAACTAAATAGATTTAGTACTTCTTTCCAATTCATTATTTCGAATGTCTTCAAGTAAAGTTGTCTTGGTCCGAGTTCCTTTCCTTTTGGGTGTGGGGGTGTGACCTACAAAAGTCACTTGAATGCTTAAATAAGAATAGATCTGTGACTAAATACATTAAAATATGAATGAAACAGTTACCTTTTCTTATGATACTAGACTCCTATTTATAGGTTTCATGTTAGGCCTAAGACTTATGGGCTTACTAATCTAAGTCCAAATACGAATAATTGCGTGTTATCTTTCATAATTAAATTTAGTTGTGAATATGCTAATCACTGAGATCTACTCAGTGGTGAGGTAGTGTGTGCCTTGCTTCATTGCCAAGCTACTAGATGATCTAGTCTCACTTGCCCAAGTCTTTGCCGAAACGATGTGACTTACCAAATGTGCTTAACTGTATCGAGAAGATATATATTTCCTTTGTACAAAATTCATTTTTAATTTTTAAATTATAATTTAATAAAGTTGCCCAGACAACTGATAAAGGGTCATGCAAGGCACAAAGCTGGTGATTGAGAAAGATTGAGTAGTGTAAAATTATTTTAAAATTAATTTTTAAACCAAAAAAAGTTACAAGAGAATTAAATACGTCATAGTTAATTTAAAATTTATTTTAAAAAAAATCTTTTACTTTTACCCTACCAAACATAGCTAGTGACAAATCAAAAGTTTATATGATTGAGTAGAGATCATGCGAAAATACTCATACATGTACATAATAAAATTCTCAAGTAATAGAAGGATTAATTGGATGCTGAGTTTAATTTTATATAGGTACATGTTAACAAATGAATATGGGATGGGTACCAAATGGATATCATTAAATATCTGTTATAATAAAATTAAATACATAAAATTAAAATATTTTCGTTTGTACAAGTGAGAGATTGAAGTATTTTATCTTGTTTATTTGTTTTTTTTACTATTATTTTAATTTATGACGTTAGTTTAAACTTATGGGATTGAAGTATTTTAACTTTTAAATTCAGTTTTTAAATTGAAGTATCTTGATTAATATAATTTTGTAGTATATTTGAATAGTTTCATTTTGAACTTCAAAATATTTTTTAGAAAGAAATTGTCATAAATAAAAATTAAAGTTAAATACTTTTAAACTATTTTTTTTAGCAAATATTTACTCGTATCATGAATATTTAAGAAATCGTGAGTTATTCATTTATGGGTATTCAAGCAGGAATAAGGGCAAGCACGAAAAAAATATTTATAATGTAAACTAGATGGATAGATAATTGGAGATTATTACCTGTATTCACCCGAAGATTATTGGATGATATCCGCGTCGGAACTTGCATAAAAATTGTTAAATTAATTTTTTTAATAAAAAAATAAATAATATTTTTTTTGTTTTTACTAAACATGCATCTAATGAAGAGAAAACACCAATACATGCCAATGTCAAAAATTTTACAATGACATTCAATCATAACTATTTATATATGATAAGTTTGTTGACTCTATTGATTAATATTTTAAAACTCATATAAATGAAATGTTGAGATTAAATATCAATATAAAATTTTGTAATGAAATTCAAGAAAAAATATTATTATTCACTAATCATAAAATAATACTATTATTAAATGTCAAAGGTTACCTAACATGAAGACAGTCAAAGCAGTTGAAGTAAACTCAAAGATAAGTTGTACACTTGTCTCCTACTATATCCAAAATAGTATGCTAATATGGTCTAAGCTACTTATATTGTATAGTATCACATGCATACAAAAAATCCAAAATTGTACAATGCAAGTCAAGCAATAAAAATCACTTAAAAGCTAATAATTATTGATATGTGGGTCAAACTTTAGGAACAGACGCTTAAATTAAATATGTGACGTTATTATATACCTCTAAAATTTTAAATGCAAGTTTACCATAAAGTTTATCATCACAATAATATATAAAAAAAAATAGGGTTAGTCAAAATGTTGTTCTTAAATCTTTCAATGACTCAAAACCTTTAATAATTGAGTTAGAACTAAAACTTGATAAGTCAGAACTACAACTTGTTGCAATAGCCCGTTCAATATAGGCTATCATATTATGTACCAAAAAATTAACTTTCATTTTATTTCTCTACATTATTTTCATTGTAGAAAAAGATTTAATCTATAAATCAAGTAGTAAACTTTTAAATTTTTATATATACTCATTCAAAATTTAGACATTCTAACTTTCTAATCTTAA
Organism: Psophocarpus tetragonolobus; assembly: GCA_037954015.1. Taxonomy (NCBI): domain Eukaryota; kingdom Viridiplantae; phylum Streptophyta; class Magnoliopsida; order Fabales; family Fabaceae; genus Psophocarpus; species Psophocarpus tetragonolobus. Next base: position 63,057,155 of record CM075691.1, on the reverse strand, counting down.
TATAAATAATAATATAATAATATATAAAATATAATTTTAAAATATATATACATATATAAAAAAAATTGAAAAACATTTAGAAAAGCCGTAACTTCCCTATCATAACTAAGATCCACCATTGGATATTGGAGCATCATATTATCTTAATCCACCAAAAAATATACAAAACATAATTAATTTATCTTATAAATTATATTAATTAAATAATATTGGATCATTAATAACGTGGGGATAAGCGAGTATCTAATAGTTTTGCATATTCACCCAACTCAGTTGACCCATAACAGTCGTAGTTGAGAAATAAAAAATAATATTCTACAAATATATATAAAATGTGAATAATTTAATTTACATACACGTATCCTTGTCAATTATAAAAACTTTACCATGTCTTCTTGAATATAGATCTCACTCATCCATGGCTAGTTTTTACACATTTTATTTGTTAACATTATCAAATATTAAAATTAGGGATGAGAAAACTATCGATATCGGTGGGTATTTTTTAACCTATTTTAATTCTGACAGAATCTCTCGTTTTAATTAGTATAGGTACGGGTATTACACAATGTAGTAAATTGGGTATGGGTATGGGTATCTAACTATCTTACTCATACCAAAACTTATATTTGTCTTGTTATAATTATAATAATTATATAATAAATTTAAAATGATATATTTAATTAAAAATTTTAATTTTTAAACTTTAATTTATAATTCTTTGTTATTTATTATTCTTTATATAATTTTGAAATTAAAATGTAATCAATCACTCAATATAAAAATTATTTAATAATAAATAATTAAATTTAAATTGCAAAAAATAATATAACAGGTTATCTGCAAGTATACCCAACCGAAAATATCCAACGGTTGAAGATTAAAATTTTATATTTGTACTCGAACCCACGTGGCACTTTTTGGGGACAAGGACATATAACCAAACTTGCACTTGCTCCACTTCGTTGTCATCCCTAATAAAAATAAAGGAAAAAGTTGAGCTTCATTTAATCTAAAATTGGAAGACTCTAACAATATATTCCCTTATTTTACTTGTAACATCCTAAGATTTTAATATTATTCTCACCAATAATTCATCTAATATAATAAGTTTCCCATACAATTGAGGTTCCACAAATAGAGATATCAAATTTTCATTATAACGCATTAAACAAAACATCATGCATCTCAAAGATTTCAAAGTATAAAACGAATTATAACTTAGTATATTTCGCACAAGTCGCCAAGTGAAGCCTATCGCCTAGCAAAATCCAGGGTACCTCACCCAGCAACAATTGTCACCCAAAGAGAATCCTGTATTAGAATATCCTAGTAACTTGCTCAGTGAGACACGCCATTGGACGAAAAATCTGTTTAATTCTAAATAGTGAGTAATTTGCGCTTAGCGAGACCTCTTGTTAGGCGCAAATCTCTCAAAAGTCCAAACTGAGACAACTTTACATTGAACGTGACCTCTTGCTGGGAGCAAAGTTGCAAAATAGACCTAATAGAAACTAAAGTTCATTGGACAAGACCTGCCGTTAGGGATGGCAACGGGGCGGGGCGGGTGCGGGTTTGACCCTCCCCGTCCCCGTCCCCGCAAAGTGCAGGGTGGGTTCTGGTTCGGGTATAAAAGGAGCGGGTATAAAATTTTAATCCACATCCCCATCCCCGTCGGGTATTTTCGGGTTCGGGTATACCTGCGGGTACCCGTCATATTGTTTTTTACAATTTAAATTTATTGATTTATTATTAAATAAATTATATATATTAAGTTATTAATTATATTTTAATTTAAAAAGTATATAAAGAATAATTAATAACAAGAAATTATAAATTAAAGTTTAAGAATTAAAACTTTTAATTATATATATAAATTTAAACTTATTATATAATCATTAAAATTATAACAGGGCGGGTACAAGTTCGGGTACGGGGCGGGTAGTCACATACCCGTACCTGTACCCGGTTTAACTCATCGGGTAATACTTGTACTCATACCCATACCCGGTCAAACTGGGTAATATCTGTCAAAATCGGAGCGGGTTTGGGTGGGTACCATGGGTATGGGTATTTTTGCCATCCAACGAAACCCTGCAAATAGCAGAACATCTACTGCATAACTTAACTAAGCATGTTCATAGATAATACATTCATTCATATTCCATATTACATTCCATCTATCGTTTCTTTTGTACCATGTTTACATCACTCTTGCATAAAATATAACAAACATGTAAACTTGATCACAATGTTTTTAAGCCCAAATAATTATATCCTTACACAACTCCATACACATATATACAATTCTAAAATAACATTCTAAAACTTCCAGCATGTAATGGTATCCTTACACAACTTCATACACGTATATACTACATATATAGAATTCTAAAATAAAATTCTAAAACTTCCAGCATGTTTGAAACCCATCACTCCACAACATTTTGTCTCTTAACCTCATTTCCACTATTTGCTCCTATACAAGACACAATCATCACTATCATATACAAAAAATATAAACAGTGCAAGGTAAGCTCATAAACCAAAATATAACATAAACATATAGGAAACATACAATTCCATACATAATTAATCTAAGTCTATAATATAATAATTCAACCACACTTATCTTCACCATGAACCTGAGTAAATTAATATATACTCTTATATTTTCCAGAGAGACTTATGAATTTGGATACTTGGCGGCCTATCTGACTTCCCACATATTGATATCTGATGTCTACCTAATCCATAATGATAATCAGTTGAAGTCCAGACATACTCATAGGGTACCCAACTAGCGTCCTCTTGACCCATTTGACAACCAGTTGTTATCTGAATACATCCCTTTAGATACTTACTCACCATAACTCAACCTTGGTTCCAGTACTTGCTCGCCATAACTCAACCTTAGAACCGATATTTACTTGTCATAACTCAATCTTAGTACCAGAATCACTATGGCTATTATATATCTTTAATTCAATGTACCATAATATTCTTTTACCTACTCGTAACAATTCACATCAAATCAATCATTATCTCAATCAATGATCAATCTTATAACATTTGTAATTCAATATCACCATTAAACTTTAAAATATTCAAATTATTATTCAATCACAATTTCTTCAAACTCACAACCAGACAAATCAGTCACATACATAATCAAACTCAAAATACTAATTAGAATTCCATTCATCCACATATAATCACATTTAAATCACAAAATTAAGGTTTTACTAAATCAAAACACATTCATCCACGTGATGGTCCAGTACCATCTAATAATTTCTCCACGAGACATTAGATAAAAATTTGATAGTCCAATACCATCAAAATATAGGAGTTTTACATCAAAATTATCTAGCACTCTAGGATGATTTTGCCTTTAAAATAACTCCACTTACTTTATTTGTGTGTGTGTGAAAGAGAGAGAATCCTAAACACACACAGAACCATACACACACACAGAGAACCATTAAATTTCAATAAAATAAACAGCAAGATAAAGAAGAAGTCTTTTATATTTATTCTTGAAGTAAGTAAATCTCTCTATGTATATAACACTTATAATAATATTTTATCTAACACCGTGATTTATTTATATATATATATATATATATATATATATATTTAAATTATATTGTTTATTGAATATTGAAAATTAAATATTATTACCCAAATATTGCAAATATTAATTATAATTTTAAATTTCATATAGTTTCTTTATAATTTAAAGAAAAGTAATACATAAATAAAATTTTATTCTTTTATTTAAATTAATTTTTTATATTTCATAATTTATACAAATATAAATTAAAAGTTTAGAATTAGAAAAATATATGCAATTTTAATAAAATCATCAACAACAAAAAATTAACCAAACAATAATTTTGTTGTTTGAGTATAATTTATATTATATCCTATCATTATTTTATTTATTATGCAGTGTGCACCGTATAATATCACGTTCTTTTATCTTATCTAGACAATCAAATGATCTCTTAATGCTTAACTATGAAATTAAGTCCTATAAGTTAACGTGTTTTTCATTTTGGTCACGGTAAGTCTTTTATTTTATTTCTAGTCTCTAATATTTATTCATTTTTTCGGTTTTAATCAATGTCATCCACTGTTGCTAAAAAACCTAATGTGGTTAGGGACTAGGGATGGCAACCAGGCGAGACGGGTACGGGTTTGACTCTCCCCATCCCTGTCCCCGCAAAGTGTGGGACAGATTCGGGTTCGGGTATAAAAAGAGAGGGTATGGAATTTTAACCCCTATCCCCGTCAGGTATTTTCGGGTTCAGGTATACTCATGGGTACCCGTCATATTATTTTTTGTAATTTAAATTTATTTATTTATTATTAAATAAATTATATTATTAAGTTATTAATTATATTTTAATTTAAAAATTATATAAACAATAATTAATAACAAGAAATTATAAATTAAAGTTTAAGAATTAAAATTTTTAATTAAATATATAAATTTAAACGTATTATATAATCATTAAAATTATAACACGGTGGGTACGAATTCGGATATGGGGCGGGTAGTCATATACCTATACTCGTACCTTACCCAGTTTAACACATCGGATAATACCCGTACTCATACCCGATCAAACCGGGTAATACCCATCAAAATCGGGGTGGGTACTCACGAGCATGGGTATTTTTGCCATCCCTATTAGGGACACATTGTTTCAAAAATTTTAAATCAATATTTGATTTACAAATTTAAAATATTATTTTTAAATATTAACCACACTATAATTTTTTCTCTTTAGAGATTGAAGATTGATAGTCAATGACTGACGATCGTGTTAGAGATAGAGCTTGGATGTGAAAGTCGGTGATCGTCAATCAGAAATGGTGGTTAGTGACAACCAATCGAGGGTGGTAGATGATGACCATCGGTTAGAGGTGGTAGTCGAAGGTGACAAACGAAGACTAACAATCAGAGGTAGCGGTTAGCGACAACTAGTTAAAGGTGGTATGATCGATGACCGCTGATTGGAAGTAACAGTCGATGACCATTGATAAGAGATAGCTACCTGTGACTACAAGTTAGAGGTAACAACCGATGATCGCCATTAAAAGGTGACAGTCTGTGACCATTGGTTAAAGGTGGTTGCCCGTGATGACAAGTAAAGTTAAGTGATGAACTCAAATAAAAATAGAAATAAATATGAAAACCAAATTTATTGTTTTTGAAATTCAGTGAAACTATTTCTAAAATAAATAAAAAACCGGAAACTCAAATTTACATTTGCATGGATGATTTTAAATATTTTTAATTGAAAGTTAGTTTATAGAACTAATAATTTATATTATAAAAAATATTTAAAACCTAGAATAAAAATCTATATATAAAAATATTTTTTTAAAAAAATATTAATATAACAATAGTTTAAGCAATTATGAGAAAAGTAGGAGAATAAATAATTATCTCATATAATTTTTTATTTAAAAATGATAAAAACATAAAATAAATTTATATTTTATTTATTTAATAGTTCAAATGATATAGTAATTATTTTTTACTTGAAATAGTTATAAATAATATAGTCATCTTTGTTGTAAGAGGTAAATAATATTCCTCTCATAATTTGAATTTATAACATAATAGAGTAGTAAGAATCTATCAATTTTTTTTCAATCTAAAATTAAAGATCAACTTTGATTTAATCCATATATGATTTTAATATAAACTAAAAACTATTCATTTTAGCATATTATAATCATTATCAAAATAAAAATAAAATAAAATACAAATAATCAAATTATCTTATAAAAAAATTAAAGTATAAATATTTTCTTACTATAAAATATTGATTTAACATTATGTCATGATTTTAATTTATAATATAATATATTTTTTAATATATTAATTTATTGTCAATATAAAACTCATTTATCTTATACTAATTATTGTAAATTTATAATTAATTTTATAATATATTTTTATTTCCGTTTAATTTGAAATTAATGTAATCCATATCATCATCCTTATGTTTTGAAAAATAAAATATATATTCAGTGTAGTAAATTGACTATCAATATCAAAATTAAGTTCAAACTAATCAAAATATTGTGATATCATTATTTTATATATGCTAATCATAACATCTATAATGACAATTTCATTTAAAAATTTTAATATAAATAAAAATAAATTTATTACAAAATACTTAATTTATATCAATATTTTATGATTTTAAATATATAGAATATTTTAATTGATAAATTAAAATATTTACCATATTTCATTATGTAATAAATTTTCATATATAGATTCAATTTTTTATTGCATTTAAATTATTTAGGATAATAATGAGATAAGATTTTTCAAAATAAGGTTTAAATAATATTTAAAAAATAACTATTTAATAAATAAATATAATTTTATTTCTAATTATTATAATTAAGGTTCTTTTAAATTTAAATGTAAATATTTAAACTCATTAATGTAATCATTATAAATGTAGTTAAGTTTAGAGAAAGAAAATAAAAGAAATTATGTCATGTGATAACATGTAAAATAGTAGTTAAAATATTATACAATGATGAGAGCTAGATTATTTTTATAATACTATTGACTAGCCAGTAAAGGTTATAAGATCTAGTGGCAAATGTAAGTGTCTCTTTTATTAATAGGTTAAGTGTGTAAAATAAATAGTAAGAGAATTAAATTTAAGTTTAGCTTTAATTAACAAATAACTCCATTAACTATATCAATGCTATGTGATTGAATTTGAATAATGTATAGTAAGATGAGTAGGTGTAAATAGCATGCAAAACTTATTAAATACACCCTGATTCCCCTTCTTCTTCTTTCTTCTCCTTTTATTTCTTTTCTTCTTCTTCTCCCTTGTCATTTCCTTCTTCTTAACCATTTTCTTTCTCACTTTGCTGCCAACATTGTTTTTGCTTGCATGTGTGACTTCTGGCTGACAGAATTCAACGCAGTCTCTTCCATTACTTCAGATTCTGAGTGTTGATCAGTATAGGTATGTCTTATCCTAAATCTTTGGACCTTTTTTCATTTGTTTTCAATCTAATTATTCTCTTTAAAAAGGGAATTCTTTTAAATTTCAATTTCTTAAGTTCCTATTTGGTTTTGAGATTTTTGGTAGGTCCTGAGTGAATTCTACAATTTATTTTCCTTAGTTTGACAAATTCAACTTTTTAAGGGAGCAATAGGTAAGGGAAGTTTAATCTTGAATTTAAATTGAAGTTTTTTATTTATGTTAATATTACTATGACTAAATATGAGTTGTTGTGTTTTAATCATGCTTTGAGTTATTTGTGTAATTAATGATTGGACTATTGTGTTTGGAGTGTTTTTATGATTAATTGCACAGGTGTTTAGTGAAATGATTATATGGTGAATTGAGTAATGAATTGTTGAGTAATGACTTATGTGATCAGGTTGTTATGAAGGGGTAACAAAGCTCTTGATATGGTACTTTGAATTAAAGATACATGGGGATAGGTCTAAGTAATCCTGGTGCTAAGGCCTTGCGTATGTCTATGGTGCAGTATTAGGGCTTTGTGTAGGGCGATCCTATATTGGTGTTAAGGTTAGATAGACTGTACATCAGTTGGTTATCTAATGAGTGTGCTCGGACTTCAACTGGTTATCAGATGAGTTAGACAGATATCAAATACCAGTGTGAAATAAGTCAGATGAGTTGTTGCCTTAATATCCAAATTCAATATAGTGAGTCTTTCTTAAAGCGTCTAATTATGTGATTATGAACACTTGTATTTTTCATATAAGAATTATTTAGTGTGAATTTTTTATTTATAGTTTTTACATGATAAATGTGAATGCTAATTTACAATTATTTTAATAGAATTATTGATTCATGTCATTGTGAACTTACTTTTGCATTGTATATGTATTTTGTTTGATTGTGATGATTGTGTTTTGCACGAGAGCAGATGGAAGCAACGAATCTACTAGGCTTGAGAGGATGGGATAAAGTGAATAGTGGATCAACAAAGACAAGAAAGTCCATTTTGTCTTGTATAGACTGTGTATATAGGATATTTAATGAACCTATGCAATTGTTAACTAGTATGATGTTATGTTTTGAACTGACACGGGTTTATGTTTAAGGAGAAAACTATAGAAGACATAAACAAGTTATAGTATATGCATGTATGTAAGTTGAAACTAGAGACATAGTTGATGTGTACCTATGCAAGACAAAATGGACTCTCTAGTCCTTGTTGATCCACTATTCACTTTAGCCCAGCTCTCAAGATAGTGGACTTAAGTCAAAATATCGTACTTAAAGAACCAGATCTAGTTCTCAATTAATTCAATTTAGAAGATAAGAGAGTAAAGATAAGGGAATGACTTAAGTTGATGGTTTAGACTCATAATAGATTTTAAACAGATGAGAAGTAATAAGTTTGGAAGTCAATAGATTGAGACCTAGGGTTATGATTTTCACTACAATGTTCTTACTCCTTATTTACTAAGTAATCTCATTCTTTTTCATTCGTTGATCACCAATACCATGATTATTGTTATGATGTGTTTGTTCATTCACACCATACTATAACCCTAACTTATTATCCAATTTGGTCATGCAAGACTCCAAAGTAGGATCGATTTCCTTATTAATTAATTGAAGGTTCACCCAATATATTTAGTCAATTATATTAGAACAAATCCAATTGACTCACAGTTCAATCATTCAAACATCAAAGGTCATGAATATTCATACAACTAAGATATTAACAAATAAAATAGTAAGACGATTTAATCACTAAATGAATAGAATAATAATGCAAAGTACAATAGGGGAATCACAAAAAGTTTACATCACAATCCTAAAAAAAGGAGAATTAGCTAGACATAGGCAATGCAAAGCCAAACATCTCATAAATTACACAATGCATTAATGATAAAAGAAAGAATTACCAATAGAGAGCATTGTGAATTGACTAAACCAAAAGCTTCCTTCCCATTCCTTGCCTCCAAGTCACAAATCTAAGTCTTTGCCTAAACCAAAGTTAGTCCCCTTTTGTTTCTCATCTTCTAGTATTTATAGGAAGGGTTTGGGTTTTTTAGCATGGGTGTTTTGTAAAGGAGCATGACAGTGGTGACCTGGATCTTCAATAATTGCTCTAAAAAAACCCGATTTTTCCCTTTTTTCTTTTCGTTTCTTAAGTACATGTCTAAAGTAAGAATAAACACTAAAAAGTTTTGTCAACAAATATGCAACTTTTTCCTTTCAAACAAGTATTAAACATGATAAAAATAGGGTCAAACTTGGGTTTATAAATATTCCTTTAAGCATGTTTTATGTTGATTTGTGATGACTAGGTGTAGCTTGTACACAATGTGTTGATGTAAGTATATATGATGAAATGTTTCAAGTAGTAGGATGTCTGATTGTTCTTTAAGTGGTATGGGTTTTGTACTTGAAGTTCTGCATTTTGTAGAGTCTCGTTGAGTGATAGGTCTCATATAGTGAAAGTTGCTATTGTTAATGTGTTTCTCGGCTTTGCGCCCGAAAAAAAGTCTCGCCTAGCACAAAGTTATTTTTGTTAGGGAATTGTTTGGATTTACTCCTAGCGATGGGTCTCACTCAATGCAAAATCTTCTTTGTTTTAAATTAAATTGGGTTTTTGCCCAGTGATGCACCTCGTTGAGCGAAGTTCCTCCATGGGAATAGTTCAACTCATGGTTCTTGCTAGACGATTGTTGTCCTTAGGTGAGATACCCTATTCCTCGCTAAACAACCTTTCTCGCTTGTATAGTGCATGGGATAATTTTTTTTTAAAAAAACTTAATGTAGTGAGATTTATGTTATATTATAATGGTGGTATTGATGATTAATAATGCTACGTACATGGACAATTATTTTGGGATGTTACAGCAAAGTCCACATGTGAGGAAAAAATGGTAGAGAAGGTTGTGAGTTCAAATCTATCCACTAACAAAACAAACACGTTAATAACTAACATTCACCTATAAAGAAAAAACTATTGACTAGCTAGCAAAGGATATCTTGACAAAACATACAGAGAGAATTAAAAGAAATAATGACTTCATATTGTATAATATAATAACACTTGTATGTTTAAAATCAATAGTTCAACATTATATATATATATATATATGAGAGAGACAGAGAGAGAAAATTATTTAGGTTTGGGGTCACAGAAAAATATCACAATAAAGGAGATGCAGGATGGAGGTAGATAGAAATGGAATTAGAGGTTGTTATTTGCATGACAAGACAAGCAGTTGGGTGAACTAATGACTCGATTAAATGTTATTTCTTTATTGAATGACACTCAAGATGGATGTTTTAGCATTAGTGTTATGTAGTGCGGGAGTTATATCTGGTGAAGAGGTAGGGTGTACTTTGTGTGGGGAGAGAGTTTAAACAATGCAACACTTATTTATGAGGTGGAGCTTGTCATCTCATGTTTAAGTTAAGTTAGGTCCTTTACGAGGATGATGACGATACTACATCATAATTTCCGTACCTTTTGTTATCAATATTTGGGATTCATTAATGGTCCTAAAGTGCATACATGAGTTTGGTCATTTGTATCGTTTGCAGGTTTATGGTACATTTGGAAGGCAAGGAACACATCAATATTCAAAGGAAAAGTTATAGAGATTGGCAACATCATCCATACAGTTTTGTTGAGCTTTTGTGAATGGTGCTATGTAGAAAAAATTACGGCACATTATTTCGTTGAATGAATTATGAGTTCTACCTTTTGTACTTGGATTTTTTTTTTCTCTTTAATATGTTTCCTCTAACTATGTCTCTTTTTCATTATTTTTAAACAGACACACCTTATGTTCTCTACTTAACTAGTTTATCTTAATAAATTCTTTTGATTTATATTATAATATATATAGACACAAATAATTGATTAAAATACATATGTAAGTGTTATCAATGGTGTTAATTAAGATTGATTTTGCATTAATTGTTTAATTTTATTTTATAATTGTTTTTACTTTTTTTTACGTGGTTAATTTCTCTTTCTTTATAATAATTAACAATCAACAAATTTATATAAGTAAAAAGAACAAGGGAAAAGGAAATAACATTGAAAGATCCCCTGAACTTGACCATCGAACATGAAGAAAAGCAAAATTGGAAAGGGAAGAAGAGAAGTGGTAGATGGTACTTCGGTATATTATAATTTGTTTTAGGTTTATTCAAATAAAAAGTTTATTTTACCTACGCTGCTACGCTAGTTAGTTTCTTAGGTGGAATAAAGTTAGTGAATAGTAATAGTGGTACATATGCCAAACGAATATATAGAACTGTCAGGGATTCGTTACATGCATCTCCAAATGACGTGGATATGCTTCTTGTATAAATACAGAGCGTTAGTTTCAAATTAGTGGGAACGATTGGTTATCCTTTACGGACACCAGACATGGATGACAATTCAACAAAAAACTTTTCAGGGGAAAACAAAATATTTAGACAGGTACATTAAATACTATACTGTTTAGTAATAGTTCCGGTTTATGACAACTCAAACCAACTCACCTTATATCCACACCATATACAATTCATCTCTTACCATGTTTGAATTCTGTCATCTTTTCTAAGTGGACGTGCATTATAGAAGTAAAAAATAGTTACTTTTGAATTGATCTTGACGTGATTATACTAATACGTGGATCCAACACGCAGAACTAAACACATTATATGTCTATTTACATTTTTAATGATTTTATATAAAATAAAAATTTAATTAATCCCATTGTTATATATTTATCAAATTTCGTATTATTTAGATTTTTTTAGATATGTCATGTAATAATGAATATTTATAAATTTTTAAATATTATATTGTACATTAAGAACTATCAAATAATTTTAAAATTTTATGAAACTTTGTATATTTGATCTCACTAATAAAAAATAAAAAATTCAATGATTGAACTCATGAAATTTCCATTCTATATAAAATTATTGAGAATATAATTTGACTAAGTTTGACATTGAAGGCATGAAATTTTCATTTTATATAAAGTTATTAAAAATATAATTTGCCTAAGTTTGACATCTAGTGTAGAGATAGATAGATAGTATTTTTTAAAATTTATTTTAATTTATTTTTCATGTACGTATGACTTAAAATTTTTTAAATTAATTTGTATTTTATTTTTTTTATGTGTTTTATTTTTATGTTGGGTATCTTTTCTATTATTTTAATTTTTTTTAAATGCTTTGTAATTTATTTTTCAGTTTAAATTTTTTAAATTAATATTTTAAACCTAATATTTCAAATTATTTTTAAATTATTTTGATAAAAAGTGTTTAAAGAATTTAACTTAAAAAATATAAACTGGAAAATAAATTACAAAGTGTTTAAAAAATTTAAAACAATGAAAAAAGATATACAACGTAAAGATAAAATACATAATAAAATAAAATATAAATTAACTAAAAAAATTTTATTTTCAAATTCTTGATTTAAAAAAATACATAAATAAAAAATAAATTTAAAAAATTGACCAAAAAACACATCTAGGAAAAAAAATGCCTTATAAGAAATTGGTTGTTAGTAAAAGATGTTATTTAGGTAAATAATGTGGGAGGTGAGTCATTTTGATAATTTTTTTTCTTTTGGGATATAAAAAATACCAAACTAGGTCTCTTATACATAATACATACTTACATACATACATATATAGAAAGAGAGACCTAATGATATTAGTGTAACTTATACTAAGTATTACATCACACACAAATATATAGGGGCAGGATTCATTGACATCATGTGTCAAACTTACTCAACTTATACCTTCAATAATTTCCTGTAGAATGAAATTTTGTCAATCCAATAGTTAAATTCATATTTTTTTAGATCAATTGTACAAAATTCTATAAAATTTTAAAATTATTTAGTAGTTCATCATACTACTAATTTTAACACACAATATAATATTTAAAAATTTGTAGTATTCATTATTAAATAACACATTTATGAAGTCCAAATTATGTTAACTCAATAAAACTTATCAATAAGATAATAACACAAAATTCAATTGTTAGATTGGTAATATTTTTTTAGCATGCATAAAGTTATTGATGAAGGAGTAATTTGACTAGGTTTAACATCTACAGAGAGAGAAAGTAAAATTCACTAAAATTAAGTATAAGATTTCATGGAAATAAATTGTTAGGATGAAGAATAAGTCTTTTTTACTTAGTCTTTGAGTAAGTAGAAATAGTCTAACTCCAATGAGAATAAATGCTTATGTGAGGACAACGAATAACAACTATAAAAAGATCAAGACTAAAAAGAGACTGTAACGACCAAATTTCTAAAAGATTTAGAGAATAAAAACCAAATATTTAAAAAATATCAATCATCACATTTAATAATATCATAATTAACCAATCATACAATAAAATTTATAGTTGTCAATGTTGCTACAAAAAATGTTTTTCTACTGCAATGAATCTATTATCGTTGGTAAAGTACTGTTTAATAGTAATGACTTTGAAAGTCCCTACAAAAAACTATTTTTTATGGCAACACATGTAATGTCACTAGGAAAAGTATTATCTAATGCCAACAATATTCTCCATCACTGCAAAAGCTAGTTTTTTTTTAATGCCAACACACATGTCGTTGGGAAAAAATATTATTTAATTTTAACAATTGCTACAAAAAGTTTTTTTTCGTTCCTTTTCTCTGTCTAACCTATCTTTTCTCTTTCAGAAATCTCTCTCTGTGTGATATTTTTTCTCATCTCTAGTGTGTCCTTCCCTTCTCTCTTCCTTGTTCTTTGTATTTTCTCACTTTACCTTCTCTTACTCTTTTTTTATTATCTCTCTTTTATTTATTTTTATTTGAAATAGTATTATCTAAATTAATTTCAAATTATCCAAAAAATAAATAAATAATGATTTTTTAAATTAAAGCAATTAAAATTCCTTTAAAAATTCATTTTTCTATAAAACTTTCTTCACTTTTTTACCATGCAACCAATGTTATAGAATTATTCCATTGAACCACTCTACTATATCAATTATACATTGCTAATAATATATATAGTATGTGCTAGTTCATATTATCTTTGACTATACTTTTAATTTTATAATATTTAATAATTCATAACATTTTTTATTTTATATAACTTATTCTTATCTATATTCTATAAAAAAACTTATTATTTATACACTTGAGTTGTTATTAACTTTAATAATTTAATTGTTATTTTATATATTGAATACTTTTCATAACAATGTTAATAAATTTTTAAGAGTCATGTTGGTATGAAATTTAATATAATTTATTGTTATTTTATACATTGATATTTTAACATAACAATATTAAATATCTTATTGTGACACTAAGTATGTAAAAATATGAAAATGAAATTAAAATTAATATTGATTAAGAATCTTTAAATTAGTACAGTGTACCAAGATTTAAAATTATAGTTATATTACTTTAAAATTAAAAATACTATTTATTTTTTCTTTACATTAAAACATAGTATTTAAAATAATAAAAAATAAAATAAATTATTCAACCTATAAGATAAGCCATGAGATTCGAACGTGATAATTAAAAAAAAAACTCAAACATAAGTAAGAATAACTTTTATAAAATCTCATTCAAGATAAAAAAAAAAAAAAGATTTATAAGATAAGAGGAAATCATGGCCTTTATTTTTTAACACTAAATATAACATCTCAATTTATCATTTGAAAATAATAAAAAATAATCTACATTTTTTATTTTATAGATTATGTTAAAATTATTTAATCCAACTAATATTACTCGGAACAAACTAACGTGTTATTAGTCATAGATAATTAAACTATATAATATAATTTATCATTTTTTTTGTTTTCAAATAACATGTTATTAGAAATAATCTTCCAAATTTTGTGTTGATCCAGTTAGAGCAAGATGCAAAGAGAGTTTGATATTTTTTATTTTATTGCTTTTACACTTTAACAAAAACAACATAAATGATAGTTACAAATAGATAAGAGAATATAGTTACAAACGGTAAAGTAGATTTCAATCTTTTGATTTACGCATACTAAGTAACGTAGTTATAAAATATAAGAGGAAGAAAAATATAATAAAAATTTACATTATTAAATTTTGAAATTATTAGAATTTGATTTTTATAATATTATTAAAAGTTTAAAAGATAATGAAAATGAAAAAATATATAAAAAACCATAATAACAATGTGTGCAAAAGATAAAAGGGAAGTAAAAATATAAAAATAAAATTATAATAAAATTTAGATAGTATATTTTTTAAGTTATTTGAATTTGATTTTAAAAATAAACAAAAATACGAAAAGATAAAAAATATAAGCATAGTAGAAATAATTTCCCAAAAAAAAAAAACAAGAGAAAAAATTTACAATCCTCTATAAAAACAAAAAAAAAAAGCTAACTAATTTTTTTAGATAAAAAATTTAAGAAATAGTTAGGCTACGAGATTCTGAAGCATATCAACTCAATAAATTGAGTAATATATGAGAACAATTGGAACAACAACCAGTCGATAGAGCTGTTCAAATGGATTTTGACCATGGGTTAGCCCAACCCACCACAAGTTCAGGTCGGGTTGGGTTAAAAAATAATAAAAATAAACTTATACCTAATAAATAGGTTGACTCACTTATAACCCAAACCACCCAAGTTAAACTTGTGGTTAGCTGGGTTAATCCACCAACCCATGTAATATTTTCATTATTATGTGAATATTTTTTATTTTATTTTTAAATTATTATATTACTTATTTGATTTATATTATATTACAATATAATTTTTAGTTTATTGATATCATTTAATTAATATTTTATATTTTTAGAATAATATTTAAGATGTCCCAAATGTACATTTTTATTGGAAAACATCATTTAATTTTTTTTTATTTTTAAATTCATGAAATTTAAAAATAATGTTATCATAAGTTATTTAAATTTTAATGTTTTTAAAAATAGATAGTTTTTTCTTAAGAAATATTTTTTTTTTAATTTTCATTGGGTTGGTAGACCGACATGTTTGACCCACCAACTTGTGATGAGCCGAGTTTGACTCACTTTTTTAAACATGAAAGAATGGTAAGTTGGATTGAGTTAGTCAATTTATTAAATAGTTTAAGTTGGGTCAAATTTAATGGGTCGAGTTGACTCGTTTTGACAGCTCTATCAATCAATCTCTCAACATGAAGAGATATTAAATAAAAATTATGTTAATGGATTGAGTGGATTGAACTCAAATATTGTTAATTTAGAAGAAGAGTTAAAAAAAACAATAAAAAATGATATTGACACCTTTATGATGATGGTTAAGAGAAATATAAGATAGATGAGAATGCACACATGAAGATTTTGATGCATAACAAAAAGTATTATAGATAAAGTTTTTATTTGTATAGGTTATGTTGTTATTGTTTTTTGTAACAGTTTTTATATTTTTATTTAGCTAGATAATACTTTTTATCTCTATTTTAATTATAAAGAAAAAACACTTAATTTTTATTTTAATAATTTCTTAATAATATAAAAAAATTATATAACAAAAATTAAATATTTTCTTACTATTACCGTTAAATTATATCAAGTCATTAATTTCTTCATATATTACTTACAATATATTATTAATAACATTTGTGTTCTCTAGTTATTCAAATTATTATATTAAAATTACGGTTACTTAAATCTGATTTAAATTTAGTTACTCATATTATAAAATGGATTATATGAATTGATTATATTTTTCATCAAAATTTAAATATTACTTTATTACATTATTAAAAATTATTAAAATACATTACAATCTAAAATTTAAAGAATAAAATAAAAATTAACTTGCATTAGACTAAATCCATATAATATTCACTAAAAATTTTTTATTTTTGCAAATACAAGTATCTTCAACATTTTGCAAGAAAAAAAATAAAAAAGAGTTATTTTTTGTTAAATGTTATTATTTAAGTAAATAAAGGTGAGCATGAGCGCGTGCCACACACTCCTAGTAGTCCAGTACTCCATTTTATTTGGGGCGTGGCGGCAAAACTCTCACTATGGTGCTTTTGTGGCAAATTTACCCGGAAAGATTGTTTTCAACCCCGTGCTTTTTATGAAAATAAAAAATTTTCCATACTCTTTCCCTCCTTTTCCCAAAATTGGAACCCACAAGCTAGTCTTTTTCTCCACCAGATTATGGAGGTTACTTCAAATGTTTTGTTTTTATCACCTCAATAAAAAAAACATATACTCAATTTTAGAATAGGTTAAGGTTGTAAGCAAAATTTCAACCACTCATTCTACAATCTTTTACTTTGATTTTACCAGTTTCTCACTGATTCTTGCAAGATGCCACAAAAAGGTAACTTTAAATTTTTCTACAGTCTTCTCAGTTTTGATTTTTACTCGTGTGTTTCTAGTTTTTAACTTTTGTTTACATCTAAATGAATTTCTTGCTCATTGTCATTGTACATATATTTATGAAAGTATACTTGTTAATATAAAGTCAGAACCAAAACTGGTATTTTTTAAGCTTTATTCCATTTCAATCCTGTAGGGAGTGAGGTGCATTTTGGTTTATCTTTATTTATGTTCTATTGTCTCACTGGTAATGCATTTCACGGTTTTAAGGCGCCAAAACTTGATATTTTTGGGGCTTTATTCCATTTCAATGCTCTAGGAGTGGGGTGGATTTTGGATTATGTTTATTTATGCTCTATTATATCACCAACAATGCATTTCAAGATTTTAATGATGAAAGTATTAAATAGATTTGAATTATACTATACTAGACACAAGTTATAGCATGTAAATTATTACTATTCTATTGATTAAAGTATGGATGAATATATGTACCTGAACTGACATTCATGTCCATGAGTTCTATTGAAAAGATATCTAGGAGGTTATTCTGGCCACCTTCTAAGGGGTCATTATAGAGAAATAATGCTTATGTTAAATTTGCTTAATGGGATGACAAATTTATAACCCCCCAGGGTAGGCAGGGATCTCTCTTAATTGGGCTTTCAATCTGATTGACCTAACCCATCACAGAGTCAATCTCACTGTAATCTCAGTTCAAATAACCATATTGATATGATAAGATATAATAGTAATCATATCTTATATTGTCGGTTAATGATAAATAACGATATTGATATGATAAGATACAATAATAATCATATCTTATATTGTCGGTTAATGATAATAGATATTGAGTAATACTAATCCACAATTATTTTCAACATTCTCCCACTTGGATAGTGTCAATCAATAATCAACATACAAATCATTAAGCTAAAACGATAATTGCTGATGTATCATATCATATATTAATTAACGATATGAAAAATTTGAGTAACAAAATAACATCCTATAGGGATATTTATCATTTGCATTTAGCTAATATTTTTTATAAAGTGTATGGCATAATGAAGTCCCATAAATGACACTACAATGGTCCAAACATAAATAAAATGCTAATAAGAAACATGAAAATGACGTCAACTAGAGCATGTCTCTAAAGAAAATAGAAAATCAGACTCTCACTAACTTAATACATCAAAAGCCTTTACTAAACCCATGTTAGTTACATGAATAAGAAAAATTCCAACAGTTAAGGCCTTAGTTAGTGGATCTGCTAACATCTCCTCAAAATCAATGTTTTCAATTCGAGTGTGAAAACTTTGAATTTGCTCTCTAACAAACTTATACTTAATATCAAAATGCCTTGAACGAGTAGAACTTTTGTTGTTTCGAGAGAAACTCACAGCAGCAGTATTGTCACAGTATATCACAAGTGGCCTGGAAATGCTTTCAACTATGTGAAAATCATATATCAATTTTTTAAGCCACATGGCCTGGCGAGTGGCCTCAAAACAAGTAACATACTCCGCTTCCATGGTAGACGTAGCTGTAAGAGACTGTTTAACACTCTTCCAAGAGATAGCTCATCCTGCCATCATAAAAATAAAGTCATAAGTAGATCTACGATCATCAGGGTAACCTGCAAAATCAGAATCAGAATAGCCAGTGACTTAAAGTTGATCAGACTTCATAAAAGTCAACATATGATCCTTGGTTCCCTGTAAATATCGCATGACCCTTTTAACGGCTTTCCAATGACCCAAACCTGGGTTGCTCAAGTATCTCCCTAAGGCATTGACAATGAAAGCAATATCATGACGAGTACAGACTTGAGCATACATCAGACTGCTAAAAGCGGAAACGTATGGAATTTTCTTCATAGCATTCATTTCTTCATCATTATGAGGACATTGCTTGTTAGATAATTTGTCACCACGTTGCACAGGTGCAACACATGGGGAGCAAGCATTCATGTTGAACTTCTTGAGAATCTTCTCGATATATCCTTCTTGAGACAATCCAACTATGCCACATGACCTATCACGAAGAATTTGGATGCCTAGAACAACAGAAGCATCACCAAGGTCTTTCATATCAAAATGCCTACACAACATTGATTTTGTCTCAACCAATAGGTTCATACAACTACTAGCAAGAAGAATGTCATTGACATATAATACGAGAATGATGAAATTACTCCCACTAGTCTTCAAGTAAATGCATTGGTCTGCAACATTTTCCTTGAAACTGTAAGTAGTGACAACCTAGTCGAATTTTAAATACCATTGCCTAGATGCTTGTTTCAGTCCATAAATGGACCTTTTAAGTTTATACACCAAATGCTCATTGCCTGCCTCAACAAAACCATCAGGCTAAATCATGTAGACATCTTTAGCAAGATCTCCATTCAGAAAAGTTGTCTTCACATCCATCAGGTGTAGCTCTAGGTCAAAATGAGCAACTAAAGTCATGACAACTTGGAGTGCGTCTTTCGTTGAAACTGGTGAAAAAGTCTCTCTATAGTCAACGCCTTCCCGTTGACTATAACCTTTAGCCACTAATCTAGCCTTATACCTATCAACCTTTCCATTTGGAGTACGTTTTGTCTTAAAGACCCATTTAGATCCAACAGGCTTACAACCTGCTGGTAAGTCCACAAGATCCCAAACATTATTATGATACATGGAAGACAATTCATCATGCATAGCTTTTAGCCAATCAAAAGCATGAGAACTAGAAAGTGCTTCCTGAAATATGATGGGATCGTCATCATCATGTGGATCATATTCGTGCTCCTGAAGGTATACAACATAGTCATTTGGTATAAAAGGTCGGCGTATTCTCTGAGATCGTCTTAATGGGGCAACATCAACATCATCAAGTTGTTGATCATTGAGTTGTGGTTCATCAACTTGTGGCTCTGTCATTTGTTCATCTTCCCTCTCAACAATTTGTTCATCTATGTGAACCATTGGGGTTGAGATGTCTGTAGGAAGAAAAAAGGATGGTAATGGAAGCATGGTTCGATCTTGTCTAAAGGTCATCAATCGAGGTGTATAACTCCCATTGTCCAAATCATCCTCAAAGAAAACTGCTCGGTCAGATTCAATAACTTGTGTAGAGTGAGAAGGACAATAAAATCTGCATCCTCTAGAACCGATGCAGTAGCCAATGAAATAATCGCTAATAGTTTTGAGATCAAGTTTCTTTTGTTTTGGATTATAAAGTCTTACTTCTGCCTTACAACCTCATACATGGAAATGTCTCAAACTCGACTTTTTTCCAGTCATTTGCTCAAAAGGAGTTTTGGGCACAGATTTGCTAGGTACCTGATTAAGAATGTACATAGCAGTTCTCAAGGCATCTCCCCAAAGAAATTTTGGCAGGGATGAATGTGATAACATACATCTCACCATGTCCATGAGTGTTCAATTTCGTCTCTCAGCAACGCCATTTTGTTCAGGAGTTCCAGGCATGGTGTATTTAGCTTCAATTCCGTATTCATCAAGGAATCGAGCAAATGGTCCTAGATTTCTCCCTGTCTCGTCATAACGACCATAATATTCTCCTTCTCTATCAGACCTTACACACTTAATTTTCTTTTCTGTTTTCAATTCAACAAAGGCTTTAAAGGTTTTAAATGCTTCAAGAGAGCTTGCTTTATCCTGAAGAAGATATATCCATCCATATCTGGAGAAGTCATCTATGAAGGTAATAAAATACCTATATCCACCCATAGCAGTAAGAGTAATAGGTCACGTATGTCAGTGTGAATTAATTGTAGCACATCGTCACATCTATTTGAACTTTTATTCCTGGTTTTGGCAGTGAACTTTCCCTTGATGCAATCAACACAAGTGTCAAAATCTGAAAAGTTAAGATCATGCAAAATACCTTCTTTTATTAGCCTTTCGATTCGAGGCCTAGAAATATGCCCCAAACGTCTACGCCATAGCATAGAGGAAAATTCATCAATCCTATTATGTTTACTCCCAAGAATGGAGTTAACTGACATATCAGTTACGCTTAACATGTAAAGTCTGTCATACAAAACTCCTGAACCAACAATAGTTGAATTATAATAAATCACCAATTTACCATCACCAAAATAAAAAGTTGTATCCACATTTGTCTAAAACAGAAATAGATATCAAATCCCTTCTCATGGAAGGGACATAAACAGCATCTTGCAATAATAAAGTGTGTCCAGAGGATAAACATAAAGAAACGACTCCAATGTCAGCAACGGGTACTCCAACTCCATCTCCCATAACAATCTTTGTCTCAACATCACTTGGTTTCCTCAGGCTTGTGAACCCCTGTAAAGAATTCACAACATGAATAGTAGCCCCTGAGTCTAACCACCAGGAATTTGGAGGAACATCAACCACATTAGATTCAAAGCAAGTTAGTGTTAATAGATTACCTCGCTTCTCCTCTTTCTTTTTCAGAATATAGCAATCTTCCACCTTGTAACCACATTTCTTACAATATTTGCAAGAACCTTTAAAGAATTTCTTCTTGGGTTCTAAATGTTGCTTTGGTTTCTCTGTACCCTTTTTCTTCTTTCCTTTATATCTCTTAGCACCTTTAGTACCTGAATTAGAAGTAATAAACTGAATGCTATTAGTCTTATTCTTCTTCATTGACTCCTTCTCTTGGGTGATTATTGCAATCAATTCATCCACTCCATAATCATGCTTTTGAATGTTATATGAAGTCTTCATGATGTCAAACTGAGAAGGCAGAGATTCCAGGATGCGATAAATTAAGGTGTCTTCACCAACCTCAACCTTGAGAGACTTCAACTTATTATAGAAATGCACTAACTTCATAATGTGTTCACGTACACCGCTGACACCATCGTATTTGGTCTTTTCAAATAAGGAAAGGTATTGACTTTTCTGTGCCTTATCAAAAGTTGTAAATTTTTCACCGATTGCTTTCAGAAAAACATTGGCATCATCAAGATCTGGAATGCTCTGTCTGATAGATTTCTCCATGGTGAATTTAATCACCTTCACGCACACTCTGTTAGAGTGTTCCCATTTCTCATGAGAAATTTGTTGAGCTTCAGAAGACTCATCCGTAAGAGGCGCAGGCCTAGTCGTCCTCAATGCCAAGTCTAGATTGTCAATGGTCAGGTAGAGATCTAATGATTCTTTCCAGTCCTCATAGTTTGTTCCATTTAGAGTTTTGACAGAATTAGGAAAAAACTGAACATCACAATAAAGAAAAAACATTATAACTTAAATTAATAAATTCTAGCACCGATAGGGTACCGAAAAAACATTAACATAAGTCAAGAGAAATGCATTGTACAACAACAAATTATACTAATAATAACACACCAATAGGGTATAATTATCACTAATATAATGAATCAATATTTATTTCATAAATTTACACAAATGCATCCACGATAGGTGAAATTACAATTATGTAAATTAATAGAATAAATCATGCTTATTCTATATAATTTTAATCATATTAAAATATGACAAACAAAATTCACATCATCATGCCCACGATAGGCAGGTCATCACAATGCAAATTAATAGAAAAAATTATGTATCCAAAAGATATCAATTAGGATTATGCATAATTTAATAAGGTGACCTATAATTATGTTATAAGTGATAATTTTAAAAGGGTATAATATATAATAAAGAATGTTAATACTGAAGGTAATTATTACTACAAAATTAGGCCCAAAATTTGAGAGTAATATGCCAAAAAAAAAATTCAAAGTTACGTCTCAAAATAAATTCTGATACTATAATTTCAGAAAAAAATTATTTAATAATTTTAAAATATTAAATAATTAATATTTGTGTTTTGAACGAGTAGTATTGTCACAGCAGCAAATGCCGTGAATGCCGAATCAGAGAATGCCGAATCGACTGTGATCCTTGCGCTGCTCTGCCTCCTTCGGTCCCGCCTCTCTCTCTGACCACCGCCCCTCTCCGATCCGACTCCGACACGAGTCCAACTCTGGCACCCAAAACAGATCCCTCGAAGGCCACTGCCTTCAATTTGTGGGACGAGGAAGAATGCGAAGAGTGCCGGCGGAGCGGGCGGCCCTGGAGGCGCTGAAATCCCCGAAAATCCGACGGGATCTGGGACGGTTCGAAGGTGATGGAGTGTTGATGGAGCGGGCGGCCCTGGAGGCACCGAAATCCCCAAAAATCCGCAGGATCTGGGACAGTTCGAAGGCGACAGAGTACCGGTGGAGCAGGCGGCGGAAGCGGTACGAAGGCGACGAGGACGGTGACCATCGGTCTCGCCTCTCTCCGATCTCCGTCCCTCTTCGATCCGATTCCGACACTGAGTCCGACTCCTACGCCTAGAACGGATCTGTCGAAGGCCACCGAGCGGTGCTCTCTATCCGAGGGCTCGGTGTTGGTTAAAAAACACCGTAACGTGGGTCACTCGCAGCCTCTCCACGGCATTGAGCATCACCGTCAAACTGAACTAGGCAAGGTTTGTTCAATTGACAACCATAAAATGTATCTAGTAGCTCTAATACCAATTGATGAAAGTATTAAATAGATTTGAATTATACTATACTAGACGCAAGTTATAACATGCCAATTATCACTATTCTATTGATTAAAGTAGGGATGAATATGTGTACCTGAACTGGCATTCATGTCCATGAGTTCTATTGAAAAGATCTCTAGGAAGTTCTTCTGGCCACCTTCTAAGGGGTTATTGTAGAGAAATAATGCTTATGTTAAATTTGCTTAATGGGATGACAAATTTATAACCCCCTAAGGTAGGCAGGGACCTCTCTTAATTGGGCTTTCAATCTGATTGATCTAACCCATCACAGAGTCAATCTTACTGTAATCCCAGTTCAAATAACCATATTGATATGATAAGATATAATAGTAATCATATCTTATATTGTCGGTTAATGATAAATAACAATATTGATATGATAAGATACAATAATAATCATATCTTATATTCATAATAGATATTGAGTGATATTAATCCATAATTATTTTCAACATTTAAGGCACCAAAACTCAAGGTATTTTTCGGGCTTTATTCAATTTCAATGCTGTAGGAGCTGAGTGGATTTTGGTTTATCTTTATTTATGCTTTATTATGTCACTGGTAATGCATTTAAGGGGTTTAAAGCATGTAAGTCTTCCTCTAATATTCCTGAAATCTTGGTGTTGTTTTGAAATTGTTAATAAATGAATGCCTCAGTTTTGTTTATAACATATCCTTAAATGAATTAATATATTATTATTATGAAATTTTGACAAACAAAGCAGTGAGCAGCAGTTGAATCTGTCTCATGGTTTTGAAGCAATGGAACGAAATTATAATCGCTATTTTCTATCGATTCCTTTTTCCAACTAAATTTCCTTATGCTTCTCCTGTTCAACACCCAACTCAGTTCTTCCTCGTTGCTAGCTCTGTGAAGGCTGAAAGAGACACTCTAGTGGTCCGATGTAAAAAAACTAAATTAAAAAAATATTGTATTTTTTCAAGACAAAAATTCATTAAGTTTAAATATATATATATATATATATATATATATATATATATATATATATTTCCTGCAGATGATGGTTGGTATTTAGTCAAAAGTTAATTAGAAGAATATTGTTACATTTTAGTTATGATTTAATTGGGGTTAAAGTATGTGTACTTGATGAGAGAATGTGTTTGTATTCCATTATTTTAGAAGTAGGGTTAAAGTGGTAAATAAGTGAAAAGTGTATCCGTATATAAGAAAAGTTGTAGTTTTGTGGAGGGTGTTGGTGGAAAATGGAGGCAATGCCAGGCCCTGATGCTCATCTATGTATGCGATGGGTTGTGGTTTGGGCATGACAAGCGTATCCATATCTTTTTATTAATTTCTTTTATTTTTACTTCATTCCCACGTTCTCATGCTCTTGTACAATAATCTGGTTTTTCCTTTATGTTTGTTAAATTTTGTTGTTATTGACTTGTGTCTTTACCTTTTGGTTTTTTCTTTTATTTATTTCTGAGCATTTGTATATGTGAAATATAATTGAAATAAACTACGTTTCTTTATCTTCCTTTTCTTTTTATTTATGAGTATTTATATATTTGATGTATAAAGTATTTACTTCATATTAAAGTTGGTGCTGCTGGGGCAAAAAAAATGATATTCATTAGTTTTGAAGCTTTTATCTTGAACTATTTTTAAGTATTAGGTGTAGCAGCTATGGGTAATATATTTTTCCTATTAGTCACTATCTTAGGTCTCGTTAGGGGTGGTTCTGAGTTTCTGTTTGGTTTTGAAAACAGAAACCTGTTCGGCAAAAATGGTTATATTTTGATTTTTTACTCATTTTTGAAACAGTTTTCACTCAATTTTAAAAATAATAAAATTTAGTTTTTATATTTTTATTTCTGTTTTTATTTAAATTTATTACTTGACGTCATTTGTCATTATTAATCATCACCTTTGACCAAAAGTTATTGACCACCACTCTGACGGTCATCAGTCATCACCTTCGACTAGCAGTCACCGGTCGTCACCTCTGATTGACAGTCACCAATCGCCACCTCCAACCGGCTGTCACCGATGGCCACCTCCAACTGTCGATCACTAGTTGCCACCTTTGACCGATGATCACCGGCCGCCACCTCTGACCAACGGTCACCGGCCGCCACCTTCGACCAACGGTCATCGGCCGCCACCGCCAACCGGCGATCATCGGCCGCGGCCACCGACCGGCGATCACCGGTCGCTGCCTCCGACCGGCGATCACTGACCGCAGCCTCCGACCGACGATCACTAGCTGCCATTTCTGACTGACGATCATTGGCTGCCACCTCCGACCAATGGTCACTAACCGCCACCTCCGACCAACAGTCACTGACCGCCACCTCCGACCGGCGATCACCGGCCGCCACCTCCGACCAGCGGTCACCAACCACACTTCCAACTGGCGATCGCCAATAACCAACTGTCACATTCAACGGTCGCTACTTTCAACTAGTGTTTTGGTTAAGATTTGAAACAATGTTTTAAATTTGAAAACAAAAATAATGTTGTTTTTAAAATTTTAAAAACTTAAAACTAAAATTAGTTTTTGTTTTTAGAAATTTTAAAACTAGTAACCAAAAACTACCCCGAACGGGACCTTAGATTTTATTTCTTTGTATCTAGGTATCCTCAAGAAGAGTATTAGACTATAGAAATGAAATTAAGAAGTTGAGGTTCAAATTCAAGAAGAGTGTAACATAAGAGAGAAAACCTTTGAAGAAGGTAAAAAATCACTTGATGAAAGAATTGAAAAGCAAATTGAGGAAAAGATGACATCTATATTTTTTAGAATGCATACCTATTTAGTAAGTATAAATGATAAATAAAAATTAGTAAAATTTTTACAAATGAATATTTTTTCATTATAAAAGTTTGTTTACTATATTGAATTTTAATTAATTGAGAGTGTTTTAAATTTGTATAGGGTGAACATTCTACAATTACAAAGAACAATGCCTCTTAACTTGATGATAAAGTTGACCACATCATAATTAAGTAAGTTGCAAATAATTTTTCTTTATGTTTAAGAATATTAATTTTTATTAGTTAGTAATTGGATGTTAAATCATTGAAGGAGGTTATGCTTACTAAAGTATTTTAAAAATATAATAGTTTAGGTCAATTGTTTACTATAATACTATAGCAAAAGGTGAGTTAGGAAAGTTGTATTTGGATTTGTTAATAGATGGAGTCTTACCGACTTTAATCCAAATTTAAGCTTGGATTTGGACATTGAATTTTGTACCAGTTTACTATGGGAGCATTGGTTTGGTCAAAGTAAATTGATATATGATATATGAAAAGTTTAAGAGTTTGTATTGAATTTAGAAGATTAATGTAATGTGTATTTTAATATTGTTGGTTTATGTTACACAGAAGGAGTGGGAAATTAATGTAGGCTTCTTTTCTTTTAAACCAATCCGTTTTATGTATAAGTTTTGAATAAGGCAAACATACATTTGTTTAGTGATTAATTAATTTATTCTCTTTCTCTTTTATTTACTAATTTCATATGAAAAAAATGTTAAACTAAAATTTTGTATGTTAAAAATGGCAGGTGAGCTTTTAGTGTTTCAACTACTATGCCAAGGATATTTAAAGTAAAGAGAAAAAATATCTAATGTTGTTGTAATACATTTTAGTTATTTGTTAGTTATGCATGAAAAGTTTCATTGTATAGTACCTAATAATTTTACTTGTTAAATTATTTGAAGTGATATTTATGATATCTAGTCATATTTACATAAGTTGAGTTTATATTTTGTTGATATATTTAGTTTATTAAAGTTAGCATTTGTGATTAAAAAAATATATAACTAAACAAAAATTTTAATATAACAAAATTTAAGCCAGTTAAGATAATTAAATTATTTACAATAATATAAATTTTAAAAATAATATCTTATTATTATTGAAATAAAATTTAATATTTATATAAAAATTTAAATTATGTAAATTGTTAAAAGAATATAGTTTTTTATGACATTTTTTTATATAAAAATTTAATAATATCTTATGGACAATTAATTAATGAATTTTGCTAAAAAATGAAGTTTTATTGCAACAACTTTAGTTGTTGAGAAAAAATATATTAATGCAACAATATTAATTGTTAAGAAAAATTGTCATATTACAACAATTTTGGTTGATGATAAAAAATATTTTTTGTCGCAGCAATAGTCATTGAGACATATAAAATATAGCAATAACTTTGGTGGTTACTAAAAGTTACTTATGACAATGATAAATATGCCAAATGACACAAAGAATTTTCGTTCTTGAAACATAAGTAGTAGCAAGGACATCAAATGTTGTTGCAAAACTTTTTGCAACGATAGTTATTATAGTGACCTGTAGTGACAAATTTTTCATTAGGAAAATCATTTTAAGATTTTGCATCAATAATTGTCGATGTAAAAAGTCTTCTCTCTTGTACAGAAATCACTACGAAGTGATGTGTGTTTCAAAAAGCATTATGAAAAGGTTTTGTCAAAGAGTTCTATAAGAGAGACACATAGTTGGATAACTCAAGAGGGATTGTGCCATTAGAAGGTGAAGAGCCCTCAAAGATGAGCAAAGGGATCACAGCTTAAACTTCACAATAAGAGGGAGTCCTTTTGCACCAGTTTGTCTAATGATAATTTATTTGTTTTCTCTACGCTTTTCAGTGTCACTAATCCCTCTACTGTAAATGTGAGTTTGTCTCCTCTAAAAGTGAGATTTTGCTATTTTTTGAATGCAAAGGCAAGGCAATTAATAAAGATTTTCATTTATTTTTAAATAAATTATGATAAAAAATTACCAAATCCTTATATTTTTATATAAATAAATAATAAATAACATTAAAAAATATATACGTGCATACTAACATTGAACACATTAACCAAATTACCAGAAGTGTGTTTACATTTTGTTAGTAAAAGCATATGAGCGAGGTAAACAACAAAAGTTGGGGCCTAAGTTTTGATTTCACATCACTTTTCTCAATTTTTCTTTGTAAATATTCATTTTATCCTCTAGCCCTCCCTCTCTCTTCTTAAATATTTGTTTCACTCATCTCTCTCCTCAAATTGTTTCCCTGTCCTCTCTCTTTGTACCTATCCCTTCTCTCTTCTTGTTCATTGCCTTATTGTCCTTCTCTTTTCTGTGTCAGCCTGCTTTATTCTTCTCCTATTCAAGTTTCCTATTCAGCTTCTTCTATTCGACCATGCTTCCTATTTATTTTGGTTCATTAACCCTTGTTCATGTTAAATACTGTTAAGTATTCAACAACAACGAGATTTTTTCGGAGAGTAAAAAAAATTTGGAATTTTGGGAACTAGCAATGTAAGCTGAAGAAGTTGGCCAGCCTGTAAATCCATCTCTACTTGCACTATGCTCTATCCCATTTTGAGAACTAGGAGCAGCAGGAAGGTCAATCATGCATTTTATATCATATTCTCTAAAACAAGATAATTAGTCTTACTGTTGGATGGAAAAACAAAGTAATTGTGCTTAAAAACGTGAACATATTGCATAAAAATAAAAACCTATTATGCCCATGAAAATGCATCATCTAGAGCTTCAAGACTGCCTCTAATAAGTGGACTTGAAGGATTAGGATCATAAGCAATCCGCTACCCAACTAGTATCCTCACAATATTTATTCCATGTTTATATAGAAATTTGAAATCCTCTATGGTGATAAAGCTATTTTTTGTCTCTACAGTTATAGAAAGTTGAACAATCAAACAGGGAACAAAATTTGTTATTTTATTTTCTAAAAATTATGTGATGGATTTCATTGAGAAAATATTTGCACAAACGAAATATATATAAGTTGGATTAAAAGAAGTTACGGAAAAATACATGGAAACTTAGGATTTGATTGATTTAGTTTTGTTTTTTAGTTTTTGAAAAGAGTTTTTAAGAATAGTTTTCAAAAACTATTTTCGGAAAGAAAAGAAAAAAAGAAAACTTGTTTGACAAGTATAATTTGAAAACTATTTTGAATATATAAAAATGCAAAAATTTGTTCATATTTATTAATATTTTATTAATGAAAAACATAAGACAACATATTCTGAATGTATTTTGAGTTTTCAAAACAAAAATAGAAAAACTGAAAAGCAAAACTACTTTTACCTGTTGCTGTTTTTTAGATTTTAAAAACTAAAAAACCAGAATTGTTTTCAAAAACTGTTTTTAGAAAACACTATTTTTAAATACTAGGGGCTTGATTGATTTAGTTTTGTTTTTTAGTTTTTGAAAAGAGTTTTTAATAATAGTTTTCAAAAACTATTTTCGGAAAAAAAAGAAAAGAAATTTATTTGGTAAGTGTTATTTGAAAACTGTTTTGAAGATATAAAAATGGAAAAAATTATTCATATTTATTAAAATTTCATTAATGAAAAATAAAAGACAACATATTCTGATTGTATTTTGAGTTTTCAAAACAAAAATAGAAAACTGAAAAGTAAAACTACTTTTAGCTGTTCCTATTTTTTAGTTTTTATAAACTAAAAAACTGAAACTGTTTTCGAAAACTATTTTCAGAAAACACTACACAAACGAGTTTTTTAGTTTTTAAATACTAAAATACTGACAACAGTTTTATAAAACTATTGTCAAACAAGTATTAAAATATTGAAATAGCTTTATAAAACTGTTACCAAACAAATACTTATTCCTCATTTTCTGTGCAACATCAAAAGAATGACCCTTGATCCCCTATATAACACATTACTTTGAACATTTTGTATGATACATTTGGCCTGTGCTAATTTGCAAATTTTTTTTATTCTTCAATCAATCATTGTTGGAGAGTAAAAATATTTCTAACAATAATTCTTTTTACTCTCCAACAATAATTGGTGGAGATTTTTTTTTAAATATATTAATATTTTAACTTATAAATAGATGCTAATTAAAATAAGTGTAAGTGGTAATTGAAATTCTAAAAAAAAAAAAGTTGTGAGTGACTAATTGGGTTGGGTGAAGGAGAGCGAGGCCCGCCACAGGCCCAGGGTTTTGAAAATGGAGATCTGGGAACGTGAAAATTATGCATATCCAACTGGCAACGACTGATTGGGACCAAACAAGAAGATTCTGGAAGGACAAGAACCCTAACTATATAACCTAACGATAGCCTGACTCCGCAGATCTCTCTTGAATCAGAGTGGTGTGGTATTCGTTGTATCCCTCTTTAGTCTTTCTCTTTTCTTTTGACTTTGAAAGACAATGGCCGGAAAAGGAGAGGGTCCTGCCATAGGAATTGATCTTGGAACCACCTACTCTTGCGTCGGAGTCTGGCAGCATGACCGCGTTGAAATCATCGCCAACGACCAAGGCAACAGAACCACGCCTTCTTACGTTGGCTTCACTGACACCGAGCGTCTCATCGGCGATGCGGCCAAGAACCAAGTCGCCATGAACCCCATCAACACCGTCTTTGGTAACATCTCCCAACCCTCTCTTACTATTTCCTTCTACAATTAAGTACCCTTCTACATCTGTTTCTTTTCTTTTAGTGTGTATAAAAGATCTCCAGTTTCCAGATCTACTGTTTTATAGATATTTGGTTAAATCTTTCACTTTTTTCATGTAGTTTTCTATTTTAAGTGTTGCTATATCAGAAATTGTTCAGTTTTATTCATAAACGTTAAATTTTGGTCTTTGGCGCTCTTACAAAATAAAATTTTGTTGGTATAAAGTTGCTATAAGCCAGTTATTTGTAATAAAAGTTTAATTATGTCTTTTTTTTGTTATGAAATTAATGGATTTGAATCTTCTGTTTTTGTAATTTAGTGTGTGATGCGAGATGGCTTGTTTGTAATATGCTTTGTGTCTTATTTTTTTTGCTTTGTTTGTGTCGCAGACGCCAAGAGGTTGATTGGTCGTAGATTCAGTGATGCCTCTGTTCAAAGTGATATTAAATTGTGGCCTTTTAAGGTTATTCCCGGTGCTGCTGATAAGCCAACTATTGTAGTTAACTACAAGGGTGAGGAAAAACAGTTTTCTGCGGAAGAGATCTCTTCTATGGTGCTCATGAAGATGCGTGAGATTGCTGAGGCTTACCTTGGCTCTACAGTGAAGAATGCTGTTGTTACTGTCCCTGCTTACTTCAATGATTCTCAGCGTCAAGCCACCAAGGATGCTGGTGTCATTGCTGGTCTTAATGTCATGAGGATTATCAATGAGCCTACTGCAGCTGCTATTGCATATGGTCTTGACAAGAAGGCTTCAAGCGTTGGAGAGAAGAATGTGTTGATCTTTGATCTTGGTGGTGGGACATTTGATGTTTCTTTACTCACCATCGAGGAGGGGATCTTTGAGGTGAAAGCCACAGCTGGGGACACCCATCTTGGAGGTGAGGATTTTGATAACAGGATGGTGAACCACTTTGTTCAAGAGTTTAAGAGAAAAAACAAGAAGGACATAAGTGGAAACCCTAGGGCACTTAGAAGGTTGAGAACTGCTTGCGAGAGGGCCAAGAGAACTCTGTCATCCACTGCCCAGACCACAATTGAAATTGATTCTCTATATGAGGGAATTGATTTCTACTCCACCATTACTCGTGCCAGATTTGAGGAGCTCAATATGGATCTCTTTAGGAAATGTATGGAACCAGTGGAGAAATGTTTAAGGGATGCTAAGATGGACAAAAGAAGTGTGGACGATGTTGTCCTTGTTGGTGGCTCCACTAGAATTCCCAAGGTTCAGCAACTACTGCAAGACTTCTTTAATGGAAAGGAGCTATGCAAGAGCATTAATCCTGATGAGGCTGTTGCATATGGTGCTGCTGTTCAGGCTGCAATTTTAAGTGGTGAGGGAAATGAGAAGGTTCAGGATCTTCTCCTCCTTGATGTCACCCCTCTGTCTCTTGGGTTGGAGACTGCTGGTGGTGTGATGACTGTCCTGATTCCTAGGAACACGACAATTCCAACAAAGAAGGAACAAGTTTTCTCAACATATTCTGACAACCAGCCTGGTGTGTTAATCCAGGTCTTTGAGGGTGAGAGAGCAAGGACTAGAGATAACAATTTGTTGGGCAAGTTTGAACTTTCTGGCATTCCACCTGCTCCCAGGGGTGTTCCACAGATCACTGTGTGCTTTGATATTGATGCCAATGGTATCTTGAATGTATCCGCCGAAGATAAAACCACTGGCCAGAAAAATAAGATAACCATCACCAATGACAAGGGTAGACTATCAAAGGAAGATATTGAGAAGATGGTTCAAGAGGCTGAGAAGTACAAATCCGAGGATGAAGAGCACAAGAAGAAGGTTGAGGCCAAGAATGCATTGGAAAACTATGCATACAATATGAGGAACACTGTGAAGGATGACAAGATTGGTGGAAAACTTGATCCTGCTGACAAGAAGAAGATTGAAGATGCTATTGAACAAGCTATCCAGTGGCTGGACAACAACCAACTTGCAGAGGCAGATGAGTTTGAGGACAAAATGAAGGAATTGGAAAGCATCTGCAATCCTATCATTGCCAAGATGTACCAGGGCAATGCGGGTCCAGATATGGGTACGGCTGGTGCAGCAGACGAAGAATATACTCCCTCTGGTGGAAGTGGTGCTGGCCCTAAGATTGAAGAAGTGGACTAATTGTAGCTGCTTTCCTCTGTATCGGATACCATTTGTTAAAACTTAATTAGATGCTTTTTCTGTCGGATTTATAATTTTTGTTGGATGGGATATGAACTGTTTTTCCCCATCTGATCCGTATGCCGTGTTAAACATTACGCCGTTGTTTGTTTTGTTTGAGTAGATGGAAAATCCTAAATCATTTATATGCAATTACTTATTGGATTATTATTCTGACTTCTGATGTTCTTTAGCCTGTTGACGCCCTTTCTTTTGGTTGGCATCTATGGACACGTGAGATTTTAATTGGAATCTTCTTAACAATTTAAAATTTTTTAATACTATTAATTGTCAATATTATATTGTTATAAATTTATTACTTTATAGTAGTTATTTTAAAAAGTATTCGATTTTTATTTATGATAATGAAAGAAAATTACAGCAACGCAATAATTATGCTTGGATTGCAATTGAAAAAAATGATTTCTAAGTGGAATTGATATAATCAATTATGATAAAATTGATTTATATTTAAATGTTTTTATTATAAAAACAAATTTAAAATAAGATTTAGGGTAAATTTTTTTATCAATTAATTTAATATATTTAATTCTGGATTCAATTAATTTTGAATTCTTTTTAACATAAAATTAATATATTAAAATTTATTTAAAATCAATTTTGAGTTTAAAATAATTTGTTAAATATGAAATTAAACACGCACTGAGGATTTTTACTTTGGGTTTGGAAGTTATTTATGATGCATTAATGTAAAATAATTTTATATTTAATTAATTATAAATTATTGTTGGTGTAATTTTTTATGAAATATTTTATAAAAATCTACAAATTTACCATTGTCATGTAAAACTTCTATACAATCCATTTTTTCCTTTAAAGTTAACGAAGAATTATTTTTTGAAATTAATTTTTTAATGAATTACTTTGGTAAACTCTTCAAACACTTATCAACAAAAAAATAAATCGTATACAGAATGTTAGGAATTTACAAATATCCTTATCAACAAAAAAATGAATTGAGTACAAAATGTTAGGAATTTACGAATTTACTACCACTCTTCATAATTGAAATATGAAAGGAAAGAGTTTTGCTTGTATTATTTACGAGTTTTCTTTTTTTTTTTTAGTGTGACTGGTGCTATATTTGAAGTATTTTAACGTCTTAAGTTAGTTGTCAACCATTTTTATTAGACCATATTAGTAGCAATTGCTAAATAACTGTATTTTAATGGTTTGTAGAATTTTAGTTTATAGTTTTTAATATTTCATTTTCTTTTTTAAAATATTTATTATATTTACTATTTTATCTTTTTTTACATAAGTATTGTTTTATTAATTTCTGCTTATTATTATTATTATTATTATTATTATTATTCTTTGTTTGGATATTTCCATATTTTGCTGTGTATTTTATTCCTTATGTTATTTAAATTAGTTATTTTATTATTTTTGCATTACATTTCAGGATATAAATAATATTAGCACGAGGTTATAAAAAAAGAGAATAATATCTGTATGATAATATTGATGCACAATGGCATTTAAAAACATGTAGTAATGTTATATACTAATTAGCAAAATAAAAATATATGATATCTTAAATGTTATTTTATTTCGTTTTAAATTTTATTAGAAGGATGATGGTCCTTCTGAGATCTTATATAAGATTCATATTTAATAAGAGAATGCATAGTAAGAAAAATAAATAAAACTACAAATTATAATTAAAATAACTTTTTAAAAATAAATTTTACATTAAGTTTCACTGTATTGAGCAAAATTAGTTGAAAAATCTGCCGACCAAAAAATAGCCTGGTAGTTAAAAGTTTGTAACTAATAAATAAAAGTTGTTAAATTGCCTTACTAAATCATGAATGTTTGTAAAATTATATGTTAAACAAGGTGAAAATATAAAATGACCTAAAATCATGTGTTAAACTAGGGAAAAATAATGTGTTCTATAAATGTTAGTTTTGATTTTTGCTAGGAAGACGAGATTCCTTATAAGGTTTAATGTTTAGTATGAAGATTGATTGTTGTCCAGTTCTCAACAAGGAACAATTTGCTTAGATGTCAATAATTGATGGGCTAAAAAGTGAGTGCGCCTTATGTGGGGCGTAAGTGGAAATGAACTCTTATAATAACACTAACTTCTTTGGTGTGATACAAGTTATATTTCTATGGGAGTTGTGTCGGTATTGCATCACCAATGTTGTAGCCATTTCTATCAATTACAGGCTTAATTAGTGGATCAAAAGAGTTGGATCAGACATGATGGTCTGTGTGGTTTGTTAGAATATGACTGATATAGAAGGCTAGAGCTCGATGATATAATTCAAGCAATTCAGCTAAGTGTGTGAGAATGATATTATGCAATGAAATAACGTTCATTCTTTTGTAAAATGGGTTATGAACCCTTGTATTTGTGCTTATAATGTCATTTTACTCTTTCGTTTTATTTATATTATTAGCTTCATTTTTGTAATTTGCAAGATGACGTTTTTTGTGTTCGATTATTTTCATATTGCATCGTTAATAAAATTTATTGGTTTATAAAAAATTAACAACTAATAGTTTTTTATAAAAGAAAAAGTAAAAAATTGATGTACTGGGCACTTTTGAGTTGGAATTTGCTGCCTATTGGAATTCCATGGGTTCAATGGGAACTTTTGAGTTGCCAGTAAGCTGTTTTGGTTGAATATAAACCATTTTTTTATTTTTAATAATTCATTTTACATAAAACTAATTCATTCATAAATTTTGAAATTGTTTAACAAAAATTGAACGTAAAACAAAGTAAAAAAAGAATCAGAAAATATTTATTTAAAAAATAAAAACTTTAATCAAGTCGACAACGGTTTCATGACTTCAATATAGAAAAAAAAAAAAAAAACAAGTGAAGTCATTAACATAAATAGAAAAAATAAAAAAACATGCACAAGTTGTTACTTGTTTCATGACTTTTAAAAAATTAATAAAAAATAGCAAATGGAAGTAATGAAAAAACAGCCAAGTTCCATGTAGGACTCATGTTTGGCGCAAAACACATAACATAAGATGAATACTTTTAAATTTTAATTAAAAGAAATAGCACTATCAAGCAAGCCATGGACAATGCATTATTATTATCCTTTTAAATTTTAATTTTTGATTTTTATAGTAGAAAGTTGCTTGATACATATAGGTAGGCGTTATTGTGCGTGACTGGAAGTAGGGAAATGCTTCTCCATTTCTTTTTTCTCAATTGACTTTTATTTTCTTTCATTTTTTTTCTTTAAAAAATTAATTAAATAAAGATGATATAAATTTTATAGGATATAATATTTATTTACTAAAAAATTTAATGATAAAAAAAATGAAAAGAATATTAACCCGTGAAATAGAAGCTTCTATTCCTCTTGCTACAATTCTTGTATTTCAGAGTTCATTTCCCACCTATTTCTAATAGTCAGCACTACTCCTTAGCCATAATAGGCATGGTTCTGGAAAACGGTTTGTGCTATCGTTTCCCAGCCAAGCTCAAAGATTAGCTACAACTTTTCTCATCCGTCACTCTCAATATATAGAATTATTATTTTTTATAAAGCATGGCTAATTTTATGTTAAAATTACCAAACAGGCACGTGTCAGCGTAACTTAATAGGATGTGTTTGGTTGTGTGCTTGCTGCTAAAGGGGGCGTGTATTCTAGTTCTCCATTTTCACGCATGCAGGAAAAAAATACTCTAAACCCATTATCCCAAAAGAATAATTACTTCCTTTAAACTAAGCAAAAAATACTTAATTCTATCTAGTTAAGAAAATTAATTAGCTTCATTTAATTTTATTAATTTAATAAAAAACTAAAATATACTTCTTGAACTATCCTTACTAATTCTCTCACATGTTTGAAGAATTTGCATAAGAAACAAAGTTATTTTTATGATAAATCTTAATGTCACTTGATTTTATCTTTTCTTATTTTGCATTTGCATTATATGGCATTATCTCTTCTTATAACAGAAGATAAAAAAATAGATTTCAGCATTACTTATTCAAAAATTAAATTTTCTTAGAAACTCATTTGTTGATAGTTTGAAAAGTTAACATTTTTTAAAAATTTAAAAAATAACATTAAAGAGGGTTGAGGAAGGTAGAATTTGTTTATATTAAATTAAAAATTTTTATCTTTTTTTGCTACAAATTCACAGGGAGTAATACAAACTACTGTTCGAAGTTGAAAAAGTTTTTTTTTTTTTTTTTATGTAACATTTTCCTCCACTTAATTAATTAACATACATTACAAAACATCGTTAACCAAAAAAAAAAATAATCGTACCCTTTTACGTGACATTTAGGATGATACACGTAACTAAGTGCAGGATGCATAACAATTTTCCGTCAAGTTGACATTGCAAGGTAGTACAAGAATGAAACCGTCAATGTAAGATTTCATATTAAAGCATAAAAGACAAAAGATAGATATAAAGAGCTGAGACGAAACTACACGAATTTGGATAAGGTCTATCAATAATGGTGCAACTTTGAAGAAGCAGTTTCATGGATCCGCACCCCACATGTCTACCAATGATACAAACAACGTTTAGATGTAAACTCCACAACTTTCAACATCTAACAATTGGATTGTTTTTAACAAAACCTTGTTAGTTTAACAATATATTGACTATTTGATTCAAAAAGAAAATGCTACACAACTTTCAACATTTGCTACTAATCACAATACAAAAACGTTTCCAATATAAACATGAACTACATAGATTTTAACTTTACTAAACTGCCAACGATTAGCTCTCTTTCCTTACCTTGTTTAATGATGATTTTGTCAAAAAGAAATTTGCAAGAAAAATAAAAATTTAAAGAAGCTAATTGCAAAGGTGACTTGCATAGTGAGTGAGAACGTGAAAATCTCAAAACTAGTGGCAAGAATAGCACAATGACCAGACTAACAAAAAATAGTCATTAAAAAGAAGATATATGGAAAGGCTATACTTATTTCCTCGCGGTTAACAATATTGGCAACCAAAATAGTGATGCTATTATTCAACAAGAAACTCAGAAGGAGGTAAACTTAAAAGATAAAATACAATTATAACTATCGATTAAAAAATCTACAGTTCAGATTATGATAAAACATACATGATTAACAAATTATAGAGTAAATTTTAACTGTTGATTAGAAAATCAAAAGTTATAACTATATTTTCTCCTAAAAAAATATACACCTCCCACTGCTTAAAGGCAAGCAAAACACAAATGCTATTCCAAAATACCGCTAAGAGATCAACAAATAAAAAAATCTAAATAGAACCAGAATACAGAAGGTCAGAATTAAATATTTAATAATTTCATATAAATGATCAGGAATGGATGTTAAAAGATAAAGAATGATTACAATCAAAAGATAATAGATGCATGGACCCAAAAAAACCATCACAATTAGTAAGAAAAAAATGGAGACAATTGTGAGATGCACTTTTGTATTGTCGATTACACAGGTACAAAGTTAGTAAAACAATGATTTTCGGACCATGCTTGCAACCCCAATAATTTTAATAAGTGCCTAAAACTCAAGTCAACATAAGATCATTCCCTCCAAGATGAGGGCGAAGGCAAACACGAACTTCATGCTCCTCTGATCCCACACGAAGTTTTGGCACCATGATCTCAAGCACCGATCCTGGCCCATCATAGTATGCTTCTATATTGGCATCTTCAGGAATTCGAGTTGAAAGAGGGATTTCTCGAACAAACTCACCAGGTGGACAGTGTTCTGATGACGGATCTGTAAGCTTGAATGTCCTATCATGTCTCTTAATGAATGGCTTCCCAGATGTACTCACACAAGAAACCTTTATGATACCATGAGTGAGAGTATTCCTCCAAGAAACTTTCACACTTGAAAGATCCACACATGGCAGACTAATAACAATCATGTAACCTTCGTCATCCTCATAAATAGTTTTTGCAGCAGTAACAGGGCCACAAACATTCTTCATCACCCCACTAAAGTCATTCAACCAGGGATGCTCAACTGGTTGCATCTCTATATCTGGAATCCGTTCAGATGGAGGATTAACAGCCAAGTAACAGTCTTCATCATTCCCACAAAGAAAAAAATCCTTCCTCTTCTTGCCGTTTACAGGAGATAGATCAATGCCATCACCATTACTATGGACGGTAGATAGATGTGTGGACAAATTCAGCCCAGATCCATTAAGCAGTTTCTTTGGATGAGAATTAGGTGCACTCTTGACTGGGTGAGGAGGCCTTTCAAGCTCAAAGTCTGTGTTTGGAAGATTTCTCCACGAACTGAAATCGCTTGCTTCCAGAGGGATTGTGAAATTCATGTCACGGCCAGTGAGTTCCATCCACCTTTTCTGCTCATCCTTATCTAGACCCGTTAGATTGGGTGATGGAACAACCTCAATGCCATGCACACACTGCGGGTTGGAAAGTCCTCTATAATGCTTCCGCTGCATCCTGTGGGATCGGACAAAACCCTTCTCGGCACTAAATGGAAATGGACGCTCCCCTTGCCGAGAGTGCCCATTCATGTAACTCCTGAGCTGCATCTTGCCCAACGCATTCTCCGGCCTCTCCTTGAAAACCCA
This sequence comes from Psophocarpus tetragonolobus, assembly GCA_037954015.1. NCBI lineage: Eukaryota > Viridiplantae > Streptophyta > Magnoliopsida > Fabales > Fabaceae > Psophocarpus > Psophocarpus tetragonolobus. The sequence goes on along the minus strand of CM075691.1, from coordinate 63,017,009 downwards.
CATGTACATGTTCTCCATGTCATGCTGAACCATGAAAACATCAAGCTTGAGATCAGACTTGTCAAACCCCGAAACACCATTGCTGTCCCTGATAACCTTGGCCTTAGATTTCTCATGAAGCACAGGCTTAAAGTAAAACCGGAAGAAAAACCAAGCACCCCATATGCTATCAACACGCTTGGAACACTTCCTTGCAGTTCCAGCTTTGGGAAGGTTGAGAAGAGTCTCAGTCTCATAGCCTTGAGTACCAAGACCAACATCCAAAATATCACAAGGATCAGAATTCCATGGCTGTGGAGGAGGGCTGCGCTCTGCTGAAAGGGGCAAATTGATATCAGGGGGACGTGAAAGTATGATCTGTGTGTTCATCTCCAAATCAAGTTCCTCATGTGAAGATGCACTAGAATCCATGGACAATAGCGTGGATGGGTGATGATTCTCCATTGAAAGACAAGTGAGAAGAGAAGAATCACCCATTATTTTACCTCATCTCCTTCATGATTTCTATAGCTGCTCCGTTCAATGTTGTGATCCCACAAACAATTCAACAAAACAACCTCATACACACCTTCATCACATCAATTCTCCGCTATCAAAACCCTAGATTTATATAAATCAGATCATACCACACAATCCTCACGCCACCGAAAAAAACCAAAAACACCCACTGCGCTAGACTTTGTTTTTCTTTAGCAAGAAAACAAAAAGAGACATTTGAAAAAATGCTAGAGAAAAATTATATCTAGCCCTAACCCCGGCATCTCCATAAATCTTGAAAATGAAAAAAAAAAAAAGAAGAAAAGAAAGAGAGTATATATTATCACACGAAATTATAAAAATTAAAAAAAAGAAAAGGAAAAGATTGACGGTCAGAAAAAGAGAGACCGAAAGGGATCTTCAAGGAGTACCTTTGAGAATAAGGATGAGGAAACGTAGAAGAAGAAGCTGGGGAGGCCAAGGTGCAGTTATTTTCCATGATATATATTCTATGAGACTTTTCCCTTCTTCTTTTTTTGACAAAAAAATAAAAATCCCTAATTTAATTTTGAGGTTCGACCCATCAAAGGAAACCAAACACGGAAGAAGACAGATAGAGAGGAGAAGCAGAGCCGTGAGGAACCGTCTCACTATAGCAACAGCTTACGCGGCTACATTCATATTCAACCGGGTCAGGTTGATTTGACTGACCCGGAAATGTTCATTTATCATAGTTCACTGTTCTGTTCATACTTATCAAAATAATCCCTTCATGTCACTAGGTCATCCATCACTGGTTGGATGAATGAATTACTAATGTTGAAAATTATATAATTTTTTATAGCTACGTTAAAATAAATAAAAAACACTAATTATAAATAAGGAAGTTTGATGTATGATTTGATTTTAACTTATCCAAGTAAATTAAGTGAAATTTAATTTAGTGTAAAAATATTATAAAATTTGAATAAGATCAAACGGTTTGAATTGATTGGTTTTTACGATTTTAAAAATATATTGTTAAGTATTATGTATTATATTTTTTAATATTTTTAAAAATACTTAAATAGTTTATTTTATTTTAAAATTATTTAAATATTTATTAATAATTTAATAAAAATGAACCTTACTCTAAAATTGCTTAACAAAAAAAAAAAATATTACTCTAAAATTACTTAGAAAATAAAATTTTATCATATCTTACCCTTAGAAGTTAGAGTAGTGTTATAGCCTATTATTTACTTTCTAAGTAACTATTTTTATAACGTAAGTCATGGTATGTTTTCTAAATTAATATTATTTGAGAGAAAAATATAGGAATAGTGAATTTTGTTCGGTTTGAGTTGATTTTTAAATATTAAATCACAAACCAAACTAAATTACCCCAATTAGAAATTTAATTAACCAAAGAAACCTAATCAATTTTTGTTTTTTTATCAATTTTCAATTTTTTAATTGATTTTTAGTTTTTGTTTGGGTTTGTTTGATTTTGAATACTATTATATATGAATAAAATTTCAAATATCTAAAATAATTAAGTATATATACTTCTCAAATATAAACGATTGAACAAATAACATTGAAACTAAATCAACATTCACATAGTAATAATAACACGAAGTTTGCAATATGAAGAAAGTAAAAAAAATAATGAAGAAAGCATAGTTGATAACATATTAATTGAAAAATATCATAATTAATAAAAAATAAAATAATTTTTAATTAATTGAAAAAAAAAAGAAATTGAATGTCCCATGTCGAGTCAACAAGTCATCGCTTCACCCATAATGTGTTATCAGTTCAAAACGAGTTGTGTGGGGGTTAGATTCGAATTGATGCTATGATTCATTCTATCGTTAACCTGACCTGGTGGTTTAATACCTGATGCATAGGTCAACCAGTTAAATTAGTATGGTTGGTCCAGATTTGTAAACTATGATTATAAGTTCTAATTACTTTTTATTTTCTAAAGAAATAACTTTACTCCCAATGTAAGATAATAAAATTCACGATTAGAATTGTAATAAAATAAAAATATTTTGTATGCTACGTAATATTTTTACTTTAAATAAATATTAGAAAACATACTTGATTAATTCAAACAAATCTGTAAAAGAATATGTAACAGATTTGCCAGGAAAAAAAGTTAAAAATCGAAAGAAATAGCTAGGGATGACAAAAGAATTTGTCTCCGGTATCCAATGATTAAATCTGGAAAAATACTTATATGAATAATTTAAATGGATATCCGCTACTTGTGATTGGGTTTTTCTACCCACTCCTTAACGGGTATAAATACGGGTATTATATTACCCGTACCCGCTCCCTACTAAATTAAAATACTACAAATATATAATTTAAAGAAGATAATATTTTTGTTAAATAAATCAACTTAAAGTATTAGTTAAAAAATTTTATTGTTATTAATGTTACTTTTTTTTTATCAAAAATGAATAATTTATAGAATTATTTTTATAAAAGTGTTGATAATGTAAAACAAATATTCTATTTATATTAAATATTTTCTATATACAGTATATTAATCTATTTTTAGATTCAGTTAATCTTGTAGAAACTTACTGGTATAATTTTACTTTTAGATTTTTTAATAAATAAATTATTTGTTTGATTAAACTTTAGGTAAAAAAAAAATAATATTTTTGAAAAATATTAGTAGGTACCCGTGGATACCTGCGGGTATTGAAAAGTATTTTTATAACAGGTACTCAATGGAATTTAAGCGAGTACAAGTATTTTATGGTGGGGCGGCCAGCGGGTAAGCACTACCTGTACCCGCCCCGACCCGTTGTCACTCTTAGAAATGACCAAAGGCTTAATTATGGGTGATAATGAGTTTTTAATTTTATATTTCAATACTATTATTGTCAAATAAATTTTATTTAAAAAAATTGATGTGATTTGAAGACGATCCGCATGTAACAAAAATCGTCTTTAAATCACATAATCAAGTCATTAAATTACTATTCGAGTATGTTATGTCATTAAATTACTATTCAATTTATTAATGGTTGTACAAATTCAACAATTTTAAAAATTAAGAAACAAAATCATGATGAAAGAATAAGGAAAAATGTCAAAAATTAACAAATAGAGAGACACAAAGTGCAATTAAGTATATCGTTAAACTTACAGGATGTTAGTATAGGAAAATAAAAAGAGTAAAATTAGGTATAATTTGATAAAAATTTAGGGATTGTTATTATAATTTCTTTTTAAGTTTACAAAACTTCAAAAATTTTTAACTTGTTATCTTCACCATTATCACTGTAGTCGTTGCCACAACCATCACCATTGATATTACCATTGGACTATCACTTTAATCAACAGACCACCATTGTCACCCTTCTCCTAGACTACTATACCGACATCAAACCACCATTATCAATTCAACCAATATATAATTTGACAATAGTTCAAGGATGTTATTGTAATTTTCTTTTTAAGTGTTAGGTTCAAAAAATTTAAACAACCAATTGATCCATTTATACTCATGTGGTTTTGAATATTATAAATAAATTAAGGTTGGCTGCCTAACATTTTTCTTGTAAGATGATGATTAAAAGGTATACAGATAGAAGCTACTCGTAAGAATTATCAAAAACTAAGAAGAACATCATATCGAAGCAGAAAGTTATTGTTCAGTGCTATCGAAAGAGAGGAATATCACACATAAGAAGATGATAAAAATCAAAAGATCGTCACAAGATTATAAGGTGTGAAGACTAAAGTTGCTACTGTAAATCAGAAGACACACAACTAACATAATACTAAATTTGTTGATAAAAATCAGAAGATCATAGCCACTTATGCCTTGGTCAGACCATTTGAAGTATGATGCTTCTATTGAAAGTTGTAGAACCAATATTCTAACTCTCTAGGGACCACACAATGACAATGGACACTCACTCTATCGCCCACCCTCGATCGTCACACAATTCTGAAATACATTGTTGTCGAGATCTTTTTCTCATTTCTTATATGTAGTTCCTCTTTTATTCATTTTTTGTTCCTCATTCAAGTTATTTTTTTTTTTAAATCTTACGATGACTTCACTAAGAGATTTGCATCCTCAAAGCACACTATGTTTTCGTGATGGTGTTGCAAGCTGTGGGGTTATTTTTGGGCTTCATGGGTGGGTAGTTGGAGTTGGGTTGCACTAGGGAGGCAAAAAGGTTCTAATGGGGGAAGGAAGTGGAGTTGTTAATTATTAAATGATCTTGGAAACTAGGTTTCATGTATTAGTTAATATTTCACCAAAAGTATGGGAACTTTGAACAATCAAGCTAATATAACATAATGAAGTTCCCCTTCATATTAGTTTGAGATTTTATTTCGATGCTAACAACTGCTTGCAGATTTACTTGATATTTGTTTTTTTCTTCTTCTCTCTTTTTAATATGACAGGGAATATGAAGGGAAAGGGGCATACGTTGGGGATTTTTTATTTTCTAGCTATTAAAAACCTCCACAAATGTTTTTAATTTTTTTTTAAAAAAAGAAAAGTAGGTGTCATGGAGATGTCTGCACAACAGTAAACTACTGACTATACAGTTACCCAATGTAGTTAGTAACTGAGGGACTTACGAGCAAATAGTAGAAAACTTTAAACTTAAATGTCTTTAAAAATCTTTCAAAGACTTGAATGTCTCTACAAATCTTTCAAAGACCTAAATGCCACTATTTTAATCTTTAGAGGACCAAATGATGTTTTCACTCTAACTTGGATCCATGTGACATGAATAGTGACTTGAACTGTCACATATGAGAGAAAAATTTTGCTAGCGTGACACTTAACAACTGATCAGGTATTTACTAAATGGTGCCATTAATGTAATAACTAATGTGTAAACGGCGATAAGAATCAGGAATGCGGATGCCTCTAAAATTCTTTTAGGGACCAATGTCAACGCTTCAATCTTTCAGAAACCTATTTAATTTCACTCAAATCAATTCTCATTTTAATTAATATCATTCATTATATTCACCATAATCCTCTCATTACAATTCTAGTCTCGACATCTATGATCAATTTGTCATTGTTTTCACCTATGTTTAAAAAATCAGACCAGATTGGCTAGTTTGACTGAAAAACCGATGAATCGATCTGGTAACTGATTCGATCAATGTAGAAAATTGGACAAGCAAAGAACTGGTCTTAAAATCAGAAAACCGATGTTGGTAAGATCGATGGTTCAATTGGTTCATAATTTTTAATTTTTTTTTTGGATTTTGCTAAATGCACCCTCTTTTTCTTAAGTTCACCCTTTTTAAATTAAAAAATATTGAAAATAGGGGTTAACTTAGCAATATTAAGGTGTATTTAGTAAAAATATTTTTTTCTTTTATAATTAACTTCTTAATAAACTTTTTCTTTTATAATCTTAATTGTTATAATGCATTAATAATAATAATAAAAAACTATTTTAATATGATCGGTTCAACCATTGGTTCAATAACGGGTTGAACCAATAAATCGTGAATCAGTACTTTCATCGGTTTAATCACCGATCTGATTTTAAAATGATAGATTTCCACATTTCATTATTACTTCATTTTATATATGTTGTTTTTTCTCATGTCACCACTATCACCTATTGATTGGACCTTTTCTCTACTCTTGATAATTTTATTAATAATTACCTTAATTAGAACCATAAAAATGAAAAACTTATTTAGTATGCACACTTAATTTATAAAGTTTATTCCATTACAATTTTTCATTTATGATAAGTTTGTTGACTTTATCAATTAATAATTATAATTCTAACAATATGAATTATAATTCTAAGTTACAATTACAATTTCATGAACCGAAACAAATCCAAAGAGTATAATTATAAAAGTATCAGATACATGAGACAAAACAAATGCAAGCTAAAAAATAATAAAAAATTAAAGATAAAATGCTTTGTGCACTGTGAGTTTAAAAAGTTTTATACGTATATTCAATTACAGCCTTTCGTTTATGATAATGGACTGGTGGTGGACCTTGACAACCTGACTCGTACGATAGGACTTCAAGGTTGAAGGACTTGTAGACTAGAGGTAGACATCAACGATCAACACACACAATCCTGTAATATTTTCCCACAATACCTTATCATTTAATGAGAGTTGCCCGCTGATTATGGGGACAACATTAAACAGAGAATCACCTGTGATTGCTAGATAGTACTAGGATTAGTATAAAAGGAATATTACGAAACCTTAAAGGGACAATTTTTGCTAGCCGTGTAAGACAAATACTCTAATCTTATCTAGAAATACACTCCAGGTAAGTTTAATACTTGAAAAGTTCATATAAATAAAGAGTTGTGATTAAAAGTTACTATAAAAATCTTGTACATTATTAGTACATAATAATTAAACTCAAAATTAAAAGTAATTAAAATTTAATTTGGGAGAAACAAAAATGGTACTATAAAAGGAAAAGAATTGAAATATTTTTTAAAAAATATGAAAACAAATGTTAAACAATGATCATGTGTTATTTAAAGTAAGAGAGTGCAAAAAAAATGGTTTTACCTAAAAGTTTCAAATTTATTTAGTGTAAAAAATATTCTTTAATATAAAAAAAATAAATCAAACTGGTTTATTTATTTTTAATCAGTACTTTTAATTTCACACTATAAGCCTTAAATTATGTCTCTCATTTTGGAACAGGGACATTCTAATGGATAACTTAATGCAATTGAATTGCTAAATTTCAGCTAAAAATATTTACACCTTAAGCTAAATTGTTACCCTGCCCGTTACCAAAAAAATAAAAAATAAAACTGTTAACCTGTTCCTTTAGTCCCTTTCCTAAATTATTGAAGACACTTGCATTACGAGGCTGTCAGTTATTTGTAGAGATAATGAACTTTTATGATTGATTTATGAAGTTACTCCATGACATGTGTTTATGTGGATCATGTTTTTTTTCATTTCTAGCAGAGTCCACAACACCACTCGAAGGGTTGGGGAACCCACTTTGGGTTCATCTTTATTTTATTTATTTTCAATATCGTTACTTTGGAGGAGAGAGTCGTTATGCTTATTTATTTTATTCAAAAAGAAAAATCGAAATATTATCTTGCTTAAGGTTGGTAGGTTTTGAAACATAAAGTAAGATAAGTTTGAAAAAACTAACGTACAAATTGGAATGACAACCTTCCTACTTCCATAGTAAGAACTTATCTATTGGACTCTTATGATAAAGAAAATAAAACATCAATTTTGAGAATACTACCACACTGTCACCTGCCCAAATTTTCATAACCCGAAAATTCCCTAAATTTCTTTTCATACAAATTATTAAGGGTTTATTTTCAATATGGTTTTCCTCCAGATCAGCCTTTTTATTGTTAGTGAACATTGTGATTTTTTTTTTTTCTTGGTGAACACCAACATGTTGATACCTTCAGTCTTTATATGCTCTGGAAGGTTGAATTGAGTTGAAGCCAATATCTCTTCTTTCGCCCTTTCATCGTGCTCAAAGGTTAAGGTGTTTTTTCCAGCCTTATATTTTCCCCTGATCATACGAACTTGTTCTTCGTTGCGATTCTTTTTTTCTTTTTTGGGTCCAACTCTTGGTTGCAAATTTGAGTATAAGACTATGGTTGTTGGGCTAAAAGTAAAACTCCCGGTGTATTTTAGCCTTTCCTCATTTCTTATTCATATTTTACAATTTTTTGCAAAATCTCAAAACATTCTCATCCTTATTTACCGTAAGTTTATTGATAGAGCATCATTCAACTTCATGCCTATACACATACCTCAACCCACTTATCTGAAAGATTACATTAGTTTCTTCATTTTTCACTCTCACTCTCTTGAAACATATATATTTTTTATTTTTATTTTTAGGAACTTTTTTTACATGTATGTTTGAAGAAGATAAGGATGCTCTTTTAAAGAGGTGAGTAGAGGTGCATGTACATCAATAAAGTCAGGTGATGCTTTGTCAAGAAATTTATGATAAAAGAGAGGAATGAGTTTTGTATAAAATTTGTAAACATTGAAGGGTGCGAATAACAAATGAGTGAGTGCTATAGAGAATACCTAAAACTGATGCCTTGGAATTTTGTTACCTTTGGGCTAGATTTTGGGCTTCTGTATAAATTGTTGGGAGAATTTCAATTCACACCTATTTTAATTTCAATTCCCATCTATTGGTGGGGAAAATAGTAATATATCTTCGATGAGATCTTGCCAAAGAGTAAAATAAATTTGAAATTTTTTTACTCTCCAGCAAGATCCTGCTGTAGAATAATTTTTTTTATGTTTTTTATTGTTTACATAAAAGAAAAACTAAAAAGTGCTCTATTACTGTGCAATTGTCTCTGTTTGATTATTGATTTTGAGATTCAGTTTTAAATACATGATTGTTACAAATAAATACTATTATAACTCTTAAAAAAATACAAATTTAAAGAAAAACTTAATTAGTAATTAATAAATTTTTTATCTTTATAATTTATTAATATATAAATATACGCAATATTTTCTTGTAAAAATTAATATATAAATATACATAATATTTCCTTATTTATGTGTGAAATTTATTTTAAAATTTGAAATTTGAAATAATATTATTTTAATTATTGTTTTAAATTTGAAATAAATATTATTTTAAATAACTAAAAAAATGAAATTTGAAATAAATATTGTTTTAAATTTATAGTCAATGTCATTTAAAATTTTAATTATTATTAATTTATAATTTTAAAAATAAATTTAGATATGTTATAAAATATTTTTTTTTAACAATGGAAGGCACAACTAAAAAAGGAAAAAGAAGTACAAAAACAAGTTAGTATGGATTTGTCAGGAATTGTCTCAGTTTGATTATTAATTCTTGAGACTGAGTTTTAAATATACGATGATCTTAAATAAATACTATTATAACTCCTACAAAAACATAAGTTTAAAGAAAAACTTAAAGTTAATGGATTTTTTTTTATCTTTATAATTTATAAATAATATATTTAATATTTCCTTGAAAAAATTAATATATAAATATATTTAATATTTCCTTATTTAGGTGTGAAATTTATTTTAAAATTTGAAATAAATATTTTTTAATTAATTTTTCAATTTGAAATAAATATTTTTTAATTATTATTTTAAATTTGAAATTTGAAATAAATATTATTTTAAATAACTAAAAAAATTTGAAAACTGAAATAAATATTGTTTTAAATTTTTTAGTTAAATTTATTTAAAATTTTAATTATTTTAATTTATAATTTTTAAAATAAATTAAGATATGTTCTAACATATTTTTTTTTTTAAAATGGAAGGAAAAGCTAAAAAAGTGAAAAGAAATACAAAAATAAGTTACCATTTGTTTGTGTTTTTTTTCTCTGTTCAAATAAATGTGTTTGAAATATTTATGATACTTTTTCTTCTTTTTGTTTTCTTTAATATTGACTTTATTTAAAATTTATCAGTTTAAATATCATTATAGGTAATTAATTATTTAATAATAACTATACTAAAAACGTAATTCATTAAGAATTTAATTATTATAATATAAAAAATAAATTAAATTACTCTACTTATAAAAAAAAGAAATTAAATAACTATACTATACTATATTAACCAAATATTTAATTAAATAACTATACTAAACAAGTAATTTATTAAATAATTAATATAATAAACATGTAATAAATTAAATAAATATATTAAAAAAAAATTAAGTACACTAAAAATTAATTAAGCAACTATACTTAAAAAATAAGAAATTAAATAACTATACTACATGTAATTAACTATACTAATAAAAGATTTAATTAAAGAACTATACTAAACATGTAATTGATTTAGTAAATTAATATAATAAACATGTATTTATTATAATGAAAAAATAATAAATTAAACAATTATACTAAAAATAATAAATTAAGTACACTAAAAACTATATTACAAAAATAAGAAATTAAATTGGTATAATATAAAAAATAAGAAATTAAATAACTATACGATATGTATATACTAACTAAGAGGTGAAAAGAGAGGAGAGAGAGTGGGGACAAAACATAAGGTGAGAAGAGAGGAGAGAGAGTGAGGTGGAGAAAATTATGTAAGGGAGAGAGGAGAGAGTAGGGATGACAAATAAACTCATATCCGTGGATAATCCCTGAACCTTCTTGGAAGTTGACGGGGAATCCCCGATTTGATCGGACATGGATATGGGTATGGAGAATACCCCATTTGTTAAGTCGGGGATGGGGATGAGGATATACATACCACCCCATACTTGTACCCGTCCCTGACCTCACTCCTCTCTTATTTTAATCATTAAAATATTCATTTATCTTATAAAAAAAGAAAAGTTTGATGTTTAATTAACAAATTACAAACTTTGTGATTATTAGATAACTTTTGAATTAATATAATTATATTCAAAGAAATTATTTTTTACTAACATATTATTATAATTTTGTTTTTGCGAGAATAGGATGAGTATGAGTATAC